>VWZS01005383.1:1045354-1388225 GCA_013397075.1 Rhabdornis inornatus | reverse complement strand
AATGAGTACGTATTTTGTAGCTGAATTGTTCCTTCAAGGTTTCTGTAACTGGTGCCTCTTGTCATTCAGGTCATCTTCTTACTGACCACATTCAGGTCACCTTCTTACTGTCCAAGCCTTGTAAATTAGCAATCCATTCCTGCCAGTTTTGTGCTTGGTTCTGCTTTGTTTGTTTGGGTTTTTGGGGGTTGGTTTCTTTTGTCAGCTTTTGGCTTGTTTGTTGTTTTCCATTTGACTTTGCATTTTTGGCTTGTTTTGTTTCTGGTTTTGGTTTTACTTGGTTTGGTTTTTTTTTTGTTTGTTTGTTTTGTTTTGTTTTGTTGTTGTTAGTTATTGGGTTTTTTTGAGTTTTTTTCCTTTTTTTCTCTCCCATGATACTTTCATATTTAGAAAGCCTGTGCCTTGGAAAGGACATATTGACATATTAAAAGGAGCTAGTTGAGATGAGGGAGCGTCCTCGTTGCCCAGAGCTTTTAAGTAATTTGATCTTCTGTTCAGTCTCTTTGGTCTGCTCTTGGAACATCTGTTCCCAGAATACTGGCACAGTATGGCTTAGGAGGATTAAGTGTCTAAACACATCAGGTCTGCTCACCATGGTGTTATTCACAGGCTATCTCCAATCAAATTAAGTCTCCAATTAAGTTCCTTCTTTCCTTTTTCTGCAATTTTCAAAAAAACCTCAAAAAATTACAGGAAAGTTGGCAAACAGTAGCAGTGCTGATTCTGACAGCTCTTTTTTACATTATCCTAAGGTAATTTGTTACCAAGAGAGAATGTTGGGCTTGCTCTGTATATGAAAACCCTGAGTACTATTAATGTGGTGGATTTTTATAGACAATATGAAATACCTTTTATTTTCTGTTATATTGTCATGTAACTTAAGGGTTTTTCCTGGAAATCTTTACCTAAATTAAGTTTACCTTGATAAAAATCTTGGGAGATTTTTATGCATGGATTAGATGGCTAGATATAGGAAGGAATTTAATGCCCCAACTTTCTGACTTCCCCCAAAAAGCTAATAAACAAACAAGGAAACCCACAAAAGCCCAATCCCCAAACTAACAAATAAAAACACCAAACTGTCAAAAAGCACATCACCTTTCACTGAAAACTCTTTGACTTGAAATCACTTTTCAAACTGTTGCAAGTATTTAATCTACTTCACAGAAAAATTTTTGATTTAAAATATGCTGAAAACATGATTACCTGCATAGTCAGAAACCATCTAACCTGTAATTTTTCTAACCTGTTATATCTAAGGACTTTCAGTCTCAGTAACCACTTTTTTTTCCCAACATCAGGTTGTTTTCTCCAAATTTGTATCAGGGGAATTTAAAATTCTTTACACAGGAGAAGAATTCTTTACAAGGTTGGCCAGAGAAGCTGTGGATGCCCCACCCCTGGAAGTGTTCAAGGCCAGGTTGGACAGGGCTTGAAGCAACCTGGTCTAGTGGGAGGTGTCTGTGCCCATGGCAGGGGACATGGGTGGAACTGGGTGATCGTTAAGGTTCCTCCTAACCCAAGTCTTTTTCTGATTGTTTTATTGAAAATATCATCTATCACTTTTGCCTGTTACAGAATTAGTAGAACATTTTGTTCTTCCTGGGTCGTGTAGGCTGGAAGGCTTGAAGAGCTTATCTGCCTTTAGCAGCATACAAGATATGCTATGGGAACAATTTTGGCAAATAGTTGTGATACTTACTTAGCATAGTATCAGTAGTATTAGTCCTTGAAAATATAATTTCATGTTGACACCCCAATGAACTTTTAGGGAAGTGACTCCATTACACTGAAGCATATTTAAGCCTAGAGAAGCTTCCCATAGGTGTTCTTTGCCCACAATGTTTGATTGTCCTGCCAAAAAGGACTTACTAGTACATTTCAGAAATGTGTTTTCTTTGCTTTCTAGGAACTGCAGTGCCTCCCTGTGAGCAGAAATGCAGTCTCTTTGCTACCTTTTTTGATACCAGCCTGGAAGCTGGAAAAAGAAGGATTGTGGCTGGTTGCTCTGGGTTGTAACAGACTGTGATTGCTCTGCGCCAGAGCCTCTGGCCAGGAGGGTTTCCTGCAATGTTTGAAAGTGACAGCTCTTTGCTCATCTTGGGGGTTTTAAGATGTTACCCTCAATATGCCAATTCCAATCTCAATCCTCTTGCTGAGGCTGTCATAGTGTTCATATAAGCATTTTTGAGTCCATACCATGGTTTTTGTAGTCATGGCACAGCCTGTGCCCCATCCAAACCACGCTGGGGACAGTCATGCATTTCAGGAGGATTTTTGCTCACTTTATGACAATTGCAACCCATAGTTGTAGGAATGCAAATAGGTTTATACATGAAGCATCCTAAGGTGGTTATCTAGGGGAATGACAGTCGGGCATGGGTTTTTGTTATGCTGTTAAGGTTACCTGAATATCTTTCACTGATTTGACCTGTTTTGAGCTGTACAGGCCTGGTCTTTCAAGCATTGCCTTACAGGAGATTTTACTGATCTCGTTGAAGATGCACCATGATTGGCTGGGTCATTAAAGAACAATTTAGTTGCTTTAAAAAGCACCATGATATGCCACTTAAAACAAATCAAAACAAACCCTAACAAAACCCCCAAATCTGACTTCCCTTGTGGCTCCTAGTAATAATAATGAAAAGTAATACATAGTTTTTCTGTGTCATGCTGACTGAATATATATTTACCATTTTACCTTTAAGGAGTTTCAGTAGACAGAGCATAATTCTTTAACAACTGATTTTCTCCTTTGTTTTTCCAGAGGCAACAATTTTAAGCTATGATGGAAGTATGTTTATGAAAATACAGCTTCCTGTTGTGATGCACACAGAGGCCGAAGATGTTTCTTTAAGGTTCAGGTCTCAGCGAGCTTATGGCATTTTAATGGCAACAACTTCCAGGGAATCTGCAGATACCCTTCGGTTAGAGCTGGATGCAGGACGAGTTAAGCTAACGGTCAACCTAGGTAACAACCTCTTCCTCCAAGAAATTAACATTTTCTTTACATTTTTCTTTTTGCTTGCAAACATTTATGAAACAGCCTGTTTTAACATTAAAAGTAAACTGAAATGATGTATAAACACACATCAATGCGGCATTTGCATATGTGCACAAATACACGGCCATTATTACAATTTATTTTGTTTTATTTTGCATTTTTGTATTCTTTGTTTAGTCTTAACATTACTCATCACAATATTTTTGTACTGTTGTGTATTCTAAAAAAGAAGACAAGTTCATCAGTGGTATGTTTTGCCTAATTTATTTTTTTTTTTTATTGTGGAAGATTGGTCTCCCTCTACAATTTCTTCAGAATAGCAATTCCACAATTTCAATGTGCAAGCAGCAACAACATACATGTAGATCAACTAATTTTTACCTCCACCAATTAATCTATGACATGCAAATATATCAAAGACTTTCTGGTTTTAACACTGAAAATGTTGCAGTTAGATAATCCCACTGATGGATTTCTTGGTCTCCTTTTTTTAGATGTCAAATCTATATTAAATCCATCTCCTCTTTTTTAAACAATTCTGTAGTGGTATTTTTGTAGTATCAAACGATAACACAACCCTTCAATGCCCAAAGACTGCGGCCCTCAGCAAACAGCCTTGTGAACACGGGAGGCACAAGCCCTTTTACAGAAAAAATAATAAAAAAAGAAAATTGGTTTCCTTGTTTAAAATGTGATGGACAAAATGTCAGGTTATGGTTTTCTCTAGTTTAAAAGAAAAAGGAAAAAAAATAACGAAGTAAAAGCGTTTCTGCCCCACTTATGGATAAGTCCAAGTCAGGACCTGAAACAGAATAGGAGTATGCTCAGGAAAATGCATGTCCCATGCAGCTATTCCCATTCAGGGGGATGCTATTTTTAAAGGGAATGGAGTACTTTATTGCTTAGTCACAGATTTAGAAAGCACAGGTGGGGAGGGTAAGAAAATAACCACCTGACCCTCCACTTCATCGAAGCGTCGCCCCCTGAAAGGCTGCCCTGGTGTTTAGCGGTGAGGAGGGAGAAGGAGGAGCCAAGGGTGTCGAGGGTGACCCTTCCCTGCCTGTCCCCTCCTGCACAGAGGCCAGTCGGGAGGCTCTAAGCACTTTCTGTAAAGGGGCTGTGCAGGTGCTGCTCCTCGGCTGTTTGCAACCACTTTTCTGATGCGGTTGACGACACATGACAAACTCAGCTATATGGAAACAAAATCTAGGTTTGATGGTATACATGTTCCTCAAAGGTGTAAACCAGAAGTAAATGTACAAACCAAGTAGCACAGTGTAGCGTTTGGGTTTTGCTTTTGTTTTTGATTTTTTTTAAAGTAATAAATGAATGCAGGTAGCCTGGCAGAGGATCATGCACAGATCAAGTTATTCACTTTACATACAAAATACCACCCTCTGCCTACTTCTATAGTTTATGAAAGTCAATAAAAAGTAAATAAATCCATACCCTAACAATATTGTTCTTCTCTCAGACACTCCTCTTTTTTTCTATCTCTTTTTTATTTATTTAATTTTTTAGTCAGGAAAGAAAATAATCTTAAAATAGAAAGGGTTCTCTTCATTCTCTAATGAGTGTTTCTAAAGCCACGATTTTTTTTCTCTGAATTATAATAACTTTAAAGTAGTCACAGTTCATTTGTAAAATCTAGACATTAAGGATATGTAAACCTACAACCCCTTATTTCTGGGCCTGGGTGATGAGCTCTATGTGTCAATCCTTAGCTTTTGAAGATGAGCCTTTGAGGTTATACTATCCACAAGTTGTCCAAGGTGTCTGATTGTGGCCTGGCCTGCTCTATGACCCATTGTGACGGAGCACTTTCTAATTGCACTGAGACAAATTACCTGTTCTTTCACAGATGGGGAAAAAGTTGCAGCCTGCCTCAGTTAAGCATCTTTGACTTTTAATCCTGACTTTTCACTTAGATTTGTCACCATGTAGCTTTGTTTGAAATTGGCCATTTTTACCCTATTTGTCGTTTCTATTGGTAAAGACTTATCGCAGTATATCTGGGTTATAACCGTATGTAAAGACTGATGATATGGAGTGGCCATATTTGCATGTGTCTGTCCCCGGAAGGGTGGACTGTGATTTTATTGGATGTCTGCAGCTATTACCTTGAAGGATAAATTTTCATTTTTCATCTATTCTTCCCCATCTAGACTGTATCAGGATTAACTGTAATTCCAGTAAGTGCCTATTCAAACTTTTTAAAATGTTATTCCACCATTATAAAATATGCAAACTAGAATGACAAAGATTGTGGACAGCTTGCAAGCATTTGATAATTTATTAATGAAATGTGATGATTAATTATCATTGTGTAAAAAGTCATCATATACTTTAGCACTTGTTTTTTGTCCTTCCCATAGGACATAACATTAACTAGACTATTAAAAAGGAAGCATTCTACAGGTTATAAACAAGCCTAGAGGAAATGGTGCCTGTAGTACTGTATTATTCTAGATAGGCTATTTTATTTACAGTAGTTGTGGATTTTTTGAATCAGCATTTCTGATAAGCTGTTACACATTTTTCCCCATGTCCTCCTTCTAATTTTCCTGATATTTTACCTTCAACTTGTGGTTAGACTGTTAGAACATAATACTTTTTACTACAAAAATTTCTATTTTACAACCCCCTAGACAATTACCTGTATTTACTGTCTGGTTATAGCACAATTTGGTTTTGCTAAATCTTCGATTTATGGAAATGTGATGCATTGCAATAAGGACATTATTAAGTCTGAGAACAACTGTATTTCTATGATGATTTTTTACACTCTAATTATGTTTAAAATCCTTGAATTGAACAATTTTTCTCTGTGATATGCATGTTTATGAAACAGAGGGAAACATTTGCCAGATGAATGGACTAAATTTTAACTTCTCTGATATTATTTGGATTAAGAGGCTATATTCTGAAAGGAGAAAAAGGACTGTGATTTTATTTTGAGTCTATGGAATTCCTGAATGGTGTCAACAAAATTATTGATAGTAAGTATGGTAGATTTGAGTTTTGGGGTTTTTTTGTTTCCCTTCCTAACAGGTTTTGGAGGCCAGAGGACTGGCTTCATGAAAATAGGGGGAAAAAAGCTAAACAACAAACTGCACAGATTTAATTCGTAGTTGGTAAGAGTTAAAATATATTAACATAACATTCCTTAATAACCCATAAAGAAAAACAAGGATCTGAAGTTATTCTTAATGTGTCATTTGCTAATAGATTTTTCAATTAATAATTTTTACAAGACAAAAATACAGCATTTTTATTAAAAAACAAAAATTTCTTGAGGCAAGTGTTTAATTTAAACTCTTCTTAAATTCAGAGAGACTTTAGTACAATAAAGGAAATGCTTGTAATCCCCAAGGCATAAAGATGTCATCCTCGTATTAAAAAGAAAATAATAAAAAAGTTAAAAATTCTCACTTTTAAGCACAAATATTTCCTGTTTCCACTTGCTAAAATATATAAAATCATGAAAAATCTCAGAAGCATTTTCTTGGTCTGCCACAGGCCACTATTCTTTTCTACTAATGAAATCTCAATTATTTAAAAAAAAAAAAAAAAGAAAAAAAAAGACAAGTGTAAGATAAGCAGATTTTTGGGCAGAACTGTAATAAGACTGCCTGCTGCTGGTAAATTCCTTTTTTTTCCTAGGAAAAGCAATATTGCTTTTTTCTTAACTTCCTTAATAAAATCAGAAAATCCCTCTGAAAACAGTTACTAACATAAGGAAACCCCCCAGGAATAAAGTCACAATATAATAATAACAAGTGTTTTCATTTTTTAATCTTTCTTGGATTAAATGATGTGTCAAAGATAAATTTAAATGGTTTCTAGGTTTCATTTTTAGGCAAGTTTTGGATCAAAAGAGAATCTGCAAACACAAATAAGCCTCCAATTAGAGGATTGAAAAGAGGAGCAATGTATCTACTGGATTGGATTAGCCATTTTAAATTCTTGGTCTCATACAGAAACAACATAACCTGCTACAAAATATCCTTCCTAATATCCTAATATAAAATACTCATAAGTTATTTTTCTTTACAGTTTGTTTATATTGGTTTTGTTGTTAGAGATGAACTTGGGTGATTAATTCCATCTCCCTGTGGTGCTTGTGTGCACTGAGCAGGGTTTTGTGAGCTTTCAGTATGGTAAGTACTACAATGCTTTCTTATCTGCCCTGGAGTTTTTCAGCAACCAGATGTTTCACAAGCAATTTCTATATCCTAACTTTTAGATTACGGAGAATTACTGCTCTAAGCAGTCCTTAAAATGCTTATTAGACAATATAATGGGGTTAAGTGGGACACAATTTGTTTTAAAGCAACAGCATCCAGAACTGGAGTATTAAGCTGCTAAACACTGTAGCTGAGTGCCTCTCTTCTTTCTGCTGAGAGCTGGATATGTATCAATCCTGATTTTGGGTTGATAAAAGCAAATCTGGTTTTCATGTTTGAAAAACTTTTTTTCCATTTCCTGTTTCTGTTACTTAGAAATTAGTCCTGCTAATATAACCTCAGTGCTGGGACTGAGAGTTATGTGTTACAACTAGCCTAGTAATAGAGTTAAGGTCAGGATGAAGGTATCTGGTCTGAATTTGGACAGACAGTTTTTTTAAAAATCCAAAAACCTAAGCTGAACATCAACAAGCTTGAGAGAAGAAAAAGGAAAATGTGAATGTAAGCACCTTCTCCTGCTGTGATTTACAAACCCAGGGAATAAAATATTGCACCTCTTCCTCCTCTCATTTTCTCTTGAAGCCTGTCTTCTTTCTGCTCACTGCAGATCAAATGAATAAGTGTTGGCTGACAGAGCTAAGATTATGGCAGCAACTTTTTCTACATATGGTCATCCCTTCACCTTTAGCTGATGTCCTGTCTTGCAGAAGAGGTGGCATTTTGGTGTCTTCCTTGTTTGAAGGACAGAATTTTTTAAAATTTTAAAAAGTTAATCATATATCGGGTCACTACTGAACTTGTGTTTCATTAGCAATATGTGGCATGCTAAATATTTTGTGCTAGTTTAGAAGATCAGTGTGCTCATAAAACCATACATCAGTAGAAATTGTCCCTTATATCAGTCAGAAAATACTGTTGCTGAAATGTTGGGTTTGTACATCCTTAAATAACTTCATTGTGTTCCTCAGAGCTACAAGTTTATGAAACTAAATTGTCTGTCAGGCACTGAATTAAGTGGTCCTTCTAAATTGCAGGTTCGTGTAGGTCAATGCTGGGGCTGATACCAGGAGAAAGGGAAAAACTTATTTGATGAAAAGAAATAGTTGCTGTGGCTTTTGTATTAGTGTTCATAGGATGAGGAGCTCATTTAAAATAAGGCTGCAGTGAACTCTATTGTTTTAAATAATATGAATGTATCAGCATTTTTTGACATTAATCATTCTGTATAAAATAAGTTGATAGCTGTAGAGGTCTTATCCATTATATGCAGAATTTATAAACTAATACTTTAAAATTGCCTAAGAATAAATCATAGTAAAAAAAATATAAAAGCCCCAAAATATTTCTCCCTTTCAAAGAAGGAAGTAATTGTTACCCTTTAACTGCAAACTATCAAGCACAAATTATATATAGCTGTGAATCCTATTGAAGTGAATGGCATTTTTCCCTAGTATTTCTTAGAGATAGAACTTCATCCCAATAAAATTTCCATTGCAGTTCAATAACAGTTTCTGAACAAAGGCAGGTGTGCTATATTTTCATATTTTTCACTTCTGTAACCTTAAAGGCTACAATCTTAATTTAAATTCCTTTTTTTTCAGTTTTAATGATTCCAAGATATTAATATCTGAAAGAATCCAGATAGCTGTAAAGACTGCTAGCTTTAATATTCAGTATGCTTTTGTCACAGATATCTGCAGTCTTACACATTATTTCATCTTTTGGGCTGTGAGGGTTTTTTTTATTATCAGTTCATTATCATTTCTGGAAATAAATTTTCTATATTTTTGTATGAGTTAGCCAAGTAAGGACTCCAAGTAGGAGATTTTTTACTAATTGATACCACTAATAATGTTAATTGGTAAATAGCTGGCTCTCATTTCCCAGTCTGATACTTTTGTTTAATATCAAAAAGTACAGGACAGGTTTTTGAACGGTGCTTTGAAAGATTTCTCAGCTTGTGGCACACAGAGCAGGGAGATTTAGGTTAGTTTTCTAGAGCACAGCTTTGCTTCTGTAGGCAATAACTCACAGAGCAATGGCACTGAATTCGGTTATACTCAAATATAGGACTGTCAGAAGAAATGATTATGAATTGCAGGGTGGCAGGGAGCAGAGGGTACTGTGGTAGCGACTCTGTACAAAATTCCCCAGGGAATGTGTGAACCAGCTTTGCAAGCTGGGTGTCCACCTTTATAGTTTAGGAAAAATTTCCTGGGCTTGGAAGGTTTTCTGTTTGTTTTTCCAGAGACGTGCCCCTTCAGTGGTTGCATTTACCTGCACCCCTTGTTCTTGTGTCTATCTAGTTATTCACCCATTCTCCATATAATTTATTGTTCCTCTCATTTTGTTTTCACATGCTATTTCAATTCTCTGTTCTTCTCTATAGCCTTTAACCTTTCTTTCCTTGTTTTGTATGCTCATTCTTTTAAAATTTTCCTATTCTGCAGATGTGCCCGTTACAGATGATTAAGTTATTCTATTTGGAAACATCTGTTACTGGGGCTTTTTTTTCTTGTCAAAGTATCCTACAAATCCAGGGTATGGCAAGGAGCTTTGTCAGATTATTGGTAAATAAGAGGAGACTTGTATCTATTAAAGAACCAGCAATGGTGTTCAATTACATTATATTTTCAATATGCACATGGATTTTAAGCAGCAGAAAATCTTACATGGAGACTATACATCCCTTTGAAAGCTACTGCTTGTAAAACTGCATCTTATTGCAAAATCCAGAATCTTCAGCTTTGCTCCTATGGATATTCCTAAATCTACTGTGATAAGCAAATCATTAATACATATCCATTGCATTTTCACATTTCACTATCTGGTGAAAAGAATTATCAGAATATATTATTTTTATATCTCTTTTTTGCTGTTGTTGGCAGTAGAAAATCATTAAAATGATTCAATTTCATAGCTCAACCCAAAATGTAAGATTTTGTACTTGGCCTGTTTCCTTATATAGTGCTTATGAATTGCATAAGTTTTGATCTTTCCCTCATTAAGTGTGGCTGACAGCCTGGCAAAAATATGTAAAACTGTTTTGCCATAGAGGACGTGCAGCAAATCAGCAGGGTACTTTCTCTGCAAGTTCAGTCAGGAATTTCCCTCTGTTTGTGGCATAATGTTTGAAATAATTATAAATAATTCTTTTAAAACTTTGCCTATACTTTGCAGATTTAGAACAGGAAGTCATTGGATTACTTCTCATTCGTCAATACCAGTTCAAAGGCCCCTTTTCCTATAATTTCCTGAAAAACAGAGTCTGCTGCTATGCAACGAAACTGAAAACACACCTGGTCCTATTCAATCAAATTCTGATTACAATCTCCTAGTTGCCAATAGACAGCATGCAAAAAAAAAAAAAAAAAGGAAAACTGCTGCTTTACTCAGAGACTCTCACTGGAGTCCTCAGTACTCAGTCCTGAAGCTGCACTAAGACCATCCTGTTTTGTTCCAGGCACTATGTTTGGAACAAAGGTTGAAAACAGCTCAGTTCGGGTAGAAGGTTCATGTTTGAAAGCAAAAGAGTCTGTCTGTATAAATATAATCAGGAGGGCTGAAGTCATTAAGGGACAGCTCATAATTTAGTCTGTACAGCCACAGAAGCCAGTTATGAGAGATACCTCTAATTTCTCTTTCTCTGTTAAATAGTGGAAAGAAGTGGTGCTGCACAGGTTATACCCTGTGAGTGCAACACATTGACTGGGTCACTGGGGCAGTGATTGCAAAGCCATTCACCTCTTCCTGCAGTCTGCTTGCCCACCTGTTCTGGAGAAAAGTAGTGGCTGTTTCTTGAATGACAGGAGAGTAAAGTGAACCAGCAGCGCCACTGCTGATCATGTTTCAAAAGTTTGCACACCATTCTTTGGTTTTTGTGTTGCAGAATTTCGTCTGTCTCTAAAAATAACCTGTCATTTACTTTAAAAACTGTGTTCTTCTCTGTTCCTGTCTGCTAGTCCAGCTCTTACATTGTCCATTGCTTTGCTGCCAGCACAAAACGTTCCAGTGTCTATGTGATGAATTTGACTAAAGTGACCAATTAACAAAATTGTTAATTTTTACTTGCTGTGGTTTTCTGACACTTGTGGTAGAATAAAACAGGATGAGGGGGAGGCAGGATGGTGCAGGGACAGTAGAAAAACAACATCTAGTAGAAAAAGTGCATTGATTTTTTTACTATTTTTTTACTATTGATTTTTTTAATACTATCCCAAAATGAATTCATCTGGCCCACATCTAAGCAACAACATCCCGGGAAAGTACATGTTTTGTACAGAAAGGCAGAAACATCACTTCTTGAGATGTGGAATGATTAATCTATATCAATTAGGGAAGTGATATTTCAGACAACTGAAGGGAAATATTGGAAAGGTTTCTGAGTAAACGTGTGCACCTTCAGTTATGTACATCACAATTATTCTCTTCTGAATTAGACTTATAAAACAAGCTGGATGTTGAACCTAGGAAGTATCTGATGACAAATTTTAGGGAGTTTCAAGTATGAGGAAAAGCCATTGAGTATCATGAAGAGGATAGCTATTAGGGGATGTCAGCTGAGGGGATGCTGTTCTTTTGGGTCATTCACATAAGATAATAAAGGTCTGAAATCCATTTTATGCTGTGGCTTTTTGGGAAATTTCACATGGATAGCTTGGCTTGAGGGAGGACTCTGAGAAGGTAACAATGCAGGCATATTGGACTTCCAAGGATGAGTTCTCTCAGTGAGTGATTGAGAAAATCAGTCTTGTGGTATACTGATTTCTCATCTCAAGCCTGTGTTTTGGTTAGTATTGGAATTTTGCAGGGAAATGTTCAAGTTATCTAAAAAGCTTCCATTTTTACCCCTTCCTTATGCAATTATAGTTGTTGAGAAATCTTGAACTAATAAAGACCATAAGAAAACTTGAATCAACTAGCTTATTATGAAGAAATCTCAAGAACAGTCTTGCACATGTAATTTGTCAAAGCCAGTGGTAAGGCCCCTGCCTGAACCTGCTTAGCTGGGGCATGGGAGACAATCATATTAGCAGAAAAAAAGCTCAAACCTTCATTAAAGTGAAAATAAAGGCTTTATGTATGCTGGCTGACCATTTAAGGGTCTATAATACTCTCTCTCTAACAAGGCTTTCAGGGTTGGCTGCTGGGGACTGAGGGCTTTACTCTATCAGTGCTTTCAGCCTACATGAAGGACAGCAATACAGTTTATTTCTGTGCCTGCATTCTACTTGTTCCTTATAAAACCTCATCTATGTTTGCTCTTCCTTAACTGAGGAGAAAATTGCCATTAGTCTGCTGGCAGGCTGTCAGTAAAATATTATTTCAAGTTCTCTGACTAGAAAAGAGATGTTTTGCTTTTTTGTGCGTATGCTTCTGTCCCGTCTTTTCACTCTTTTAATCCATCTTGTTTTTGTCTTTTTAAGTCATGCATTCTACTCATGGTACTTTAAAGATATAGCTGGTTTAACAGTGTCCACACTAACAGTAGCAATATATCTGTGGCTTTCTCAGGGCACAGCAGTGTGCTCCACAATAGCCACAGTAAGGCAACAGCAAAAGCTTAAACATAAGGCTATTTATGTAAATTTCAAAATTAGTTGCCCTAATTGGTGGTGAAAAATCATTAGTTTAACATTCACGTGAAGATCTTTTAGCACTACCACTTAAATGTTTTCGGAAACTCCTTTAAGATTGGTGAGAATAGGCTTTCCATTTGTGAAATTTCAGTGTATACTTTAATTTTTGCTACGCCAGGTATAGACAGTTGTCAGTTTGGTGGATATTTGGGGCTGTCTGAGTCAAGACCAGAGTGTAGTTATGTATCAATGAGTTCTGAGCTCTGGAATGCTGCCAAAGTTTTACAAGCAAAGCCCAAGGGAGCAGCCTGAAGTGGACGGAAATTGTTCCCTCTGATCCTTCAGCCTGAGGTCTGCAAGAGGAGCATGGAGCAGGAGATCCTCTAGAACACTAAATATGACAAGAAGACTCTTGGGGGGTAGGAAAGCAGAGATTGCTGCAAGCATGTAGCCTCTCATTTTACCAACAGGGACAAAGCAGCCTCCAGGATGTGCTGGATCTGTAAGAATAGAGTGTCTTGAATTAATAAATCCTGATTTATATGGAAGGGAGCTATGCATGTCTAGCTCATACTGGTCTTAGCAAATCTTTCATAAAAGGACTTTTCAGAAGAAGTAGACTAGGCCTTTTAAATATTTTAATGGGAAGAAGCACTTGAAAGTAAGTTTTTCATGTATAGCAGGTTCTAAATTTCTCTTATTTTACTTTTATATTTTCTTCCTTTAGCTTTTGAGTAAGATGACTTAATCACATTTCAGGACTGGTGATTTAAATTATCCTCACAAATTTTTTCCATGACAGAAAGTGGGTGTTAGAGTCAAATCTTGCAGGGATAATAAGGAATCCTGTTCTAATCAGTAATAGCAAAGGAATTGAATAATATTTTCTTCTGGAGAAGAATATATAAAAGCTAATGTAATGTCATTCATGTTAGTGAACTGGGCTGCCATGGCAGTCATTCCACAGTAAAGCTCTGCTCCCAACTGCTCTCAAAGAACTCTCTGCTAACATATTCATAAGTGATTGAGAGACGAAGATGAACACGGAGATGATATTATTTGCAAATGCAATGTGATTATTTCGGAAAATCAAATGAAACGCCATGTTTGAGGATTTTCTGAGGGGCTCTAAAATGCTGAATGACTGCACAATAAAGTGATAGGTGGAATTAAATAGTGATACTCACAAAGTAATTCATGCTAGAAGAAAGTAACCTTAATTATGCGAGCACAGCAGTGGAATGTGGTGGCACTGAGCTGAAGAAATTGTGCAGTCATTGTAAATAGCTTTTGTAAAACAGTTCAGTGCTCAGAAGTGACCAGAAATCCCAGTGGATGGGAGTAGCTGTGGAGAGAGGAGGTAGGACCAGAAGAGAAAGCATTATGCTATTATGCAGTCATGGTTTATCCGCTTCCTGAGCGCTCCATGTGTGTTCAGTTCCCATTCCTCATGATTAACTGAAATGGGGTAAATACAGGTCACTGCAATGGGGAGGATTACAAGTATGGATTAGCTTTCCTACATGGGGCAGCTAGGCATGCTAGGGAAAAAAAAAACAAAAAAAACCCTGAGAGAATATGAATGTATTTTTATAAAAATATGATTATGCAGCCATAAGCAGCAGGAGGTTCATAAATTGATTTTTTAAAATGAAATGGAAATACATCAAGGACTTTCTGAGATAAGGCTGTTTTTACAGCTCCAGAAATCCCAAACATGTCTGTCACTGGAAGCTGTGACTCTGTTAGAGTAGTAATTACTATAGAGCAGTTCTGCTTTTCTGTGCTGCTCTTGAAAGCACAGTGCTGAACTAGCTGGTCTTATGTGCCATTTCCCAGCTTAATTTACAACTTCTTTCCCTAATTATTTCATCACTAGTTTATACCCTGTATTCAGAGCAACAGGAAATTGCTAGTGAAAGTAATCATAGACTCACAGAAACATTAGGCTGAAAAAAATATAAATCTATCATCAACTGGGTGCTATGCAGTCATTCTAAACTTTGTAATCAGATTCCATGAAAATTAGAGTGTTAACACACAGATGGCAGCAGATGACACAAGCCAATATTTGAACAAATTCTCAAAAAACTTCTTGATTAACTGTCAAGTCAAACTAGGGTAAGCCATTAATTAAAGTGACCCTTTTATATTCACTAAGCATTTGAATAATTTTTTTACTTAATAATAAGAGTTTCTGGCCAGAAATTTTGGTCTGTAGCTCTTTAAAAAGAAATTCATTGTTGGCATTCAGTATTAAGAAAAAATAGCAGTAACTCAGCATTAGTGAGTTGATGATGTTTCTAAATTTATACACAGATTAAAAATATTATCAGACTTCATGTAAAAACACCTTTTGCTTTTTCTGCCTATGTTTCTTAGGACTCTCTGTTTCTAAGATAGAATGCTCATGAGAGGAATATCTATTGATATGTTTGCAGAAAACATTTAAAAGTGCTTATAAATTAAATTTCTATGGAGAAACGTAGTATTGCAATACTACAGTTTGAAGACTTATTTTCGGTGAATGGGAAACTAGGGGGTTTTTTTGTTGGTTTTTTTTTCCAAAAAAACTGTGTAAAAAGATACTAAAATCATTAATAGTTTAGTTCAGAAAGAAATTAAATCTATTAAGTAAGGGAATAGGACTTTTTCCAAAAACAAAGCCTGAGTAATTCAGTGGTGCTCTGTTATCTCAAGAACTTTTCAAGGAAAACCAACCAAATTGCCATCTCTCTGCAGGTAGATACTGCTTTTCTGATCAGCACATCACATGCTCACAGCTGTCATTCTGTCCTCATATGCACTTGTAAGGAACTCATAGAATAAGTGTTTGTGATTTTTTTCTTTTTTTTTTTAATAGAATGGACATGCATTTAGTAGGAAATAAGGGAAAGGGGAAACAGAATCAAAGAGAGTGAAATTGGAATGTGGTGTCTGGTTCTCAGAAGCATAGCCAGTGAGCATTGCGGTAGGTCTGGCATATGTTGAGGGGAATTGCCAAGTTTCTGTCTGTCCCTCTCATATTAATAGATACTATTTCTAAATGATCGAAAAAAGTGCAACTAATTTCAATGAGAGTCAGATCTGATCCTGTTTCTCAGCTTTGTCTGATGAGGAGGAGCCAAGCTGCTCAGGGAATGTTTGGCTCCTTCTTCTTTATCAAAGAAAGAAAGGAAAAATGACAAGGGTGCCAAACTAAAATTTTACATAAATCAAAATTATTTTGCTACATTTCTATATTTGTTCTGTTGGCAGTCTGGAATAAATCACTGGTAAGGTATTATCCTACTCTTTCAGCACTAAGACCAGTGAAAGATGATTATAGCCAGTAGAGAACAGCACATGGGCATAGAGCTTTTGTCCTTTCCATATGTAGGACAGATATTGAGTTGTCCACCTATTTACATAAATACAAATTCACTAAATCTGGTTTCTGAGTCATCTGTGGCATTTTGATGGCCCCTCCTTTACTGCATCTGCAAAAAACTTTTGTGTAAGTATGCATTAGTTTTAGTTCCATGTTTTTTTCAGAAAGGTGGCTCTTTTATCCTTGATTCACTTCTCTGCAGCAAGGCATCATTTCATAAGTTCAGTCTTGATGAAGGAGCCCAGCGAGCTCTCAGCTACAACATTATTCTTCATTAATGTTATAAGAACAGTAATTCATTTTTCAATGTGCTTTTTTTGAAGAGCTGATAACATTGAAAACATCTACCCAGTGCATGTCACTGATGAGCAGTTACTTATATTAAAAGCACTTACTCTGTATCTAGCACATTTTGCGTTTATGTCTATTAAAATGCATGAAACATCTATCATAACATTTTAAGCACTCAGTAGCTTATTACTGGAACCACATAACTGCTTCCTTATTATCTCTTCTTGACAATAACTTTAATGAATTATATTCAGGTAGCTGTTGAAATTTCCATCCAAGCACATTACTTTTTTGGATGACATGTCAAGAGGTTAACTTATGCTCCCTTCCAGCTGATTTCTAGGCCTCAATCCATCAGACAAGTCACTTCAAAGGAGATATTGCTCTGTTGAGCTGAGACATCAAGATAAAGTTGGCTTTCTGAGATGCAGTCCCCTTTGGGAAGTGTGCAAGTAATTCTTCAGCAGTTATTTGTCTAGGCAGTCTTGAAGCAACAAGACACAAGATGAAGACCAAGACATGGAATGAGGAAAAGCAATTAAGGAAAAAAGGGAGCTGTGGTTCATATAGCTTATACTAATTCTTTGGTATTATTTCTCATTCATTTTATATTCTGTGAGATTTTCCTCCAGGGAGTGCATGTATGCAGAAATAAAATTTCATTAGCTAAAAGTTCCTCTCTGTCTCTGCACATTAAGGCTTTTCTCACTAGTAGTAAAATCTGTCTGGAAAAGAAAGCTCAAATAGGTAAGTCAACAATTCCATCTTTCACTTACATGCCATGAACTGTATATTTGACTTGTGGAAATGAGATCAGAAGTAAAAAATAACAATCATGCTCACTGCCATTTAAGGAGTTACAGTTCTACCAAAATTTAAGCTCTATAATTGTTGAATATTGGTGAAAAATACCTGCTGAAATTTTGTTGTGGTTACTGGTATACTTTGAAATGTCTCTGCAGTATTTGCTGTGTAACATTTCATCAGCTTGAAAGCAAGCCTGCTCTTTCCTGGGAGGAAATAACCACACCATTTGCTCGGGGGGGTGGGAAGAAGTATTCTTGCATCTCCAGCTAACAGGAGACAGCTGACACCATCACTGACATGATACAAGACACTTAGGAACTCAGCTGACAAGCTAATTGGCTGTGAATAAGAGCAGCACTCCCTCTGAAAGTCAGCAACACGGATTCTTGATTCCCTAAAATTGCAAAAATCAAGATACAGACCACACCTTAAGAAAGTGCAAGTAGGCACTTCTGTCAAGAAGCTTACTTGTTAAATAAAAAATTGTCACTAGCTGACGCTAAGCACAATCCTAAAGAGATGATAAATGGTATAAGGGCATTGGAAAGATTCTCTCAATGTTAAAAACAATTCCATGGACTAAAGTTATGCTTTTCTACTCAGGCATGCAAGAGTATACCCATCAAAGTCATTGGAGGCTGATCATAGAACTGGGATCTACCTTTGTATTCATTCATTTGTAATTTCTGAAAACAATCTGAAATATCTATATTAACCCTCCTTCCTTGACTCCTATCTACCTAGAAGTATCCAAGAATAAGCAGTGTCAAGAAATTGTGCTTTTTGATCCATGATAGTTATAAAAATATTTTAAAAGTTAAATAATCAATAATAATAAAGCTTTAAATATTATTCTCATTATTCTTAATTAGGCAAAATGTTATAATTCAGCATTTAAATTACAAAAAAAAATCCAAACAAACAACAAATAAAGGATATAAGTGTGAGATTTAGTTGTAACTATTTTATAACAACTGTTTTTGGGATGAAGACACCTGTAAATCAAGAGGAGCCTATTCTTAAAATAAAGTCACAGTCCAAATTCTCTTCCTTTCTATGCCAGCTAGTTTCCAATCTGCTTATTCTTAAGAACATTGTGCAAGATATAAGGGTAAAAGGCAATATTTAATTTTTTTTGTTATGTTAATTTAACTAAACGTAAAGAATTTTTTCTATAAAAAAGGTAAATTATGGATAAGCATACTTAAGTTGTGCTTACTTATATTTTAAAATATAATGAGTTTTGACAGCAATGGTTTTGATATAAATGGGCACAGTCAATATCAGTGTCAGGAAGGCTAATATGCCAAATCTGTTTCTGCTTTTTTTTTCCTGTTGTCACTTAAAAAATAGCCAATGTACAACAAATATTCCAATTCCCTCCGTGAAAAAAAAATAAATAATCAAATGTTTACCTACCTTTTCTACAAAGATTGCTGTAAGTTAGGTTATTTTTACTTCACTGGGTTTAAGTGGAAAGAAGTAGCACAGGTTCTTCAGGCTCCTAAGGGTTCACTTGGAGATCAGCTGCATCTGTTGCCTGGAGCACATTTGTCTCAGTATTTTTCATTTATTTTTGTATCAGCTGAATGACAGTGATTAAGGTCCGGATTATAAAAGTTATTTAGATAGCCATCTTATTGTGAAATCCTTCTTCCAAGTCATAATTCCTCCAGATCTCTTGGGCTCAGAGGAGACAGCAAAATTCCCATGGAAGCTAAGGGCACTTTATTTGAACAGTAACTTGTAGAGATCATGTCTAAGGAAATGGAGATTATCAGGTGTAGCACACTCCATTTCTTTGAAAACTTAGAGAAATGTTCTTGCTGCTCCTAGAAATCCACGACAGGGAAATGTACATTTCTGCCTCCATGTTTTTTAAGGTTTGGGTCTTTTGGTTTGGTAGTCAAGACCAGAATAAAGAGTCTGCTGAGGTAAACATTGAACCCTTCTTGGGAAAGGAGAAACTTAACTTCAGTTTATTTTAGGATTGCTGTATTCCCCTACTTTAAGCCACATCTCACAAATCAGTAGTATTGATAAAACTCTGAATTTATAGAGAATTAATGAATATTAGATTCTGGCTGCCATTAAAGTCATATTTGAACAATGAATATTTACTTTTTAAAAAACTTAATTTCAATATTGCTTAAAATTGTGGGTAACTGTTAGTTTTAGTACTGTTTTACACAGGTGTTCCCAGGTTCCCAAATCCGTTCTCATGATTTTCAATCCTATTCTTTTTATAGAGAGGGACAAAGTAAATACTAATAACTCCAGATGAATTAGCCATTCTTTTCTCCATCAGTCCTACAAAGTTTTTGTTAAATGAGACCTAAAAAAAATTTTCCATTGAAACAAGCTTTTGGAATTAGAAAGCTCGGTGTAATGCAAAAATTCTGTGTGGGAGAATTTCAGTCATTTAAAGGGATTAAAATCTCCCATTTTCTTTTTCATGTAATATGCAAGCTTGTGGTGGATGATATTTGAAAAAATAAATTTAGTTATCAAATGGGATAGAAGGCTTGTGAAATAGCTGCTTTCCTAATGTACAGCAGTGGCTTAGGTAGAATGAAGACAGTGGCACTGACTTGAAAGTGTTTGTGTTAAGTTTGACTTATAACAAAATGCTCAAACATATTCAGCTTAAAATTTGTGGAAGTTTTCATTATAGCAGCCATGTCAAGTTAATGTGAAAACAAATTAAGATTTACTAAAGCCACACAAGTAGTTTGTGCAAGTGAATCTGCTGAATGCCAGCTCACACTGATAAATCTTAAGTGCATTTTAAAAAATTTAGCCTGATTCAAGGATATGACCTTACAGTGTGATGTAAAGCTGCACAATCTTTGTAAGTGCACATTTCTTTACCTGCAGTAAATACAAAGTAAATAATCTTGCAGTCAAGTTTTCTTTAAATTAGCATAGAATTGCCATGTATTGAAAGTTCATGCTTACCTCACCTACAGCAAAGTCAATTGTCAGGTTCATCTGACAATTTCTGAAAAAAAAATTCTGGCAGTTTCTGAAAAAGTGTCTCAGAGCATCCAGCAGTGAGCTGGCAAAGCAACAACCATATTTTTTCAAGTTCATTGACTTTGCTTTAGCTCAGGGTCTTGAGGCAGATTCATACAACCTTTACCACCTTTAGCACATTTTTTGATAGTCATGATCCTCAGAGAACAGTATGAAACTGTTCTCTTATTAAAAATACAGGGATCTAGCTGACTTCTGGGTTTAGGTGCTTTTAAAAGATACTTTTCTTTCAATATTTCCAAGAAAAAGGAAAATTACATGTCCTTAGGGCTGTTTGTGTTTCACTTGCTTAGATAGATGAGTTACAAAACTAAATTAAAATTCAATAGATTTTAAGCCATAAATGTTTTAAGTTATATGTTGAGAAACGTCTCTAGAATGGGTCAGACATTTCATAACACAGTAACAAGATCAGTTTTATCCTCTCATGTGCTCTGAGTTCACAGAGAGTTATAATTGCAACTTCAAAACCCGTTTTTTCAGGAAATACAGTTCAAATTGACCAGCAAGGCACACTTTTGAGAGCTTCTGTCTTCTACATATCCTTTAGTCTAGCAGGGACGTCTAGAGGCCAAGACTTGCAAGTCTAAAATTTACTACTTTCTGATATTTTTATTTCTTTCTCTGTCTTGCTGAAATTGAGTACTTGTCCAAATAGTACTATCTATTTGTAGATAGTAGGCTTTCAAAAGACAGTGGTTCATCATCAGCACCTTTCTTGACAGAATCCTTAGATTTAATTTAGTCCAATAGATCTACTTGTGTTCTGTCTTCCCACCTGGATCCACTGGCTCTGTTTAGACATCAACTGTGTCACAGTGAATATCTCACAGCTTAAAAGAAATAAATGGATGAGTATGTGTGATATTGCGCCCCAAATTAAACAGTTTCCAAAAATACAACAAAGCTGGGAGGGGGAAAATGCACAGCAACTCAGACAATCGTCAGGGAAGCAATTTTGGAAAAAGGAGAGAAAAGAACCAAACAAATGAAAACTCTGTGCCTTCAGAGCTGGATATGGTGCTTGATTTCTGGATTGGTTGTTTTTATATCCTTGCATGGATTTTTCTTCCCCAGTGAATTCACTGTGCATGCTCTTTCTCCTTGCTAGTGAACGAGATCAATATTAAGTGCAGTCTGTTTGTAGTTTGGTCATGTAGGGGAGCCAGTAGAATTTTCAGAAGTATCTTGTTTAGCTTTCTGCATTTCTGTATGAGAAATATAGATATGCCTCGATGGAAATATTTAATATTATATTCCTGTTATTCTAAAGAATATGAGCAAATCTATTCTTACAGCTGGAATGAAGGCTGACTAATGATATTAGCAGCTCCAATCTCCTTCATTTTAATTTCTGAAATGTCAAATTTTGTTAAAAAAAAAAATGGATAAAAATACCCTTAACTGCCAATACATTACCCAAATTGCCAAAAGCAATTTTGACTATAATAAAACTATTGTGGGCTGAAGCATTTGGATCAAATGATGCAAGATTGATATGTTTTTCTTGCTACAATTCACTGAATGTACTATTCTTGTGGAATTTTCCAAATGAGTCTGTTGGGGAGAAAATACAGTGGACAAAATTTCTTTGGCTTGCAGTTAGATTTTTTTTTCAAGTTTTCCTATCAATTAGCTGTAAATGATAACCTGATACACATTTCTGATATTTAAAAAGCAATACAGTTTTTCTGTTGGCAAGAAACCTGTTTAGCCAGGGAATTTTGGGATGATACAGGCACAGCCATTTAAAATACAGTTGATTCTCTATATTAATTAACTTTTTAAGATCAGCTGTGCTAATGAGTGTTTCAGAAGACCAGTAATGTTTCTGCAGCCAGCCATAGAAATGATAGGGAAGGTTAAGGTGCCTTACCCTGTGTGTCTTGTGTTTCTGTGTCTTGCTCTGGAGGAATCTCCCCTGAACTTTTTGTGCTGCAGCCTGATATGTAATGCAGATGCCTCGTGAGGTTTGCACAGTGACTGTGAGTCTGGCTGAGTGCTAGAACAGAAGCCTAAACTAGAGGCATGTTAAATTTACTCTGGAAAGCAGGATAACTGAGATGGCAAAGAGTCCTCTTGTTCTGCACCACGTATTTACAATGACACTCTTGGGCATCTCTCAGAGCCATGCAGCTGTCTATAGATAGCAAGCAGAATCATAAAATATTTAGCAAGCTGAATCATAAAATATTTATTATTTTAGCTAAAATCTTGACAACTCTGACTTAAAGTAACATTCTCTATTAAGTGAATTGATCTCAGGATTTTGTCTTCTTGTCCAAGTGTCTTTTTGTCTAAATGCCACCTAAAACTGATAGCTGTAGTATGCACAGTCTTCTGTATTAGCAAACCAGCTGAAACCACTGATCTTTCATATGCTGGCTAATAAATGAATAGTAGTGATTTGCCTGTATCTGGCTTGGGTTCCATTGGTTAGTATAGCATTCACTGAAGTACCCAGTCTCTCTTCCTAGTCTCTGTTTATAGTTTCTATATTTCATGTTTCATATCTATTTTGATGGCAGAATTGAATGTTCCGAGCATTTTGGTATATGCCTTAGTGGTAGTGGTGGATGGCATTGTGAGAAACAAATTCAGACAACTCATTTTGAACAGGTTTTGCTATAATGCAAGAGCTAGTATCTTCTTTCAAAATCATCAGTTCTGTTCAAGTAGTTGGTTAAAAGTAAAGTATCACAGGATAGATATATACAAGAGGAAAAATTTCACATATTAAAGTTAATTGACTGACTGGTTGGAATTCAGCAAATCTTCAGCACTTGAATTAGGCTGAATAAGATCTTCACAAGGGAGTGAAGAGAATAGGAATCTCCAGAGAACATTTAGAATATTCAGTGCACTGGAAATGTGATTTTCTTTTTTCTTTGGGAAGTTCATGCTTTTTCCTTTTATTTTGAAAGGGCTGTTAAGTTCCACCTGAGATGCTGACAACAAAGTAAGCTCAGATTTGGATGCCAAAGTAAACATGTAAATGGGAATGTTTGGGGCTTTTTATATCCTAGTTCATAACGAGTTGCACCATCAAGATTTGTACCTGTATTGACTGACTGCACAGTCTGCATTTTGCTTTGTAAAAAGGCATTTGTACTAGCAATTACCTGCTTTTAAGTGCATGTGGAAATTTTACTGGCGTGATGGACTCTGAGCAAACTGTGGTAGCCATAAAAGTGCCAGTGCTTCTTTTATTTGGTACTATCCATTTTCTCTAAGGATGCATAAAATCTGGTAGTTATTTAAGCCTTTAAAAATAGGAAAAGAGCTGAACATAGACATTGATAATAAATTTAATAGTTAAGCAAGAGGAGATACTTAGTGGATATTTTTTTTTTTTCAGTTTACATCTTGTCTCAGAAAGAAAAGGTTTGTGATTAAGGTTTTAGTATCTGGGAGAATTAGTAGCTCAGAAAGTGAGCCAGTGCTGGCTGGGTGTGTGAAACAAAATAACTTTGTCTAGAAACAGACAGATGAGTTCCAGGGGAAGGACAGTATGGGAAATAGGAGTGGAGGGACATAAGTTTGGAATAATTGTATCAGTCCATGTAAAGCAAAACANCATGCCAATTCTTATTTAAATACTCTTATACTCTTATTTAACAGTACTTTCTGCTGGTGTGATTTAAATGGAGTCAGATCAGTGTAAAGTCAGAATACGACTGACAAGCCAATGATTTAGTAGATAGGAATTTCTAGTAGATTCACCATAAGAACTATAACCAGGGCACAAGAAGACTCTGTATTATTATGATCTCAATATGATGTTTATATTAATTTCAGGTCAATATATTTGAAAGTCAGTGAGGAAAGTATTAATATGAGCTATGTTTCAGGTTGACCAATGCCATTTAACAAGGTATGTTAAGTTTTCTTCTGCAGTTCAGATAGTCTCGTGGTATCAAGGGGTTCCTACATGTTTTTGTGTTTGAGTATTTAGACCATTTTCTCCTAAATACTCTGCTCACAGACATAGTTGTTGCTTTTCTGTGTGAAAGCATGTCCTTGGCCAGGAAGCAGCCCAAGCACTGCATTAGCACTGGAATGGTGAGCATCCATCCTTCCTTGTCTCCCTCCTCAGCTGCTATGGAAAACTATTCTACTTTGCAGAGATGCAGCATGATGGGACAGGTAGATACACAGTCCCTGGGCACTGGACCTTGCTATTTTGTATTTTCTTGTACCCTCTCTGACAAATCAAATGCCCTTTTTCTCTGTTAGGGATCCACCCCAGGAAAGAAAGATCTCTTTTTCATGCAAGTAGATAGTTTCTCCAAGGCCAGGACTCTTTTCAGTGCTCTGCTCCCATGGTGTGTCCTACCAAGGCGTGTCCTTTTCAAAGCCCTTTCACCAGGGGTCTCCTTAATCCTCTTTTGGATTACGTGCAGTGGGAACAGGCAGTTTACATGGAGTTCTGACTTGATTTTTTTACTCGGAGTACTTTTGCAAGGAAAATAGACTGATGCATAGGAAAACACACATTTAATTTTACAACAGGAAGAGTTTACAAGTCCCCCAGCCATTAAAAGAGAATAGATAGATTTGCCTGCAAATGTGAGCAGCCAAGTTGGATTTGATGTTAGTATACACTGAGGCACATTTACACGAAAGGGACACTACAGAGGGTTGTTAATGTGAGAGTAAATTAAAATTGCATATGCTTTTAGGTCTTTTAGAGATCTGAAGAGAGATAATGGAGACTAAGTGGTTCAACTACTTTAAAAATTAAAAAAAAAGGAGGTTGGACTAACAAATAAGTATGAGTATGTTTACAATAATATTAAATGGTGTATGCCTAGGCAGGCCTATTGACTCTCACTAAGATTTTGCTCATGTTATTTCAGCATTTTTTATAAATCTATCTGTTGTCTTCAAATCTAGGTAGAAGTTGCTTCCATTGAAGTGCCTAAAAGAAATAGCTTAAAGTTTTAGTCGCTGCACCTATACCAGAACGTTCAAAGATATTATTCACTTAAGCTTTATGCAAAACTGGTCTTTCTCTTATCAAAGAAAGCAAACATTTAGGGAACAGAATGATTCAGGTAGATGGCCCCAATCATCTGCTTCTGCTGGGTTTGAACATCTTTCCTAGCTTGGTGTCAATACAGAGAAACAGTGTTGTGAGACTCTCACTGCCTTTGCTTTGCATTTTTGTTCCTGGACATCCCTTGGCATGCCCAAAATAGCAAAGTTTGCATGTAAAAGCAGGGCAATAAACCAGCAGCAATTTAAAAAAGGCTGACAGAAGATGGAAAACATCTGAGATGAAAACTGTCCAATATGCTGAACAGCTACATCAAACTCCTAGTGTCCTTTTCCCTCTGTGCAGTTCTGAAGTCAGAGAGGCTTTGATTTTAGGCTTTGATTTCATTAACAGATCTCACTCATCACAGTTAGCCTGTGCTGGATGAAAAAGAATCCCAAGAGAAAAGTGGAAGAGTTTCAGAGCTAGTTGCATGTCCCTTTCAGAGCAAGACTGACACATCAGATAGAGTCATCTGGAAGGGCACAGTGCAGGTAATGGTCTGATTCAGGGTAACCCTAATGTTTCCATGTCAAAAGTTATTTTATAATGTGTCTCTTTTACAGAATCACAGGATGGGTCAGGCTGGAAAGAACCACAGTGAGGCATCTGCTCAACCTCCTCTAACCTCCCTGCTCAAGCAGTTTCATCCTGGAGCACATGGTACAGGAGTGTGTGCAGATGGTTCTTATATATCCCCAGGGAGGGGCGATATCCACAGCCTATCTGGGTAACCTACTCCAGTGCTCTGCCACCTGTACAGTAAGGAACCTCTTCCTGATGTTCAGGTGGAACTTCCTGAGCCTCAGTTTCTGCCCGTGTCCTCTTGTGCCATTGCCCGGCACTGCCGAGCAGAGCCTGGTCCATGCTCTGACCCCTCCCTGCAGACAGTGACAGATATTGATGAGGTTCCCTCTCAGTGTCTCTTCTCCAGGATGAACAGGCCCAGTCCTTCATCCTTTCATCATCAGAGATGCTCCTGTCCCTTGATCAGCTCTGTAGCCCTCCTCTGGACCAGCTCCAGGAGCTCTGTGTTTCTCTAGCACAGAGGAGTCCAGAATTTAATTGACAACGTTTAGTTATCAGCAGCATTTATTCTGCCACAGGAACTAAAAAGCAGACCAGGGAGGTCTCTGTTCTACAAGAATGTAATTTGTATATTGCAGATTAGCTTTGCCTTTTGGACAGTCACCACATGAGTTTTGATCGATTGGTTCAGCACTTGGTCTATCATCTATTCATATCAATGGCAGTACAAAGTCAGGGTTTTTCTTTCCCTCTTTCACTTCTTGGTCAACAGTGCAAGGGACAATTTCCATAATCCTTTGCTTATAAGAAATCTTTTCCTGGGCATTAAAGGTATCCTTTTTCCTAGATTTGTGGATAGTTTGGTTATTATGAGTACATTGTGCTATACACAGAATTTTCATTAAAAGTGTTTGGTGCATTGCTGACAAAAATAGCAGATTTCAAAAAAAAACCCATGTCCATTAAATGAAAAACGAAAGTATTGTTTGAAGATGTGCTAACAGCAGAAGGTACTGGATCTGAATATTAGCAAGTCATCTAGATCAGGTAATAGATGATGTTCTGAGAAATCCTAATAAACAGAAGATAAACAGAGAAGTGGACATAGATTAAGAAAAATATAACACACATGCATACACGTTCACCACTTTTTATTTTCCACCTAATTATTTTTAATAAAGGAGCAAAAATCCAGGCTTGTAAATCCATACTTGAAGTTATTTTGGCTCAGTAATCCCTTTTTTTAAAGAACTGTATGATATTGAAAAGTGAATAATTAAATCCACGTTGACTGTGCCTATTTATGAAAACCTGGTGCATATACAATGTGTTTACATAGTTAGACATTAGAAGTGTTTTGATGTAGTAGTTCTATAGTATACAGTATATAGGAGCTCTATATTTTGCTTGTATTTGGTAATTTTCTTGCTTGATGTGACTTTTGGTGAGTCTTAACATTTGCCCAGCCAGTCTCTCTGTTTCTCTCTTTCTCTGTGAGGTTCACATGTAAACTGCTTTAAAGATTGCATAATGACTGTTTGGCATGTCCTACAGGCAAAGGCCCAGAAACCCTTTTTGCTGGCTATAACCTCAATGATAATGAGTGGCACACAGTGCGTGTGGTGCGGCGAGGAAAAGGTTTAAAGTTAATGGTGGATGACCAGCAGGCCGTGACAGGTACTGTGGCATTGTGATTCCATGATTCCATGTTGTTGGGGGGAAACACAAAACCAAACCAAACCAAACAAAAAAACCAACCAACCAACCAAACAAACAAACAACAAAAGACCCCCTGAAAAATAAACAAACAAAAAACCAAAACAACCCCCCCAAAACAACAACAGCAGCAACAACAAAAAGAAAAAAGAAAAAAAAAAATCCAGAAGTAAAATGACTTTGTCTGAGAGAAACAGATGCTTTTTTTCCCCTTTTCTTGGGTAAGATTCAAAATTCACGTTATGCATATTGGAATGCTGGTACAAGAAGTGTGTTATTACTCTTGATTTTAATGTTTCTCTAAGGTTGCTATTGCAATTAATGAAAACCTTCATGTTGACTTAAATGAATGTTTTTATACAATGATTGGAGAGAAGTGATTTGATACATCACTAATGAGAAGACAAGGAAGATGCTTTTGGCAACACATTGTTAGGGCTAAACTCTATGCCGCTGCTGGAAGAAAGAATTTAATAAACATTTGAAGGATATTTTACTATGGTTTGAATCTTGCATTGACTGTCTTCAATAATTATATATTAGGCAGCATGTTTTTCTCAAATACTAAAATAGCAGTTGGAATGGGAGAAAAAAAATGACATGCATGCTAGCAGATGATAGAAATTTATTTCTATATTTATATTATCAGAAATGTTAATAGAGAACACATTGATTTTGTCCTGTACAAGACAATGCTTACATGCATGTTGTAAATAGCAACTGATCTGGTTTTTGGTCCTGTTTTCTTGCACAGCAGAATGTGCCTAAATTTTTTGTTAGCTATTTAGAATTATCCTTTGGTTTTGTGTGACAATAAACAATTTTTATCATTAGTTCTAAGTTTTGTTTGAATGGTAACAAGTTAAATGTTTTGGTTTATTTTTAAAGAGGAGTGTAACTTCTTTAATAGTCCCTTTTCACCACAGCAGAACACTGAGGGTCGTATCATTGGTAGAAAAATAATTCATATAGTTGTAAGAACACATTTTCTAGAATCAGAAATTACTAATATCTTTTCTAGAGCTGAAGTCTGTTTATGTTATGATGCCTAGGGTCATTTTCCAAGAATGTAGATGGCCTAAATAATTTATTTTCTTTTTGATAATAGATTTATAGTATGGGAGAAAGTATACTACAAAATATTATAATCTTGCTGCTTCAGCTGCCACTTGAGACAGATTCTAATATAGATAAAATTGTTTAGGTCAAAATCCAGTGCAAGATCCAGATGCACAATTCCTGGGCTCCTCATGCCAGAGTTCTAATTTACAAATACTGCAGGTTACATAAGCTGGGTCCAGCTTTCTAGTGCAACACTTGCATTCTTTCCTCAACCCAGTATCTACATCCATGATATGGCCAAAAATGGCCAGCTGACTTGAATTCCCTTTCAGTTCTTCAAACTGGAAGTCGTCTGTATTTGCATAATCCACAGATGTTTAATGTTATTAATCCAAAAGGAGAAACTCATCCCATTATTTTGGAGGGGAAAAGATATCCTAAGCTTCCTAAATTCCCTGTAGGAATCCGCGTGGCCAATATGTGGCCTCCTCCACCAGTCGGGGGGAAACTGCTGTATGAGAAGAAACAGAGGGAACTTTAAATATGGGTAATCTGCTCTTAGTTCCATGAATGTCAGATTTCCTACAAAGAAAATCTTTATTGTTGTGTAAGCTGTGAGATTTTTGGTTTTGGGGTTTTTTGGGGGCAGAGTGGAGATTTTTTTTCTTGTTTTGGGTTTTTTTCAACACTGAGTGTTTTAAAAGCCTTTACAATTTTAAATTTCAAGTGTGTGTAATAGAATTTAATGTATTGTAGCTTTGAATTTCGTGAAGGATATGGAAAGGGTTCCCATATGAGATTAAAGTGTGCTTGTTCCAAACTGCTTACAATTTTTCTTCAGATGTCCCAACAATCAGAAATTTGGTTAAAATACAGCCTCTTAATTTTTCATGTGAAAGGTTGTTATAGTTTTATGAGGTGAATAAGGAAGTAAACTGACTTCCTACTAAAAATTCCAGCTTTCTCCTCCCACACATTGTTTTCCTTTTTTGATTCCATTTCCTATGCCGTATATGAAAGAAACCACATCAGATCCAGAAAGCTTAAACTGGGGGAAAATCCATTACATAATTCAGCCTGACTTTCCAATTTTTACAGATTAGAAAATGCCACTTGTTCATTTGTGGGTTGTGCTTGGTTCTCTTTGACAAATGCATAATATGTGCATGGATACATAATATAATTCAGAGTCATAACTAGCTTGAATTGGAAGCCATGCAGGTGGTTTTGAAGAAGTTACTCATCATAGAAGAGTTTAAATACTTCCAGCCCTGATAAGCCTTATTTTCTAAGACTGTATAGAAAATAAAAGTGGTTGGAAGGTCACTAAATTTGGATTACATAATAGCTTATGCTTATGAACAGAATTCCAATTGCCCTTTTGTATGTTTTTCATAAGTCTGACAAACTTAAGAAAAAAAAGAAATAAAAACTGAAAACAACCAAAACCAGACCAAAAAAAAAAAAAAATCACCAAACCCCCAACCTTGTAAGCCCAAAGTACATTTTCTTTTACTTCATTGTTGCATTTACAAATCCTGTGGAGCATTATATGAAACCTGAAGTCCTGTTTGCGTGTTTGTAGAACTGAAATGTTGGAGGGATATTTGAGATATGAGCCCAGATCCTGGAACATTTTTGTTACTATGCTCAAGAAAGAAATACATTTAATGTAGTGGGGGTATTGTGCTACAGGCCAAAGTTTGGTGGATTTTTGCCATGACATTATTGGAATGCCATCTGAAGAGATTCAAGACTGGAATATATAATGTTGCTCTCTGAAAACTGATCCTCAGCTCTTTGGCTGTGATCTAATATACAGCTCTTGTCCCAGCAAAAATTACACATTTGGCATTTTTTGAGACAGCTCTCTGACTCATTACTGCATGGAAGAACCCACTTTTGCTTAATACATTCAGGGAAAGTGGTATGTTCAGAATTGATGTTTAGAAACAAGAACATCAAGAAGACTCTCCCTGGGGTTTAAGGTGCCTCTTGCAGTGCTCAGCCCCATGAGTGCACATCACAGGTGGTGGTGGTGGTGGTGATGACAAGTTCTCCTACAGAACTTATACCAAAGCTAAGTAAGCGACTTGTAAATATTTATCATAATTTATTAGAGCAAATTTTGTGCCTGAATGGTATTAAAACTTACAGAGCTATTTTCCCTGTACCTTCACTGATGTCTGTACTTGTTTCTCAGCACTGTGACAACCTTCTTGTGAATTCATCTCCCTGGGCAAATCCCAGATATCGACATTTCTCTTTCCCTTGTCTTTTTCCTGTCACACACATGTCCACAGACACTTGCTTATGACACCTACAAAGGTACAGCTGTGTCAGCCTCCTCCAGGATCTGTGCACCACTTCTGACAAGTCCAGCCTGGGGCAGTGCTCACACTCTCTCTTGAAATTGTATGTTTGGGGGTGGACAGAGGGAACTTGGCTTGTCAACAGCTTTGCCACTATGGGAACCTGTATTAGAGCAGTTTTATGCCAGTGTTTAGTCCAGCCTGGCTAGGTCTGCTCTTCACCTTCTCTGTATTCCATGAGAGACATGAAACAGCTAAGGAATTGGGGAATCTAGGGCATGGTTTGCAAAAGGTATATTAAGTGGTGAAATTCATTAGTAATAAGAAGCTATTTTTCCACACAATGTGGCCATGAATCAGCCCTGTGAAAATAATGCCCTACTTCTTTAAAATAAGCATGGAAAAAATTGGACATTCTGTCAGAAAAAGGAGCTCTTCACTGAAAATAATTTCAATGTGCTGGGTAAGGTATTTAATAACTAGCCTCGAAACTTACCTGACCTGTATGCAGTGTAGTCTGGGAGTGCTGATCCTTTCCTCCAGATTAGCTTTACATCAGCAGATTTCAGACTTCTTGCTCTGCAGTGGTCCTTGCATGACAGAGAGAACTCGAAGGCAGCTGTGGGGCTTGCTTTTTGGCCACCTTTCTGATGTAAGCAAGTCCCTTCTTGTTTCCAAGATTACAAAAAACTGACATGCACCCTTCCTGGGGGCTTTCTGCCCAGCCCATCTCTTGGGCTCTGCCCCTTCTCCCATGGTTTATCTCCATGGTACAAAGCCAGTTGCTTTCAAGCAGCATTCCACCCTTGTCACACAGGGCTTTGCAGCAGGGCTGGCATTAGTGTACCTAAGACAGCTGAAACAGGAATCCTTCTTACCACTATTCAAATCATGCACATTGAAGCAAAGCACACGGAATAAAATCCCTCAAGCTGTTCTGTTTCTCTTTCATGACATTGTTGGTTTAGCTCTGAGATTGGCCTTCGTGATCCTCATGTTAGGTAGTTGCACTTGCTTATAGTAAAACCCCACATCTGGTTAAGTGTAACTAAAGTGAGGGATTTTGTTGGTAGTCTAATGTACTCTGGTAAACTGTTTCAGTTTAGAAATCTTGCTGTTGGCCTCATCCAAATGTACTGAATGCTTTGGAAAGGCTCCTGGATTTACCAGTAATTAGGATGAATTTGGAAGAATTCCCTTTGGAGCCAATGATTGGCCTTGCACATTCTGAAAAGTGTGAAAATGATGCAGATACTTAATCACATGATGTACTCTTTGACCTCCCTTTCAGACACTAACACATGTTTTCTTGCTGTTTAAAGGTCAAATGGCTGGCGATCACACACGACTGGAATTCCACAACATAGAAACAGGAATAATAACAGAACGGCGCTACCTGTCTTCTGTGCCTTCTAATTTTATTGGGCATCTACAGAGTCTCACATTTAATGGCATGGCATACATTGACTTGTGTAAAAATGGAGACATCGATTATTGTGAGCTAAATGCAAGATTCGGGTTCAGAAACATCATAGCAGACCCTGTAACCTTTAAAACAAAAGCAAGTTACGTTGCACTGGCCACGCTACAAGCGTACACATCTATGCACCTTTTTTTCCAGTTCAAAACCACCTCCCTGGATGGATTGATACTTTTTAACAGTGGCGATGGAAATGATTTCATTGTGGTTGAATTAGTAAAAGGGTATGTATGGATTAGCATAACGACAAAACCAGTCCATTCAAAATGTGTGTGCAGGAGGAATACATGGGAAAGTTTAGGATGCAGATCTCTTTTTTGACTGGGTAGACATGATTGATAAGTGTTTCTTCATGTTGAACTTCATGTGCTTTATTGTGACTCTTTCTTTCAGATGAAGCTAGATGCCTGAAATGTATGAAAGTAAATAATAGGTATAACTTCTCTCGTGTTTACCACAAAGGAGTGCTAGTTTATAGCCTCCCTCTTGTTCTCTCTCTCTACGTATGTATGCATGTCTTGGTACATGGAGTGCTCGTTGCTTTCCAGAAACTTGGGACTGCACCTCAACTCATCCAAACGAGTGGCAATTTCTTGGAATGACAGTTGCTTCCCCATCTGCCATTCGTTGTTGTCTTCTGGTTTTGCCAGCTCTGCTGAGGACTACAAGCAAATAGAAAATATTAGACATATTAATTATTGCCCCCTTGCTATGTAAAGAAAAAGGAAACTTTTCCAATTTTTTCTCTTTTCCCAGGTATTTACACTATGTGTTTGACTTGGGAAATGGTGCCAACCTCATCAAGGGAAGTTCCAATAAACCTCTGAATGACAACCAGTGGCATAATGTCATGATATCAAGGGATACCAACAACCTACACACTGTAAAGATTGACACTAAAATCACAACACAGAGCACAGCAGGAGCCAGAAATTTGGATCTCAAAAGTAAGTACAGTTATTGTTATATTATCTACAGTGAGAACCATTACAGAATAATAAACAGAATAAATAATGGATGTAAATTACAATATAATTTTGTAATATTGTATGAAACCTTTTATTTTGTAATAATCAATATGATCACAAGAGATTACATCACCTTAACTGGACAATCCCAGTTTAGTAGTACTTCTGCACAGATAGGTACAACTTTAAACATGTAAAGATCCCATGGGAATTAAAAAAAAAAAAAAAGTAGGAAATTATAATAACACAAAGTGGCTCATATAAACCAAAATATAATTGAGGGACTAAAGGAAGCCTACAATGCCTTTGTAAGAAGCTTGACTTTTACACGAACATAGGTTATATAAGTAGCATAAAATACTCATCTAAATATGTAATGTATCATAATTTCAATTGCAGGTGGGGTAAACTTTGTTTTATAGCACTGAACCTTCATGTTACAAATCCAGCTAAATTCCATTTCTTATAAATATGTATATTTTAAAATAAGTGATAGTAATGAGTTCTATGTGTGGTAATTTGCATCTAAGGAAAATAAATTTTTGAAAGGATGTATAGGTATACTTTTAAAATAATGACTACCTAATCAGACAAATGAATATATGTTCTCGTCATGTAGAAAGGTAGTGTCTATTTTGCCATTCTTTTAAAAGGCTCTTGGCAGGAAAACTGAAATTTCATAACAGTCAAAGAAATATGATATTTCAAAAGCCAGGATGTTCAAAGTAGATATTAATATTCCATCAAGAGCTTATTCCTTGCTGGATTTTCTTTTAACTGCCTCTGAGTCACAGATAATGAGCTGACCTTGGTAATTATGCTGGATTTTGTGATATTTTACATGTTTTCCTCACTTGAAAGTGCTATTAAGATTGTAAGAAAGACTGTGAAAACCGTATAGTATCCTGATATGTCATAATCTTCAATAAGAGATTCTTTTATTTAAAAACCTAGCATTTCCGATAAAGCTTTGTGGATGGCTCACACTCTATTCCTAAAGTAGCATTTAAAATTTGTGCCATGTTATTTCTCGTGTTGGCATTCTTTTAAACATTATCTGCTTTTTGTTGAAACGGTGTAATATTTCAACATTGTTTTTGATACTGTAGAAAAAGCATCCAGCTTGTTCCTTGACATTTTTAAGATGGCAAGTACTACTTGTGCGTATGGGTATGTCTGTAATATGTGCGGCTCTTTTCCTAGTAGTTAAATCAGGCATGGGTAGGGGAAAAAAAATCCTGTTGCGAGCTGATAATTAACACAGCCATTTTATTCGACATGTTTTTCAAACTGATTGCGGTGGGTCTTTGGTGTGTCGCCTTATTTAAGGAGAGGGGATCAAGTTCTCTCCATGTGCTCGCTGAAGGCACTAGAGAGCGCTGTGATCTCACCGAACAGCCCGGGGAAGGGAAGGCTCATCAGGAGGACAACCTGCAAAATCCAGCATCCCTTTGTGTGCCGCGCTTTGAAAATACTACTTTTGCCTTACGCTTTTGAAGTAAAACTGTATCCATAGCTGCCGCGTTTTCTAACCTTGAATTCCTTTGGGGGGGGGAGAAAAAAAAAAAGGAAAAGGAAATGAGGAGCATGTAAAATAAACATACTGAGATTTGAAGCGAGTAAGGTGAATTGTGTTAGATGATTTTCTGTAATTCACCAGGTAATGTGGATAGTGAAAGAATAAGAAGCCTGAAATGTTCAGTGCAGGAATACATACCAAGCACCTCTCTAAAAATGATGTAGCATACACAGGTCCTCAACTTCTGTCTTCTCATAATGATATGCCTCATTTTCCTTTATTATTTTGAATATTATATTACATTTTGCTCAGCTTCCCTTAAATATGGCACAGTGTATATCATGATAATCTTGGCTGGATTTTGGAGGGGCTTCAAGCTGATAGTTTTTAGCCAGCAGGCTAAAAGGGAGAAAAAATTGCCTTTCATTACTGTTTTTCCTTCCTTAGGATTTAGTAGAAATTATCTACTGCTTCTTTTCTATTTTACATCTGTGTTTCTTACAATGACATGCTTCTGTCATGTTTCTGTTTCTGTTCATGAACACTCCATATACTTTCCTGATATAATATCAGTTAATTCATTGTCCCATACTATCTTAGCCTTAGCAATAAAGCAAATGCAAAATCACACTTCCTGCTACTGGTATCAGTAGTTCTGCTTAACCAGAGTCATCATTAGGTAAAACAGAAATGTGTGCAGATAGTATGAAACCTGCAGCCATTCTAAGTAATCAGAGTTACCAGATTTCTGATTTTGAAATCCAGGCTGATCTTAGGAAAAAAAAAAAAAATTCACTATATGTTGTTTTTTTCAAATACACTGTGAATTCAGTGAAAAGATAAGACACAGATTGTGTTGTCGAGCCTGCACAGTATGGAAGTTGTCTGGGAGAGCAGACAGCTGCCATAAAAGTATGGGAGATAATTTCCAGTATATGTTTCCTTTTGGTTGTAGGGTTTGGCTATATAAAACAGAAAGTTCATTATCACACGCATCAGTTCCCTGCATAACCTCTGGTACAATTTCAGCAGCTACCTGTGGAAACACATATATTACATCCTGCAGCCTAATTATTGCTGTAATTAGATGGGTAAATTATAAATTGGAGACAAATAAATGAGTGAAAATAATTCTGTGTTTGGATTCCAAGAACTGTGTTATTTTTCCTCGCAGGGAAAATTAGCAGAGTGTGCTGAGGTGCAGTTCTAGCAGATAACCTGTAAAGATAAATGAGTCTGAACAGCAAAAGCACTGCAGCTCAAGCCTGCCAACAGTTACACAGCAAATTTTCTTTCATATATTTCATGAGCAGATTCCCTGTCCTGCTCTCAGGATAGCTCAGATGGTTGGCATGGCTGCAATCCAAGGCCTGAAAGAATTGGGTTGAGGGGAAATTCTTGCTTGTTGTGCTTGATGCTGTACTCTGATGTTCTGAGGGGTCTCAGTAGCCTCAAAGGGCACAGAAAAACAAGAGAAAATGGAATTTGACTTCTTTGATGGAGTGACTACATTGGTGGACAAGGGAAAGATTACAGATGTAATTTATCTGTACTTCTGTAAAGCCTTTGGCATGGTCACCCACAACATCCTTTTCCCCAAACTGGAGAGAGGTGGATTTAATGAGTGGATTTTTAGACGGATAAGAAAATGGTTGGACAGTTGCATCCATCAGTGATCAACAACTCAAAGTCTTGATGGACATCACTGACGAGTGGTGTCTCTCAGGGGTCCTTGTTGGCACCAGTGTTATTAAATACCTTTGTTAATGACATAGAGGGACTGAGTGCACCCTCAGCATATTTGCTGATGACATCGAGCTGAGTGGTGTGGTTGACACACCTCAGGACAGGATGCTATTCAGAGGGACCTGGACCAGACAGAGAAGGGGGTTCATTGTGCTCTCGTGAGGTTTAATAAGACCAAGGGCAGGTGCTGCACCTGAGATGGGGCAACCCCCTGTGTCAACACAGGCTGGGGGATGAACAGATTGAGAGCAGCCCTGCCCAGAAGGACTTGGGGGTGCTGGTGGGTGGGAGGCTGGACATGACCTGGCCATGTGTGCTGGCAGCCCAGAGCCAGACTGTGTCCTGGGCTGCATCAGGAGCACCATGTGCAGCAGGGGGGCAAGGGGATTCTTCCCCTCTGATCTGCCCTGCTGGGACCCCACCTGGAATATTGCATCCAGCTCTGGGCTACCAGTACATGGGGGACAAGGACGTGTTGGAGCCAGCCCAGGGGAGGTCACCAAGCTGATCCAAGTGATGGAACACCTCTGCTATGAGGAAAGGCTGAGAGGGTTGGATTGTTAAGTCTGGAAAGGGGAAGACTTTGGGCTGACCTAATTTTGGCTTCCAGTTCCTGGAGGAAGCCTGGAAGAAAGCTGGAGAGGGACTTTTTTTACAAAGGCCTGTAGTGACAGGATAAGGGGGAATGGCTTCAAACTGGAAGTGTAGATTTAGGTTAGATATTAGGAAGAAATTCTTCACTGTGAGGATATTGAGGCACTGTCACAGGTTGCCCAGAGCAGTTGTGGATGCTCCATCCCCAGAAGTGTTTAAGGCCACATTGGAGGGAGCTGTGAGCAGCCTCATCTAGTGAAAGGTTTCCCTGCCCATGGCAAAGGGGTTGGAACTGAATGATCTTTAAGGTCCCTTCCAACACAAACCATTTTGTGATCATTGTTCTTCTCTGTTGCCAAAGAAATGTTGCCTCCCTTTCTCAGGAGTTTTACAATGTTTATAATGTCTCTTCTTTCTCCACATTTTTTTCCGTGTGGTATGGAAAACTGTAGTTCTGTCAGAAATTATTTTATTTTATAAGCACTTGAAGATGTATGATGTGCTTCCGAGGAGGAGGACATCCTCAAGCGCACTTTATATCCACTTACCTACTAGGGTTTAATCTTCCTCTTGCTTCTCTCCTACACATATAAGGCAGTATTTTAATCCCCAAAGCTTTCACATGCTTTTTTAAACAGCAGGCATAAAAAGCCCTGCAATAATCCAGTCAGAATTCTCTTGGAAAACCCATCAGAAAATTAAAATATATTAGCATTTTGTTTATAAATGGAAATTATAAACTGAGATATTGTACTCTCACCAAAAGAGAAGGTAAAAACTGCTGCAGTTATTTTAGACTGAATAAGTAGTTAAAAACTTTTATATGAGTTAGTAGTTTCAGTACTTCAGTATCCAATCCAATTTTAAGCCTTCCAGATCACAGAATATATTTACAGATATGCTGCATCCTCTAAGATGATCTGCAGTTATCCTAATCTTGATATTGGGCTAACTATATATATTTTTAGAAAGAAGCCACCATTCTGGAAAAAACATCCTACACAGCTCAACATTTATGGGTTAACTTTTGCTGCCTGTGGATCATTTCATATGTCAAGACCTGCTTTTTCGAACAGACATTCATAATTTCAGCTTGTCTCACTGTCATCATCTTTCATGTGGCCTTCCCAAATGTCAGTTTTAGAGCCCATTGTAAGTCATATGTTATTCCCGTGCTGTTATATCACCGCATCCTCAAAAAACGCTATTCATATTAGAGCACACATCAGAATCAGCCTACTTGGATTGAAATAACCTGTCTAGATCTCTTGTTGTCTCTTTTACTTTTATTTCTGTATCTCTTCACTGGCCCCCGGCTTCCTTTATTCTTTTGAGATAGGGCTGCTGTTTCTCTCTATGTTTGCTTTTTCATTTGCTGTTTTGTCCAATACTGTGAAAACTGAAGTACCTGAAAGAAAAGTAGTTACATTAATTTTTGGTATGACCTCAGTGGTTTTACAAATGCACCAAATAACGTGCATAAAGATTTGCTTGGCAATTAATTCATCCTTGTAAACTTTGAATGCAATTAACTAAATTATCAGTAGATCTACTAGCCTGGCATATTCATTGATGATTTGTAAAAGTCCCTTAATCTATTGGTATTTCATTTGCTTGTCAAAGTAGGTTATTCATGCTGAGCTAAATTAGTCTTGATCATAATGAGGAATTCCTGTTTCAGTAGTGGAAATTGAAATTGTTTCAATTTCATGTAATATTTCTCTCTGTTGTTTTATATGGAGGCAGTTACTATTGTTGCCTCATTAAATGATTTTTCTCTGCATTGCAAGGTCTCCATCAACAGCACTGATCCTTTATATTTTTATTACTAGAGAAACAATGCTTTAAAAAGCACAGAAACATTGTACAAATGAGCAAGTATTAATGTTTAGATTTCTCAAATAATCATGCATGAGCTAAATGTAGTGACCTTGCCAGTGGGCTGTGAATTCTTCATGCAGAAAGAATGTTCTGTTCCAAATACAGAGTTCCAAATACTGTCAACAGCAAATAGATCTTCCCAGTGTGACCTATTGGAGTAGACAAAGGCAAATGCAGCTGTTGTCTTCCTGATAGTGTAGGAAAGCAGACTTTATACAGAGGAAAAACAAGGGACTTAAAACTGAGAACTCTTCTTTGGAGCTTCCTATGTAACAAAGTTCTAGGAGTAGATAACAATAGGTCATTGGACAACCTGGTCTAATAGGAATTCCTTTATCCTCCTTTTTTTACCACTTTTCACATGCTGCTTCTAAACAGCAGTGATGTCTACCAGGCTGTGAAAATAATTTTGATAGTGCTAAGGCCTCAGATATTGTATCTAAATTGCCAAAATTATAAGATAAGTTAAAAATTGAAAATCTATTCCAGTAGTTCTAGATTAAATAAAGATATTCTAGGGCTTGCACTGTGAAGGCAACAACAATGCAACAGTTGTCAAATCAGTAGATGATGAGAAGGGTTTTTGTTTTCTGCCTCTTCTCCCCTGTTCTTCTCAGTCTTTCATAAATACATGACTGGATAGATTTGCCTTCATTCCTACAGCTGTTTGACATGCAGGTTATTACTGCTGGTAATTGTGGAAAATCATTCAAGCCTTTCTGGAACACCAAGTAAAATTTATGTTAAGAATAATACAGGAAACATAGGTGCTCCTAAAACTTATCAAAACCTCTGTATATTTACTCTAAGCATGCATCCACTGCATGCTAGGCCCCCCCAGGTACACAGACTGAAGAAGCACGTCCTAAATTTGCTTTAAAATGTGCTACTGTGAACCCTCATTAACCTTGGTATTTTAACTGAGCTGTCCTTTTTGCAAAAGGGCAGCTTCGTGGAATATCCTCAGAGTCTGAACGTGATTGTCTTGATCAAAAATAATATAATATAAGAATTAGTCTCTGCAAGCCTGCATTCAAAATGAGAACACTTAGCATCTCAGCTGTTTGGTAGCTTTCTGTGGAGCACCAGCCAAAGGAAGAGTTTTGCAGATGATCTCTGAGGTCTAGTGGGTTGGAAAGAGGAATTCCCCACTATTTTAAAAGCAAGCTCTGCTAAGAGCATGTGTTGGCTGATAAAGCAGAGAGTGAAAAAATTATAATAGGAGGAAGGGAGATCTGAATATACTACGCCATGCAAATGCCAGCTTCATTAGATTTTGTCTATTTTTGAGATGTATACAATCTCCAGAAGTGGTCAGAACAGGAAAAAAGTGAAGGACATTTGATGTGCTTGAATGCCTCACCTCTCCACCACAGCCATCCCCCTCACACAGAGTAATTGGCCTAGCATTGATTATGTGGGAGATGGATTGCCACGCACATTTATATGGCAATTAGATTTTATTATTTACCATTTAACATGCATCACCAACTTTCCTCACAGTCCATTGCACAAGCAGACTGCTTTGGTTTTACATCTGTTTAATCTTTTTCAATGCCAGTGCTCTCCATCTAGTCTTTAGTGGGGGTAAAAACAAGCAGAGAGAAATAGAGCTGCTGGGAATCTGAGGATTTTTATTGTTAGGGAAATGTTAAATGTTTTTGTGTAACTGTTTCTTGTGAGGAAAAAAATGGTTTTTGAGAACAGAATTGTTGGGGAAATGGTGGATTTTAACCTGGAGAAATCTTCAGATGTGAGCACTTACTTTTTGAATATCTCCTTTTGTCTATTCAGTACTTACCTCCTGAGGATGTTGTTGTGTTGTTGCTGTTTCTCACACAGCAGCACTTGCTTTGACACAGCTTTACTTGTGTGTGGAACATGGGCACATTTGTGTAACCCTTGAGGAGCACTAAACTGAGTCAAAAATTGTAGTAAGAATGAAATCTGAGCACCAAGAGGTGCGTGCAGAAGTGGACAGCACATCTAGCAGAGCATAAGGAAAAGTTTCTTGGCAGAAAAATATTTGTGGAACTGTGGAAAGTCTTCAATGTAGTTATGTAGTGTGATGGAATCAGGAGATTGGAGGTGGAGCAGCATCTGTCTTTCCACTGTGGACTGCCATGGAAATTGATGGCAAGTGAAAACTGTAAGATGCTGTTCCTGATTCACCCATCAACTGTAAATTCTTTCTGGTATGTCTTAATCCTCCTTGCCTTTTCTTTTTTCTGTCAGTGTGGACTACGGGGCAGTACTCTGATGAAATTGTAAAAAGAACAGTCAAGTATCACTCAAGGGAAGAAATATTTTCAAAGTTCAATTCTCTTGACAAATAACTACAATATGTACTATGTGCCAATAAGGGTGCCTGAAGAAAGCCCACAGTGTCAGCATTTCAGTGCTGGTGATTTCTTTTTTTTTTTTCCCTAATACATTTAATGTGATATTCAGGCAAGATACTGAAAGCAGTGTAGAATTGGGGTGAAAAGATCAGTTTCTATATTCCTTCCCAAAAGAGTGACTTGCTAACCTAGAAATGCTTTTTTTTTCTTTTTTTTTCCTGTAAACATTTTGCCTTGCTTGGTTATCAGTATAGGGAATGTGAAAGATGAAAGCCACCACCTGTCACATCATAAAACAGCCTCTTTCTTGCCTGAAGTATTTGAAAGGACAGATAACTCAGCAGAGCCTGGACAAGTAAACTAGCCACCCTTTCCCTCCTTAGGTGAGAGAGGGTCTAAAAGCGATAGAATTCATCACTCCAATAGGAAAAATATTTGAAAAGACTATTTTTCTTAAAAATAATTAAAAAAAAAACACATCAAAACCAAATGACATCAACTACAAATCAATACTGCAGCTACAGAATGGACTCTTTGAAGTGAGTAAGTGGACATAAAACACTAAGCTTACATTTTCATGTCTTCCCTCAAGTGCCCTTCCTTGCAAGTGGTAGACAAATTTCAGTCATGCTTTGCTCTAGCACCAAGCAGGCCTGGGAATGCACAGCAAAGTGCATATTCTCTGCTGCAAAGGGGGTTTGAAAAGCCATATGCTGGAGCGTATGTGCTGCAGAAGCTCTGTGAATGCAGCATTTAAGCCTTTGTCAACTGTTCTTCAGTTTATTAATGGGCTATGATCACAGCAGGCTTCGTGGTTTATGAAAAAAAAAGAGCAATTATGTCTCATCAATGTCTTTTTAAGGACCAAACACTATTTTGATATGGAACAAAGAGCAAATGTTTACTCAGGTTTGATGAAGGTGAGGAGAGACTCTAGAATGACCATTCATCCACCATTCAGGCCCAGTTCCTTTTCTAAAGCATGTGCTGAAATTTGAAAGAAAAGTCTCCACTCTGCTCTGCCTATTACACAAAGTAAATGTGCAAAAGGTGGGTGATTTTGTACACTGGGGAGGTGAGAAGGTCATCAAGGCCAAGTAGGCTCCCATGTTTCAGTGAATGTCGAAGACATCTGAATGCCTACCTGACATTTTCATTTGAGACAGCAGCCCTTGATTTGCAACCAGGACAGTGTCTGTTCTTTTAGTCAGTGCATATTCAGCTTGTGTAGAGTAATTTGTTTTCACAATTCAGTTACCTTAAAAATACCATGAGTTGGGATTGTGTGGGTTGTCTTAGGATGAGTTCTACCATGTACTTTGTAGTGCACTTATTAAGGTACTACAAAGCGATTTCTATTGATCTGGTAACAGCAGCTCATCTGTTTTAGGAGGGACTGGAATAAAGTGAACACTTTTTTCTTTCGAGATTAGACTTTCCCTATGGCATTTATCAGTCTTTGCAGTCCTCCTTCGTCTTTGTCTGCCTGAGGGAAGAAGCTGTTTAATGCTTGATCATTTTGGAATAGCATATTTGGAGAAAAGTGTGCCTGACACCTTGGCTTCGCCAGCCAGATGTTCCTTTGTATTTCCATGTGTTGTCTAAAGGAATTGTGGAGATGCCTGCTGTGTTTTCAGAATCCACCACGGTATGCTGGGGCTATCCATCTCGTTCCTGGGGAGTAACGCCACTCCGGCACACCACAGAAGCACTCTCATTCCAAGCCATGGTAGTGATTTAGTACAATGTGATGTTAGAAACATGACAAAGCAACTTCTTCCAAAATGAATGAGAAGTTAGCAGAATAGCTGAAAGTACTTTTGAAACAAGCAGCACAACAAGAGATTGGGGGAATGTCTGCTCTTGGAGAGAATGATGGGTTTGAAGATGCTTTTGTTCAGGCATATAAAAATATTCCAGAGATATTGTCTTTATGGATTATGAAAAAGTCAAGCCACAATTCCTTCCACTGTTGTATTTCCTCCTTTTTTTTTTTTTTTTAGTCATACATGGAACCATATTTGAATGAATAGTTTTCATTTCTTGTCAGCAATGGTGTTCAATAAATGAACACCAGATATGTAACAAAGCACACAGATTTAGGGGAGTAAAGAAGTCTAACTATAGCCTGACTTAACTACTTGTTCTCTGATGTCACAAATCTCCCTGTACCAAACTGCTACTGGTTTGTTTAAGGGGTCCAGGTGCACCAGTCACACCTGAGCAGTATTCTTACATTGTTACCATCATAAACACATGGAAAACAATTCCCTCTCTACTTATGTTTGAAGACAGTGGTAGCTGTTAAATGAAGTTAATAGTTTTTGCCCACCAGCATATATCATGTAAGAATTCTCAGGAAGGGAGAAAAGGAGAAAAGTCTGTGAAGTGACCTGTCAGCAATGTAACTAGTGCCAGATAATAACTCTTAATAGCTTCTGTTTGTTGGTCAGAAAATAGAACAACATCTTCAATCTTTTACATTTCTTTGGTTTAGCATTTGCAAAGTTCTCCTTTTGAAGAAATGCAGAGGCTTGGGATAAAAAAAGATGAGCTATTACAGGAAGACTTGGCATTTGTTTTACCAACAGTTGTGTATGACTCACTGTTGTGTGGTGTTCTGTGTGCTTTTGCATAAGTGTGATTCCAATAATGAATACATTGAGAACTCGGGTTAATTTATTAGCTAGCAATTTGTTTCTGTGTTAAATTTACTTGTTATTAAAGCACAAATCAGCTCTAAGTCAGAAAAGAGATTAATAGGTGTAAATAGGAAATATCCTGTTGGAATAACTGAGGATCTGCAGTACCTGTAGAAGATGCAAATTAAACCCACTAAAATCTTCTCTTAATCAGTGCTTATGGCATAACTGAGCAGTACCATCATTGTCTTGAGGAGGTCTAACTCTGAAAGTGCTGCCTTCCAGCTGTTTCCTCTGTCCAGTGCCAGTGAATGTGCCAGTGAGAACATGCCTGAAGCACACCTTTTTTTTTTTTTGCCTCAGAAAAACAAAAAAAGGAAACAATCCTCCCACTCCAAAAAAAAAAAAAAGGGGGATAAATCTGTGCACTGATTCCTAATACAAGAAAAAAGAGAGTTGTGAGATCTGCTCTCAAATATGCTGCTTTATTCAAAGCTTTTCAAAAGTGAAATCTTGGGTCATTCTATTACCTCACCTATTTCTTTACTACCTGCAACTTTGCCTAAGACAATTAACCTCTATTTTATGTAAGTTGTTTATGTTCCTTTGTAAATTAAAGAAAATCAGGAGTACTATGAGAAAAATGAGATTTTTCAGGAATACATTTGAAAACCAAACTGAACTTTAGAAGAGAATATGTACAAGGAAGGCAACAGCTGAACTTTAGTTCCAGAAACTATGGTTATACATTTTCAGAGGGTAGCAACGTAGCATTAGTGTTGCATTTAGGCTCCAGCCAGTTTACACAGTGTCATAATCATATACTGTTGAGCTGATGAACTGTGGTACCTTACTTCATTAAATAACTTGCATGTAATTCACACCTGTCAGTAGGCAGCTACACAACAAGGGATTTGCTCTGAAGTAAAATTTCCAGTAGTGAAGCTGTACTTACATAAGAAATGAGAAAGAGAAAACCTGGCAATTTGTATTGCACTATGTTGATTCCCCCAATCTCTTTTAGTAGGAACAGGGACAATCTTTTATCTTTTCTGAATCTCTGCTTTTCATGTTTCAGGTAAAATTTAATTAACAATATTTTCTGCAATCGTGTCTTGTCTGAAAGTCTAATAGATTGAGTTTCATTGGAAACTACTTCTTCATTGAGATGAACATGAAAGTAGCACGTGATTAACTGCTAACAATGCAAAAATTTTGTCGTGGCAGATAAGAAAAATTAACAAGTGAAAAAAATTAACTAACTTTAAAACAAAAATAAAAATCTGACTTTTAATTCCAGAGCTTATCCCTTAGCAAAATTCTGTGTCTGAGAGAAAGTGCTTTTCATGCCAGCAGCAACAAACTCAAAAAAACATGATTTTAAACATTTGATATTAAATCTGGGAGGATTGACTCATAGTCATAAAAATTATTTTATATACTTTATAAAAGGTGAAGTCTAATAGTCGATATGGTTGCTCAATACATATGATATGTATTTGTATATTAGGTGTGAATTACATGCATGTTTGATTTTTAAAAGCAGAACTCAATGTTATTTTGAACATCAGCAAAATTGAAATATTACCCAGAGCATGTTTTTGTAAAAATTGTATATTTAATAGTACAAAATGATCAGTCTAATTATCAACACTCTTAAGGTACTGTAAGTAAACTGTAGGGCTACAGCTTATTTAGACTTAATATATTGGACTTCACTGCATATGATAGCTAATTGGCAATGTTCCAGTATATATCTGAATTCCAGTTTATATGTTGGCACACTGACCTGGACTTCTGCTAGCCATCCATCATAACTGGCAGCTACTGCGTGACTGTATAGAGTAATCTTAATAGGTTTGAGAGATGGATATCAGGAATTAGCAGGGGATCAATCTGAAAGGTTGTGGTTTTAAAGATGTAACTAATCACAGAATAAAAAGGGTTGCTTGGACAGTATATTTTTAAAAAGAGGTTACACGCGTCATGTGCAATAGATCAAGTTTAACTTTTTTATCATAGAAGTGACTTTCTTAATGCTATTCTCTGGAATGGTTTCCCCCTTTTAAGTCTATTGGGATCAGTTGAGATGACTTATCTCTCTATTCTGAGCTGGCAGTGATTGAAGGCACAGAGCTTCAGGAAACCTGGAAAGGTTTTGCGTTCTAGACGTTCCGTCTGAGAAAAAGATGAAGAACCTTTATCATGACAAAAGTGTTTTAATTTTGTTTTCAGTTCAGCAGATTGAAAAATGCAGGAATCGTTCTGCTGTGAGTGAATTAGATCACATTTGTGGGAACAGACGGATCACCATATTTTAATCTATTATGTTTAATATCATGCTTGTGAGATTTACATCGTACCTCAGAGCTCTAGAGGAAAGCAAGATCTTATTTTCCAAATTATCTACATAGAATGGATAAAGCTTCAAATGTCTTAGTGTATGATGCTACAAAGGTTGCTAAGACTTTTGGCTGGTTTGCTAATAAATTCTATATGTTAATAAGTGTTTTCCTTAAGCATGTTCCATTTTCTATTTCACTAATTCAAATGCAGTTGAATTTTAGGGATGACATGTAGTGACTAAAGATTTTTCTCAGTCTTACAGACATTTATTTGTTTCAGGCTATTTCCTTGCAGGTAAACTGAAAACATTACAAACAGCACTAAAGTGCAGTCCCTTTCAAGAAATATGCCAGCAGAACCAGTAAAAGGTATATCTGTGATTTACGCCTATCAGAGCGAGATTAAAACTAGCCACATAGGGTAGTTGCAATTGTACATTCTGAGTTTTGTCACTGTAAAACCTGTCTACAAGGCTCAGCAAACACTTAGGAAATCAACAGTTTTGCATTTGAGGTGATGCAGAAACACTCTTTGGTGCTAGAGCAGTTGGTCTTGTGACCTAGGCTCCAAAAGCAGCCAAACTGAGGGTTGTTCTGGAAAGCACAGTGTAGATTAGTATGTATATTCAGGTAAACTGCTGAAAATTTCTGCTAGCAAAAAAATCTGTCGTTAATGAGGATTTAATGCTTGGAAAGAGACTGTGCTGTACCTGCTTCCGTTCTCTGGCCAAGCAGCAGGCAGGTTCTGTTCTGCAGCTTGTCCTCAGCAGCAGGTATGGAAAGCACCTGGTTAAACCTGCAGCCTGACACTTGAGGCACACTTAGGGAGGTTCTTACGGCTATGTTGATTGAAAGATGACTCTTCTGCCTGCCAGACACACCCAACACATGAAAGAAATGTAGAGCCTGAATTGTTTTAAAACGAAAAAGCATCCTCCCTTTGGTGTTGGAGGGGAAAGTTATAGTTACGGCTTTTTAAAGTAAGTCTGTCACAGAGCTAGGAATTACATGAAGGGAGAAAAGCACTGGTTTTCAGTCCTGAGTAAGTTGCCTGAGGTTCACTAGAGCAAGCTGTTTGTTATAGCTGTCTGTCATTAGAGTAATTTTTGGCAACAAAATTCCATTTGCTTAGTGCTCATATTGCTGTTTAAAAGGTATCAAACTCCCCTTGCTCCCACGTGAGTTTTACCAGGGATAGTTGGTCATTTTGCTGTTTAACACTGGTATCTCTAAGTTTCTCCTTTCATGTGTCCCTCAATCTTTTATTTCTTCGTGTACTTCTGAATGGTTGATTCTGGATACACAGACTTCATGTGGATCTTGGTGCTTCACTTACTGCCTTCTATCTCACTGTGCTGTGTCCATCACTGGCATGGTCTGTGGTCAGCTTCCCTGAATATTGAACAACTATATGAACAAATTGTATGAACAACTTGTATAACAATTATATGAACAATTATATTGAACAAAAAGATGAACAATTGCATTGGTGCTAGATGAGTTTCTAGATGGGGATTCTGTGATTTAATCCTTCTCTCTGAAATAGATGTATTTTTCCTGAACACATGAGCTGGCACATGGAAAGCATGCCAAGTACTTCTAAGTAATTAGCCATACAAATTTAAAGTCTACATTTACATTTGAAAAAATACAGTCCTGCAATGTCATAGTATCATACACGTTACCAGTGTTTGTTTTCTTCTACATTTATTTTGAAGAATATTTTTTGGAATTATCTGTTATTCAGCACAAAAAAGCCAGAAGATCAAGTGGATCAAAGGTTCTGCTGGTTCTTTTCTGTATCTAATATTTATTTCTCCTCAACAGGTGATTTATATATTGGAGGAGTGGCCAAAGAAATGTTTAAATCCTTGCCCAAACTGGTGCACGCAAAGGAGGGATTCCAAGGCTGCCTTGCATCAGTTGACTTGAATGGACGGCTCCCTGATCTCATCTCAGATGCTCTCTTCTGCAATGGGCAAATAGAAAGAGGATGTGAAGGTATTAAAAATGCTGGTTTTGTTTTTTCTTTTTTTAATATATATATATATATATATATATCTATATCTATCTATAGATATATCGCATAGTGAAAGTACTGTGCCAATCCTGCAGAGTTTTTTGATATTTACACTCCATACATCAAGAGACTATATTTTACCTGCTTCTAATTGATCTTACTTGACCTTTTCTTACATAAAGGCTGTGTTTTTTTAGTATTATGGAGACAGGCATGTGCTTGCCCTAAAGCACAGAGATTGATCTGAGAACATGAGTTAACTTCAGAATGTTAAATGTAGGTTCCTTACTTCCTTACTTCTCCAGCGACAAGATTTTTTTGCATGTGTCTTGTTTACTTCTGTTATATTTTAACTAATGATAACAACAGTAACAATTAGCTTCAATGCAGTTCTTTATATCTTCATAACACTCAGGCATTAGTTAATGCTGAGACATTAGGACATTAGCTAAGTAATTCCAATTTTAAAGCAGAGATTTTGAGTTGGTTAATTCAAGGCTAATTTATGAAACTTTTTAATACCAATCTTCTTAATACCAATATCTTCTATATTTTTGCTCACCCCTTAGATTAGTATTGATATGAACCTTTCTATCTGAAATCAGTAACAGACAAATGTGTTTTATCTCACAATTTAATGTCTTTATTGACTCATATGGAATACCATGAAATTTAAGTGAGGACAGAATTAGAAGAAGTGTATTTCTAATTCAGGGGTGTCAATCTCTAGCTATTTTTCCAGCTCTCATTTGATCCCACGTTATTTTTACTATGGTTTATGGAATAATTTGAATACATTTTGCCCTCCCTACATATCTAATTTATTCACACAATTCTGGATTTTTTATGTTCATGTTCAATTTTATGTGTTCTCCCTTCTCTCAAGTGCCATTCTTCTCTGGACAGAAAAATGTGTAAATGATATTATAAAAGCTATTTAAGCTAGAATCTTAATGATTTTGATACCAAGTTTGTTAAGTGTGCAAACTGACATTGTAAAAATCCAAGGAGGGCTGGGAGGGTTCCTCAAGTTTTACAAGATAAAGCTTCCTGGTGGATAAAGTCTGTCTCCTCTTTTGTTGTGCCTACAGTACATTTGGACAGGTGGAACTTTTTTTGTTCTTTACCTGCTACTTTTAGTTAACAATGTAAGTTCTATTGTTTGTACACAGAAACAGACACTAAAGCTACAGAAAGATATAAGATATATAAGATGGGAATTTTGCATATCTCTTTCAGGAGTACAAAAATATGTATTAGTTGGCCACTGAGTTTAGAAAATTAGATTCTGCTTCCTGAATGGTTTTAGCAATTCTGTCCCTGCACCATCCCTTCCGAGAGTCAAAGTATGCCTTAATTCCATTATGCATTTCATAGCTTCTTTTGAAACGATGTAATTTCCTACATGAATTTTCTGTACTTCAAAGAAGTGTGACCACAAGCCTGGTGTGTGAGTTCACCTTTTAAGCTGCTGGCACAACTCAGCTATCAGTGGATTCAGCGAAGTTACTAACAATTTAATAAAGGCCATAAAGCTATTATACTTTTTGGTAGAGGGTGAGTTTTTTCCATCACCTGACACAAAAATCACCTGACACAACAAACTGGTCAAATCAGATGTGCTGCCTAGCTCCCAGAGAACTGCCTCCTCAAACTGCCTGCAGAAGGAAATGTCTAACAGCACAGAATGAAATATCCCCTTCCAACCTTTCTGCTTAACCTTGCAAGTTATCTCTTCCATCTCACTTGTTTACTTCAAGTCGTCATGTCTGACCCATCTGTCAGTCTTTTGTTTGCAGACCATTGAATCAGATGTCCAAAAAACTGTTCTGCCACCTAAAAGATGATTTAGGTCACCTGTGAATTTAGGTGCCTCCTAGAAAACCCTTTCATGCCTCAAGCTGCTCCTACCTCTGCTGCTGTGTCCAGCCAGGACTGTCTCCATCTTTACAGAGCTGAGAGTTCTGCAGCACCCTGCAATGGGATGTGTAAGCCCTGGAAGTCCCCTTAGACACCAGGTCCAAAGAGCTCCGGACACAGCAGCAGAAGTAATTTCAGAAGTGTTAGTCACCACCACTCTCAGTTCCAAGGACAGCTGGTATATGTCCAGTGTTAAGACATCAGATTCTGGAAAATCTGTCCTGAGAAGTGAGGCACTTGGATTTGTTGTTTTTTAAGGAATTGAATTCCCCAACTTTCAGGTACATATTGGGGGGGCGGGGGAAGGTTTTTTTTCTCTCTCGTTAAACCGTCAAACTCTGAAGCCATAATGTACTTCTAATTAATTTTATCTGTTAGATTTTGTACTTAAAATATTCATATTTCTCAATAATTTGATGGTCATAAGTGCATCAAACATTTTTAGCAAGACAACCCATGGGATTGCTGTGGCAAGTTGGAAGGTTTGCATTTTGAAGCTTCAACCACAGGCAGAGAGATATCTCTATCATTGAACATGAAACATAATTTACACTTGGCTGAATCCACCTTGTTGACAAATTTTCAATGACTAGATTACATAGAAACTAACAGCTAGAAAGATAAATATGCTAACTAGCTCCTTGAACAGTTAATGGCAAACCCCAAAGCCAGGTTATGTCAACGCTGTTTTCCTCTAGTCAAATCAATTGTACTTCCTTTTCACACTTAAAATAAAGTATGATACAACCACAGTTTTTATATAGTTATAAGAAAAATGCACTGCGTGTACATGTGCATCTAAAATGTAATTTGTGTATTATATGGACTATATGAAAAAAAATCACAGTATTAACATACATGAAGATTCTCGGTGGTAAGATAAGAAATTTGTTTTTATAATATATTGTAAAACAGCTGTGTGTCAGTTTATAATGCTTATTGTCATATATATAGTATGCAATCCCTCACATAGGACAAATGTAATGGAGATCACAAACTCAGTCAATTAAAAAGTCTGCAGTGAAAACTGAATAAATTAGAATATTTTGAAAATTTAATATGAAGAAAAGAAAAAGTGCTAGAGAAGGGTGTATTACATTATTTTTACTAACTATCTTAGTTCTTTAATATATAAATATATATATATAAGAGAAGACGAACCTGTGATGGTAAATATCATAGTATTTACCACCATTAAACAGTTGTCTTCTGTTCTTTGGGGAAAAATAATCCTATGTTTAGTAAAAGAAATGCTTACATGCAAGCTAGTCTTGACGGCAGTTTTTGAATAATGACTAATAGAGATAAGCCAAGCGTGCTAAGAATCAATTTAATACAAAGAAAAATACCTTATTTCTTTAACAAGAATGTGTCTGCATTTTTTTCCAAATATGTGTTTGCACATGCACTTCCTAATGTACCTACAGGGTCCTGCAGTTTATGTACTTTCAAGTCCTTGTGACTTTTGCTCTACTTTTGCAAAGATGAGGAAATTCAACATTGCATAACTAAAGTGTAAATAAATCCATGAATATATAACATTTAAACACCTACAGATATTTTCACTTCAGCTTTGTAAGGTTTCTGAGTAGCAGAATCTGGTGAGAAAAATTGTGTCTTGTCAGCTACAAGATTCTGTGATTATAATCCTCTGCTCAAGAAAGGGTGATGTAATGCCCAAATGTTTAAACTTCTGGGCTCGGAACTCCAAAGAAAAGGAAATCACTATCTAATGTCTGCCTGCTATTTTTTATTATTATTATCCTAACAGGAGAAAATAGAAGAAGTAATAATTTTGCCAAGACAGGGATGCAGTCCCCTGCCTTCCTTCTCAGTGATTTTGGTGACTGCTCAGGCCCTGCTTCAAAGATTGAGCTGCGCCTCATTTAAAGGAAGAGGCCATTGAGCTGACTTAAATCATACCGATATGGATTTTAAATTTTTTAAATACCAGCAAATCAAAAGAAAATTCCTCACTGAGATATTTGAAGGTCTATGGGAAAAGAAGGGTTACGAGGATTTCTCTCTGGGGTGTGATTTTTAATTTATTTCTGTAATCTTTGGACCAGCTTTGCCCTGTCATCAATGACTGGCGGTGAGAGTTTCAAATGGATATTGATGTGCCTCCTCCAAAACAATTTGGGACAATTTTATAATCCAGATTTTAGAGCCAAATTTTTTCCTTGTAGTGTCAAGAGTTAGTGTGAAATGTGTGTGAGAGCTCATAGTAAACTGTGGTTTATGGTGTGCATTTCAGTCTTCATGCACCAATGAGAAAGACCTAGAAAAAAGCAGACCACAGAGGATGATGGTACTAATTATTCTTGAATTCAGTGTATCTGAACATGACAAAGGGCTAGTCAGGATTCAGCCATGCATTTACTCTGTTAATGCATTCATAGATATCCAAGGAAGAAAAAAAACCCAGACTTTTAATTTTCCTCCATTACATGTCATCAGCTCAATTAACCATTATATTTCTAGTAAAATACTGGCAAATTACTGCTTTCTTATTTTGGCTTGCCTGAAGATTTATGGCTATTAGCATTAATTTGTTTGCATTATATGGCATTTCTTTTCTCTCTTTAACAGCAGCATGCACTTTATTCTGAATGATTTTTTTCTGTGTTTGCTGCCATTTCAATATTGCTTACTAACATTTACTGTATTTTGCTTTTTTTTTTATTTTGCTGACAAAGTTGCATTGATGAAAGCTGATTTGCAAGGTAGATAGCCCTGTGTGTATTAAACAAGACTGAAACCCCCAATGCACATTTGGATTTTTGCAATAAATGCTCTGTACATTTCAGGAGTAAAGTGTGTTACTTCATTGTTGATTTTGCCTTTCACACCTCTAAAACAATGGGCTAAATGAACCTTCGTTTTCCAGCATTGTTTGCATAAAGGCTTTCAGTCTTGAATATGTTTGTATAGTGATTGCTTTAGTGCTTTGATCATTCCTTTTTGAAATTTCTTTATATTTCAGTAGTCTAGTTATGATTCTCTAGAAACAGAGTAGCTTTGTTTTTTCATGTGTATGTCACATTTTGGCATGCCAGTTCATTAGTAGTCTGATTTTCTGCATTCCCCCTTTAAGAAGGAACCTGCATGGGATCCCTGAAGCATGTGAATTGGTTCTTGTCAACATTCCAGCCAAAGAATCCCAAACTGCTCTGAATTTCAGACCTAAATCATTTAAAATAATTTGTGGGATTAAAATAATTGTAATAGTGCAGCTTCATTTTATTATTTCTTAAAATTTGTTTCATTTTCTATTTCATTATCCAGTCCTTCATATCCCAGAGTTTTGATTCCTGTGGCATCTTGCTTTGCTGTTTGAAATGTAGTTACAGGAAGAAATAATGAAGTTTTTAGACAATGTTTAGCCAGTTAATGGTCTGACATGAGATTAACAAATAACTGACAACGCAGTTAACATTCCCACTGTACCTGGAATAATTCTGCTTCTGTTTTGTGCATTCTTATGTGTTTGACATATTGATCTTACAACTAAAGCAAACCACCCCCACCCCCCCCTTTTAATGTTACATGCTGCTCCAAAACCAGCAGAGTTTATGTGCGTTTGACTCGGTAACTCTTTGCTCATTTGATTTGAGATGTTGGCAACTACTCAATGTGACCCACTGAGAAGTACCTTTCTTTGGAAGACAAAGTGCAAGTCCTTTTTTGTGTGTTCTCATTAGGCCCCAGCACAACGTGCCAAGAGGATTCCTGTGCAAACCAGGGCGTGTGCTTACAGCAGTGGGATGGATTCAGTTGTGACTGTAGCATGACCTCCTTTAGTGGACCATTATGCAATGACCGTAAGTACATGAAAAAATGTCCCTCTGAATACCTGAGGCCTCCAAGGCAACGTCTGAAGCAAGTGCCTAAAGCTTTATGTTGTTTTAATATTAGATATTTAACTGGACTGGTAAACCCTGTGAAAATCTGTAACGCTTATGCTAAGAACAAAGAATATGCTTTATAAATTTTGGACAATGTGCAGTGTCAAACACAGGCAGAACTTGGTTTTGTTACACTTGATTCCAAGTCTAATATACTGATGGTTACCTGTTTGATGCAGTCCCTTTCCTGCATAAATATTGCAAGTGGATTTTTTTCCTGATTGAAAACACATTTTACATTTTGTTATCTTAATGTAGCACTATCACAAGGGCTATAATTACTGTGAAACAGTTGAGAAGGCTTATTATCTCCCTTTGTGGATTTCTTTAGGTGACACACTAAACATGCCAATAATAAAAGCATGCTGAGTATTTTAGTTCATTTAGATTTCATCTGAATAACACACAGCAACCATCTGGTCTTCCAGGAAAAGCTTAAATGTGTCAAAAATAAGGGTCCTGATTCACCAGCTTCATAATGTGGTTTTATTCCAATCTAACCTTATTGATCTAAATAGAATTATGCAGGAGTGATGGTGGAATAATAATGGAAGAGCCATAATGTTTCATGGTAAATGAAAGTAAGCTGCTGACTTTCGGTTTTAATTTATCACATTTGTAATATCCAAATGTTGCACATATTTATATGGGTATATGAAGATTAAATTTCTTTAAGGCATTTTTATTTCTATTTGTATACATTTATCTGAAAAAAATGACTGATGATAGATAGAGAGTGTTGTATAGTGTAGGCTATAAAGCCTAGTCAAGTAGTATGGATTTTTCTGTCTTGTTCTGGTTCTCCACTCTACAGCAAGGCATGCCGTCATGGACAAACCCAAAACCAGCAGAATATTTATAATTTGAAAAGATTTTGGCTCAAATTGCATTTTTCACAAGGCTAGGAAATTAACTGTATGCAAAAGCTAATTTATTCCTATGAAAGCTCTATAGTTTGAAAGCTAGGGAAAGGATGAAAGGACTCATTCTGTTTCTCTGCGGTTGCACTCATGATAGAAATGAAATGTGGTATTGAAAAACTTTCAATGATTTGAGCAAAGGTTTGGGCTTACTTTATGTTTATGAGTTTGCACTTCCCAGCAATGTACATGATTAGTCATATTGCTAAACATAGATTTTTAAAGTTTCATCCCCCCACCTACTACAAGAGAAAAATGTTTCTGTTTTGCTTTTACATTTTATTTCTGTTTTGTGATCTTTTGAGTTGCTTCAGAAGTAACTAAAACCTATGAATAGAAAGTTGCAGATTAAACACCTAACAAAGGAAAAATTCAGTTTATAACTTTTAGTAGCAATTGTTGTGTGGACCTGGAATATTCTATGAATTATTTCTTCAAGAGATAGCTAATGCATAAATTTGACAAATTGATGAGCTTATTTAAGAAAGATATTTATCAGTTAATGCTCATTTATATAGTAACACCATGGACTACATTGCACACAATTGAGATATTTCACAATATGCCATTTCTGATGATGGTAAAGGAGCCCTTTTAGAAGCTGGTTGCAAAAAACACTTACTTTATTCTCATAAAAGTATTTTTTACTTTTTTTTTATCGCATGCATGAAATATAAATTTATCCTCGGTATGGATGTTTTGTAATAGAATGCAGAGTCCAGCAAATATAATACATTAGGTTTCTGCTTTATCTTGGCTCCTTAGATTAGTTCAGATACCAAAAAAATCTACAAAGCCCGTCTAACAAGAGAGGATTTTCATAATGGTAAATGTGCAGAAAAGGAGGAAAAATGATGGTGTCAGTGTCATTTGCATGCTCCAAGCTTGCTCTCTGCTGTGTTTGGGAAGAGCATAATGAGAAGAGAAATGATGAAATGTTACTACAACTTTTGAAAAGTGGCACAGGCTGCACTCCACAAGCTAAACTTCGTGGCACTGAAATAAGACTAATTCCCTTCATGTGAGGAAACCTTCCAGTGACAGGTCTGGAATAGCACCTGCTTGTTGCCGAAAATGCATCCCCTTCAGGAAGGATGTGGGCACCTTCTTGAGTATGTTTCCATTGCAGATTGTCTGTGGAGTGACACTGGTTGACAGAAGCTCAAATTTAACCCAGTGTTGCTACTCAGGCTGGCCCTTGGCTCACTTTACATGTGAATATACTGTTTTATATAAAATTGAATACTTAAGACGTCAAAATTTCATAGACAGATTTTTTTTTTTGTCTCAAACTCCAAAAATGGACCACTTAAAAATAAGTGTCAGTGGTAATAAGAGAAACAATTAGAAGTACTTAGTTCCCTCAACCAAGATGATGGTATCTCTATGAAAACACTCTTAGAAAGTGTGCTGTTACTGCAAAAATGCTGGACAGATGAAGGAGGAGGGAAGAAAACAACAGTCAGATAAGATGGAGTAGGTGTTTAGATAGGTGGTTGTTTCACTTCCAGCCAGGATTTAACACATCACACCTCACCTCTGATTAGTGCCACAAGTTCTTAGGGGACATATATAAGCAGAAATTTCAGTGATAAAGGTGCAAAGGTGAGAGGGGACCTGTCCAACCCCTCTGTTCAGAGCAGAGTCAGATTGCACAGGTTGTCTGCATCATCCTCTCCAAAGATGAAGGCTCCATAACCACTCTGGGAAACCTATCACAGTGCTCATTCACCCTCACAGTACACATATTTTACTGAAGTTTAAATGATATTTCATATATTTGTTTGTGTCTATTTACTCTTGCTCTGACACTGGGTACCAGTAAGAAAAATCTGTCTTCTTTACCTCACATACATCAGGTATTTCAAAACATTGATGGATTCCCACTGAGCCTTATCTTCTCCTGGCCAAGCAGCCCCTGCTTCCTCACCCTCTCTTCATAGGAGAGAGCCCTTGATGGCCTTTGTGGCCCTTTGCTGGGCTTATTCCTGTGTTCTCATGTTGTTTTTGCACTGGGTAGCCTGGCACATGGGGGCAGTGCTCCAGATGCATCTCAGCAGAGCTGGGTAGTGTGGAAGGATTACATCTCTCAACCTTTCTGCAACATTTTACCAGCAACAACCAGTTTTGGTCTTTTTTTGCCACAAGAGCACATTGCTGATGCATATACAACTTGCTGACTATCAGGATGCCCAGATCTCTCTCTGCCAAGCTGCTTTCCAGCTGGTCAGGCCCCAGCTTGTCCTGATGTGAGGGTTTATTCCTCCCGAGGTGCAGGATTTGGCATTTTTTTAGGAGGTTCTTGTCAGTGCACTTCTCCAACTTGTCAGCATCCCTCTGAATGGCACCACATGCATGTGGTCAATCAACCACTCCTCCCAGCTTTGTATCATCTGCAATTTGCATAAATGTGCACAAATTACCTTGCTGCATTTGAGCTGATACTTTCCATGCATTTCCCATAGTAACCTTAGAGCACGAAGATATGACGTGCATCATTCCTGGGCTGTACAGTGCAAACGTTTCACGTGTATTCTTCTTGTCCTAACTTTCCAAAACAAACTGTGGAGGAAATAATGGTTTATTGGAAAGTGTTATAATGCATTCCACTAATATGCTGTGAAAGATATTTCTTTAATTTTTGTGATAACAGCTAATTATTACTCCTGTGCTGTTCAGTGTATTATCAGAGGTGAAAATGTGGAACTGAAAATGAAGGTGTTTTTTTTCGTAAAGTTCTCTCATAATAAACACGAGATGAGGCAGATTGTTTTCTTTCCCAGTCCAAGAGTGTCCTCTGTGTGTCTGCTAGGGAAGAAGGAGAAATTTAGGGAATTTACCCCTATGGAAAAAGAACTGGGTCAGCTAAGTGTAAGGCTATAGTTTTAATAGTGTAGTCAGGAACAGCAATTAAAAAAGTTGCAAATCTCAGTAATCCAGTGAGTATGAAGTGCATGTAGACCCTAAGCCTTCCTGGTGGCAGAGGTGGGAGCTTTCAGTGTGCTGCAGTGTGCTGTCTGCTGGAAGATAAGCACAGCAGGACAAGTTTAGACCCCAAGATGCTATCCAGTTTGTCATTTTTTTCCTGTGATGTGATATGACACTTAGAGATTCGGGGCACCAGTGCTCTTTAGACGTGATAGGCAGAAGTGTTACACTGATTTGTGTAAAGCTTGCAGTAGTGGTTTTTCCTACAAATGGCATCATAAAGAGACTGTACTAAAAGGACAATTAATGGCTGTTCCTACAAATGGATACATGTCCAGTGAGAAAATACATCATGAACATAGTAACCATATCTAACAGCAGGTTATGTAGAGAAAGGTATCCTACATATATATATATAATATATAAATATATGTATACTTTTTTTTTTTTTTTTTATAAGAATAGAGTTGAAAATTACCCTGGCATAGCAGAGAAGAGATTATCTGCTTTCTATAAGTTTGCATTGTTTTCTACTCAGGCAGTCTTTAAGTATAGCCATATTAATGAGTGTAATGGCATGTTTGTGGAAACAGATACTGCTATTATGGCATGGAAAATAGCAGACATAATAACATTGTCATTGTCACATTGCATTAGTATGGAAGTGTTCTGTGCCAAATTACAGGGTAGCTTCAACACTGTCTGTTACCTTAAAGGAATAATGTATTGGTGTTGTACTCATGATAACTAACACTGTGTCAACACTTGCACTAAAATCCAGTTCTGAAGGGTTAGTGCTTCTCCAGGCAGTCTCTCCTGGCTAGGAATTCAACCTTCTCAACCACTGTGAGTATAAAACTCTTTTTAAAAGGTTCTTTTCTTTTATTTTTGCTCTTTATCAAGAAAAAATCAAAAGGCCTATTTTAAACAGAGAACGGTGTCAATATTACAAACATGGCTTCACATAAAACATTTGATTTTTTTTTTTTTTGCTATTTGCTCTTATTACAGATACACCTTTCAGCTAAGACTTTATCTGTCTTTGCCAGATTAAACTCCAAGTGTGTCTTGGCTTTAATCCCCTTTCTACACTGGGGGTTGAAACATGTATGTTTCCAGAAAAACAAATCCTAATTATTTCATATTGAACACACTGAACGGTGGATATTTCTGACTGTTGCTGAGGGTATTAGAAACAAGACACTGTAAAAATAAATTAGTAAAAATTTATGAGAGGTTTCAATATTAGAGTATTTGATATTATAAAAAATTTGAGAAGGAACCGAATTGTATCTTCAATGTAGTGTTTGGAGAGTGTATTAAGTAATACCGAGGTACAATTTGAACCACAAAACTTCTAAGTATTGGATCAGCATTCAGCAGTAAATGAGTGGCCTTATAAATACCAGCCACCTTTGCTGCAGAGCTCAGATCAAAACAAGCACAATCTCACGCTAAATGAGACAGGAGTCATACTTTGGGAACATGTAATTAGTGAGTATGTAATAGCCCAGATGCATGGCAAGTAATTCAGTATTGCTCACAAGCATAGATGTGTGTATCCTGAGGCTTGCACTAATTCATGTTTTCAGTGTGTGCATTCACATTTGAAAAAATCGCACACTGTATTTATAGTGTATTAAAAACTCTTGTATGGTGTTGAAAATTTGGTATTCATTTGCCTCTCACAATGTTCTTCCTTCTCCTGGATTGCAAACCAGGGTGATACTCACTCTGTATTATCAGTCCACTATGACACAAAGGAGGCATTTAAACCATTTTGTTGCATAGATTTCCTTCTCATTTATTAATTGATTTAGCTGTTATGGATAGTGCATCTTTTGGACCTTTTGACACCTAGAATGTAAGATCTATCTTAATGCTACTTTTGTGAGCAGGATATATGCAAAATAAAGGAGCTTAATTAATCCAGTGGCCAAAAGCTGAACTAACCATAATATCCTCTCTCATTAGTACTTTCCAAAATAATATTACATATTCCTGGCTAAGACTTTGTAGTTGCTAGCTACCAATAAACATGTAACCTGCGATTAAGAAAAGGGATAGGAAATTCCTCAGGTGTACTTTAAAACACATTTGATTTTCATCTCCAGTAGCTGAGAACATAAAAAATTTGTCCCTGATAACATACCAGTCTAAATACTTCATATTATTATTTTGCCACTGAGATGCACTTTACACATGAGAAATAAAGATAGCTGTGCACAAAATTACAGTGCAGGGCAAGATAGTGGAATGAACTAATTGAAGAAATCTCAATTTGCTCAGCTTATCTTCCTTGGTATCTCACTACAGTGAACATCTGGAATTTCTGGTGACAAATATCAGAAGCCTAATTTCTATAAAATTCAAAGGAAATAGGACTTTACACATGTCTTGGAAATGCAGAGAAGTTGAGGTGTTTAGGAGAACTAGAAAAGTTGTAAAAAGTGCAAAGAAAATGTTACCTTTTGGCTGTCAACCAAGATTACTTATTTTTTGTTGTTTTTATTAGAAACCTAATCAGGATAGATTTCCCCTCAAACTGTTAGGCCCCTGTGGTATTATATGGCAGCACATGGTGCTTCAGGAAGAACTACAGCGCTTGATGCATACATTACAACATTTTTTCAAGCCTTTATTGTCCCAAGTCTGTTAGGTTTTTTCCTCCACTGTTTTATGTGGGTCTTCCAGTATGTAAGTTTGGAAGTATGTACATTTTAGCTTTTTGCTAAGATATATCACTCTATTAGTTATGTAAGTGGACAGGCGTGCTTTTCTTTACAGTTTGAAAACTAAGAATTTTTTTCTTTACATACAAATTCTGGAGTGGTCAATTAGATGAGCTATCCATTCCTAAAATGCTTCAGGAATTTCCATTTTCTTAACATTACATTACAAGTTATACCTTTAAAAAATGAAAATAATAGTTTTTTTGACAGTCACTGTAGAAGCTCTTTTATGCAAGAATATTTCTAACAAAGAGTAGCAAGTAAATTATTAAGTGAGATACCTGATACAGAAAAAAACAAAAAAGTACTTTCAAGGTATCCAAAATACATTGGTATAGTTGTAGCTCAGACAGAAGCAATTATGTAACATTTCTGGCCTAATCAGTGATATTTTTTTATTTCACAATATTAAAAATGGATCATAGTGTCAGAAAATTGCAAGCTTCTCTCCACCTCTGGAGGAATCAAGGGAGTAATTAAATTGGATTTTGGTATGTCAATAATATCTTTCTCTTATTAATGGCATAATAATTTTGTAAATCAAATCCTAGAAGTGTTTCCAGTGTCATAAAGGTGAAAATGATTAAGGGTTAATTAAATATATTCTCATGGAATTAAAATTGTTCTGTTGGGTATCATTAGATTCCTTTCTCTAGAACTTTCAATTATTACAATTTAATGACATATTATGTACAGTTCAGACCTGAAATTTGTGTAGTCAAAAGCTATTCACAATAATAAGCATAGTGGTCGAGTGCAATCATTATTCCTTCGCACAGATTTCTCTGAACATCCCAACAATATCATACATTAAAATCAATTTTATGTACCTGGTTGTTTTCTGAACTAGATTAATCATTATACACAGCACAGCTGGAAAGGAAGTTTCAACTCTGTAATGATGTCAGTTGTTCCTTTCCAACAAACCCACCCAAAAAAGGCAATGAGTAAGTGCTACCTTTTTTAATATATGACAGCTGCAAGGGTCACAGATGGTAAGAAAGAAGATGAAAACCTTTTCCAAGCAGAGTCTTCTATAACCCATAGCATGAAAACAGCTCAAAGTGTGCATGGAGAGTTTGGTAATGTATGTCTATTTAATGTGTAAGGTGTTTAAGCACAATGGCACAATGGTGCTTCAGAAAGATAAAATTATTCTATTTTTCTGAAGTCTCTACAACAGGACTGGGGTTGCTAAGGCAACCTATTCTTCCTCAGCATGTGCTCTGGCTTGACAGCTGCATAGGTGGGTTAGATTCTAAGTAACTCCACACGTATGAGGCATTTCTGTGCTCATTGTGAAACGAGATTTTGTCAGTCTCTTGACACAGTCTTCTGTGTGTTCATTTTTGCCAGATCCTGCAGATGATTAAGGCAAAGGAAAACTTTCTGTTAACAGCAGAATAAAGAAAATGCCCTGAATCTGATCTAGGTAAATTGAGGTGTTCCAGAGTCCAAATTGAAGGCACAAGGAAGGATCCATTACACAGACATTTTTGCTGCTTTCATGATTTTGGTCCCATGCTGCAGAATGGACATTGCACCTGTTTTGGCCACTTTAGGCCTGCCACTCCACTTGAGCAGCAGCTAATCTAAATGAAATATCCATATTTTTCTTAACATATACACCTATAAGTGTGCTTATTCTCACAATGTTATCTGCAATGTTTAAGATCCTTCAATATTTCATTTTAACTGAGGCTTATGAATCTTGTGTACTGATTTTGTGTTTGGAGTTCTTTGTAGCCATTTTCTGATTAGGTATTCTAGGATATTATGAAAGAAGGCAACAGAGTCTGTAACAACAGTATGAAAAAATACTGATGGAAGAAATGCTCCTAGGACTGAAGGAATCTTATGAAGGTTTTAGTGTCTGGTTGCTTGGTGAAGGCAACTGCAAAATGAAGTCCCAGCCTGGGGAAAACCACTCAGTATTAAAAGCAGTCAATACCAGGCTGGGTACTGGAAAGTTGGAACTAAAGAAAAGAGGGTGAAGAACAGCTAAAGCTTGTGAAGTTGTTTGGTGCCCACAAACCCAATTACTATCTGTGTTAAGGATGCATGTCAATTTTGTGATAATTCTCGAGGAATGATCACACTGCTAAGCTTTATGTTATCACTCTCCTTAATGAAGCCACACTTTGAATTGAAAACAGGCATATTCAGAAGCACATCATTTCACTGTAAACATCCACACACTAAAAGACACTTAAAATGTATGATATGCAATATTCAATGTCAAAGTGCATTAATATTTACAGATACCATTTGCAAATCATCTCAAACTCAGAGTCTGCTTTACCATATAAGGGGGTCATCACTACAGAATGTTTTGATGTTTTAAAATTCTCTCCCTTTTAAATTGTGTGAACCTTAAGAAAACTTCTAATCAGGTCAATGGTCTGATATTTAGACAGGACAGATGTTTTCTAGCAGCAAAGTGAAATTCAGTTACAATTTGAGTCTCAGATCACCAGCTGAATGACTTCATTCTAATATGTTGAAATCCAAACTCGTATGGAGGGTCATGGCGTTTTTCCGTCTCCTTTGAGTATTAAACCCAGTCTTGAAACTAAACGCAGAAATTTTGAAATTACTTGAAATTCTTTCTACTCTCCATTTTTTTTCCCTCTTTATTCCATCTTCTGGATCACCAAAACATGTTGGCCTTAGGCTGATTGTGGCCATGAATTTTCCTCTGTTCCTGTAGCAAGTGTAGCTCCTCAACTACATTTTGCTTTAGTAATGAGCTCGTCTTTCTTGTTTTATTCAGTCTTGTCCTTTTTCCCTGCTGAAAGGATGGGGACACATTTTAATAGGTTTCCTTTTGTAAACCCTGGGGGGAAGTCTTCATAGGAGGAAATATTCAAAATGATAGTATCTCTGTAATTGAAAGCACTACCAGGAATAAATGAAAAATGTTTCCAAATTTGCTGGACCAATAGCAGCATGTCAGATAAAGTTCAGATACTTTCAGAACTGAGTAGATTGAATTTCTCTGCAACTGAGGCCTGAACAGTTTTTACAATCATAATTTGGGGGGCATGTTACAGAGCAAACATAATCCCATTTCCCCCTGAAATTCTACCCCAAAGCTTTTCTCTTTCTTGCTTCTGCTTGCTATCAACCTGTAATACTAGTGATATTTAATTTGAACTACATAAAGCAGCTTTACTGGGATGACAGGCAACTTCAAAGAAAGCTTGTGTGACTCCAACAAATGCACAGGGCCAAGAGATGATATTTTCTCTAAAGATTAACCTTTTCCTGTGTATGATACTGTATGCCAGACAACAGGGAAAAGCTGATTCATAAACCTATAACAAAAATGCAGTGTATTGTAATTTCAGATATGAAGAAAAGATATTTGAGTGTTTCTGCACTGCATAATTTATTTTTTTAACTTGTTGATCAGAAGATAAATAAGCTGTCTAAGAAGTTGCTTCAACTTGTTTCTCAGCCCAATTTTCTAGGAAGAATGAAGTCAGGATTAAGATTGTCTTGTAAAAAATATTGTTGAATTTAAGTACTTTGGAAAATGTCAGTTTTGAAAGTCTAAACTCAAAAGCCTTTACATTTAGAGCAGGAACATCATCTTAAGTAGAAACATTAAATTCCCCTAATACACTTGTAATGCAACCCTGCATAGAAGCTAAGAGTAGAATTTTTTTCTTTTTTTTTTCTGTCTCTATAAACATTTTGTCCAATGTACCTTCCAAAGTGGGAGTGTTGGTGGACATGAGATGGCAAAGATATTTTTAAGTCACATTGTGTAATATAGCCTCACCAGCAGAACTGTGGTGGCTGGGTGGCTGTGGGGGGACCAGTTTGGAGAAAATTTCAGACTCATAAATTTCTTAAGCCAGCACTGCATCCTAAGCCAAGATCTTGGGGAGCTACATCTTCAGCTTGATATTCCAGAAGTAATTAGTATGGAGAGGGGGGATGCTGGGAACAGGGGTTAATATTGCTCAGTTTGTGCCATACTAAGTTATTGCTGTGTAAATATTGGTGGAATTGTGTGTTAAACAGCTTTTAAAACTGGAATGCTTGAGAAAGAAGGGGTAAGGATGTGGAAGGCTGTAGGAAATAATACCCTTGAATATAGGTGTTGGCAGTTGTACAGCCTTAGGTGATAAATTTTGGGCAGTACTGGGTAGTTCAAAGCAAAGTTTTAAGTGTTCTTAAGTATTAAGGGCATAAAGCCTTCCAATTTTTAAGAAAAGTAGAAAGTGTGGGGAAGAAACATCATAGGATAACTCTGCACGAGCCCTTGTTCATGTTTAGGTTTATTTAAACTGAAATATGGACTATTGAGAAGCACCTATACATTGGTAAATACTATTCCCTAATGTGAATATTCTGAAATTAAATCTAATATGTATGTTTATGAGACTAAAAATTTGAACACCTACAGAATTATAAAAGTGGTCTTATATAAAGACAGAAACGTCTATAGATTAATATAGTCTCAGAAATAATTAAAATTATTCCTTCATATCACTGCTAAGTGATTCTGAGTAAATCCTTTTCTCATCCCTCCATTAGAATATAGTTTTTGGGGTCTTTTAATTAAAAAGGGAGGGGGAAAATTTAAGCATGGCCCATTAACAACATTTTGGGAATTTTTTTCTGACTTCTGACTTAAGATGTCTTCTTAATGTGAAATTCTTAGCTGAGTTTCTGGTGTTGTTTACAGTGTGAACAATTTGTCTATTTTCTTTTTCCTGCTTCAAGATGAAAAGCTATAAATCCAAAGGTGAGGTTTAATACGAGTTGCACATTGCATATGTTCAGCTGTGTGAAAATTCAGGCATTACATTAGATTGACTTGTTTGACTGGGAAGAGTCTTCATCTCTGTGGACAAGTCAGACTGACAAAATGAGTAACACACAGCCCAGAGGTCCCTGAAGACCTTTAGGATTTTACCTTCATTTGCTTTTTAATCCTAACATTCTTTATTATTCTGTGCGACCATGTGGCTTGGTTTCTCAAGCTGGCAGGTGGCAGTGATCCTGTAATTTTATCTTGGTTGTGTGTTGCCAAGGCACAAAGGAGAGCCATGGTAATCCACTCCACTGTGGTTGCAGAAGTCACTGCATATTGCCTGTGCTTTTAATATCCTAAATCTCACTGAAGTAATAAAATTCTTAAAGTTTTTTATATATATATATATATATGTATATGTTTTAACTTTTGAAGAAAGTAACATAAAATAATAATTATCAATATCAATAATAACACATACCACTCTGCCGCACAGAACTACAAAAATGTCTAATGATCATGAAAAATAAATGGTCCTGTCCAGGCTGCTTCTTTTTTCTTTTTTCTTCTTTTTCTTTTTCTTTTTCTTTTTCTTTTTCTTTTTCTTTTTCTTTTTCTTTTTCTTTTTCTTTTTCNTACTGTATGCCAGACAACAGGGAAAAGCTGATTCATAAACCTATAACAAAAATGCAGTGTATTGTAATTTCAGATATGAAGAAAAGATATTTGAGTGTTTCTGCACTGCATAATTTATTTTTTTAACTTGTTGATCAGAAGATAAATAAGCTGTCTAAGAAGTTGCTTCAACTTGTTTCTCAGCCCAATTTTCTAGGAAGAATGAAGTCAGGATTAAGATTGTCTTGTAAAAAATATTGTTGAATTTAAGTACTTTGGAAAATGTCAGTTTTGAAAGTCTAAACTCAAAAGCCTTTACATTTAGAGCAGGAACATCATCTTAAGTAGAAACATTAAATTCCCCTAATACACTTGTAATGCAACCCTGCATAGAAGCTAAGAGTAGAATTTTTTTCTTTTTTTTTTCTGTCTCTATAAACATTTTGTCCAATGTACCTTCCAAAGTGGGAGTGTTGGTGGACATGAGATGGCAAAGATATTTTTAAGTCACATTGTGTAATATAGCCTCACCAGCAGAACTGTGGTGGCTGGGTGGCTGTGGGGGGACCAGTTTGGAGAAAATTTCAGACTCATAAATTTCTTAAGCCAGCACTGCATCCTAAGCCAAGATCTTGGGGAGCTACATCTTCAGCTTGATATTCCAGAAGTAATTAGTATGGAGAGGGGGGATGCTGGGAACAGGGGTTAATATTGCTCAGTTTGTGCCATACTAAGTTATTGCTGTGTAAATATTGGTGGAATTGTGTGTTAAACAGCTTTTAAAACTGGAATGCTTGAGAAAGAAGGGGTAAGGATGTGGAAGGCTGTAGGAAATAATACCCTTGAATATAGGTGTTGGCAGTTGTACAGCCTTAGGTGATAAATTTTGGGCAGTACTGGGTAGTTCAAAGCAAAGTTTTAAGTGTTCTTAAGTATTAAGGGCATAAAGCCTTCCAATTTTTAAGAAAAGTAGAAAGTGTGGGGAAGAAACATCATAGGATAACTCTGCACGAGCCCTTGTTCATGTTTAGGTTTATTTAAACTGAAATATGGACTATTGAGAAGCACCTATACATTGGTAAATACTATTCCCTAATGTGAATATTCTGAAATTAAATCTAATATGTATGTTTATGAGACTAAAAATTTGAACACCTACAGAATTATAAAAGTGGTCTTATATAAAGACAGAAACGTCTATAGATTAATATAGTCTCAGAAATAATTAAAATTATTCCTTCATATCACTGCTAAGTGATTCTGAGTAAATCCTTTTCTCATCCCTCCATTAGAATATAGTTTTTGGGGTCTTTTAATTAAAAAGGGAGGGGGAAAATTTAAGCATGGCCCATTAACAACATTTTGGGAATTTTTTTCTGACTTCTGACTTAAGATGTCTTCTTAATGTGAAATTCTTAGCTGAGTTTCTGGTGTTGTTTACAGTGTGAACAATTTGTCTATTTTCTTTTTCCTGCTTCAAGATGAAAAGCTATAAATCCAAAGGTGAGGTTTAATACGAGTTGCACATTGCATATGTTCAGCTGTGTGAAAATTCAGGCATTACATTAGATTGACTTGTTTGACTGGGAAGAGTCTTCATCTCTGTGGACAAGTCAGACTGACAAAATGAGTAACACACAGCCCAGAGGTCCCTGAAGACCTTTAGGATTTTACCTTCATTTGCTTTTTAATCCTAACATTCTTTATTATTCTGTGCGACCATGTGGCTTGGTTTCTCAAGCTGGCAGGTGGCAGTGATCCTGTAATTTTATCTTGGTTGTGTGTTGCCAAGGCACAAAGGAGAGCCATGGTAATCCACTCCACTGTGGTTGCAGAAGTCACTGCATATTGCCTGTGCTTTTAATATCCTAAATCTCACTGAAGTAATAAAATTCTTAAAGTTTTTTATATATATATATATATATGTATATGTTTTAACTTTTGAAGAAAGTAACATAAAATAATAATTATCAATATCAATAATAACACATACCACTCTGCCGCACAGAACTACAAAAATGTCTAATGATCATGAAAAATAAATGGTCCTGTCCAGGCTGCTTCTTTTTTCTTTTTTCTTATTTTTCTTTTTCTTTTTCTTTTTCTTTTTCTTTTTCTTTTTCTTTTTCTTTTTCTTTTTCTTTTTCTTTTTCTTTTTCTTTTTCTTTTTCTTTTTCTTTTTCTTTTTCTTTTTCTTTTTCTTTTTCTTTTTCTCCTTTTCCTTTTCTTCTTTTCCTTTTCTTTTTCTTTTTTTTGGCAAGGCTTAGCTATTTAATATATGTAAATTATTTACCCGACTCTTGTCCTTAAAATATGATTGTGTCATCATTTATGTTCACTTTAAATCAGCTTTTAAAAGGAAAAGATTTGCAATGACATTTATTTCTACTGCCGTCTGTGCTCCAAAACTTCTATTTATTAGTATATTTATTCCATTTAGATTTAATATGATTTATCTCTTCCCTCAGCTTAGTAAACATTTAGGTTGTTATTCTGTAGTTATTTATGGCTGGACTTGAGGCTGTTTTCAAGCACTTTAAAACCTTTATTATTTTTTCCTCTTAGAGTGGCATAAAAAGGCCTTAAGTCAAAATCTAGTATATCTCAAGAAAGCCAGAGTAATTACCTTAAGAAGATAGAATGCAATAGCACTGTCAGAAAAGGAAATGTCCCCTCTGCCCCTGGCCTCCAGGACAGCAAAATAGTTGAAGGACAGTGTGGACTCAAAAAGGAGATTTAAAGTTTTCTTCTGGCTCTGACTTTGTTAACCTGGGTCATTACTGGGATTCTCAGGTACACTCCTGCTCACCACCCACAATGGCTCTTCTGCCTACATAGGCAGGATGAGTTTGGGACTCATTCCTGTAGGATGTGAGTGGGACACAAATAAATAAACTGTTCATCCAATCTATTGTAGTGATATGTACAGAGAGTGCTTTCTGCTATTGAAGAATCCAGAAGATTGAAGAGTGTAACTCTTAAAGGAAAATGTGTCAGACATGTAGCGGATATGTAAGCATTAACATAACAATGAACACTTTTGTCCACTCCAAACTAGCAGCAATAATTCATACCTCTTTGAGAAAAACATCAAGTATATAATTATATTTGAGGTCTGAGTTCATCAGTGATAGATACACTTGAAAATAGTGATAATAACAAAATACTTATTCATCTTCAATGCCTATTTTTATGTGCACTTTTTCCCAGAAGGTTTTAGAGCATCCCAAATGGATATGTTTCTGTAGCATGATGTCTGTTTATATTAATGTTTGAGAGAGAGATCAATGAATTTATTTATGAGAACATATGTATCAATTCTGCAGACAGCAAAATAAGCAAGCAATGATATTGTGGCTATCATGATTAAGCATCACCTCTGAAAACTCTTTCTTTTCAGTCCTGATATTTGCCCTGTGTTTATGCTGAAGTTAGTCAATTGTAAAGATCAGACTGGAAGCAATTTCTTTGCTGATTTTAAAATTAGGAAATAATTTTTTCTACCTGAGTGTCACTTTGTCATGAGTAAATTAAAATGTTCCGAAATGGAGACTGGCAATTATAGCCAATTGTAACTCAAATTGCATGCTCTGATATCAATATTCATGGCATGGGATTTATTTTTTTTTTTTTTTTTAATTCATGCCTTTGCAACATGACGTTGATGTTCCATTTTGTGTGTTTAGATTGGGAGATATTAATTTGGTGATCAATTGGATGCAGTGAAAAGTCCTCCTGATACTGCATTTTCTTCATTTTTATATTTTATTAAATATTTCCAAATTTCCTTTTCCTTTCGGCATCTTTCAGTAACTTTGTTTAGGGGTTAAATTCCACCGTGATGGAATTTTTTGATAAAACTGTGTTAAATTCATTGGAAGCCAGATGTATTTCTAAGAGGCAGCTATCTTTGTAGACAGCCACAAGTTCTATCTCTGCCTAATGAGACCCAGGCCCTCATGGCTCTGAAATGCTCAGTTTCCTGTGCTGAATGTGCAGAGCCTGTGCCTAACTGGGGATCTGCTGTGTAGCTGTACAAAACATGCTGTGGCATAGGGCCATTATTAAATTTACTCTATGCTCCTGTAGTTCCTGGCAGCACAGCCTTGTCTGCGGAGAAGCCATTGAAATCAGCTCCTCAGGCAAAACATCCATTAAACTTTTTCCTTGAAAGGAAAAAATCTTCTGCTAATTTGCTGCAATTTATGTTTGCTTTGTGATTCTGCAGCTGAGCCTGTCAATGAAACTGTGCTAATCATTAGGAAGCTGGTGCCTGTATGCATTCAGACATCCTACAACTACCACTCCTTAACTAAAACAATATTCTACAAGACTTTGGTTTTATTTTTCTCTAGCATGGTTAGAGCCTTATGGCATATGATTTTGCAATTTTTTTTGGACCTTAAAAATCTGAGTGTTTTGTTTGCTGAAATAACTGTGCTTACAATACTGTACTTTTTCCTTTTATATAGTGTAGTTTAATGATAGAAAATGGGTGTCTCACAGATAAAATTACGTACTGCATGCTATTGTGTACTGTCTCCAAGGCTTAAGCCCTGTAATCTTTTAAAAATTGGTCATTAGTCGCTTATCTTCCATAATGTTACTGTTGACAAAAATTTGAAAAACACTTAAATTATAAGAAAAAAAAAGGAGACAGTGGGTAGCACTTTGTGGGAAAACCATTAGAAATAGAGAGTGGGTAGGAGAAGCATTTCTTATAAAAGGTTTCAAGACCCCAGAAATCTAAGATGATAAAAGAACTATTTAACTGTGTTAACATACTGGATCAATTTTTTTTTTTTTCCTTTTGGAGACATATAGAGGTCTGTGGACCTGAACTCATACAAAAAGCTGCAGCTCTGTTCAGATTTTGAATAAGAAGTTTCCATTCCATTGGACTCCTTCATACTTAAAATCTGTAGTTGTGTTGCTCACCTGACAAGCTTAATACAACAAAATTAATCCAAAACTCCTCTAATTGCCATTTTAGAGGAAGTGAACAACTCAAGAGAGCAGTGCTTTCTATTGACATTTTAGGATTAGTTTGAAAATAGGTAAATTTCCACCTCAGTCAGCCATGCAAGTGCAGGGATGGGTTTATATCAGTCACATGCAGCAGTTTGTTCAAACAGACAGAATTGTCAGGTGACTTGACTGCTCAGATTCAATTCAGTGTCTAGGATTTGGTCTGGTGTTTCAGACTGCAACAAGGTGTACTATCATGTACATGTAAAAGTTTGTGTCACTCATACCCTGCTCTTTCCCTACTTGTTTCTGAATCCTAGAAAGAGAACTGAGAGTAACTTGTGCTGTCTGAGGCAAGGAAATTTTACCTGATAAATTAGCAATTCTCTTAGTTCACTAAGCCATTTCATACTCTCTCACAACATGCTGTATTTTGTGCTGTGATTTTGATCTTAGTGTCATGATAAATTCAGAGGTTTCACCATGCTGCACGAAACTCATGATCCAACTCATTCACTTTTCACTATTTGTGAGACCAGATGTTTCTGGTGAGTGCTAGAAATGTGCTCAATGACTGAGTTTACCTTTAGGAAATACCAACATTTATAGCCTCTCTTTACCTTTATTTCTGGACAAGCTTTTGTTTCTTAACCAGTGAGATATCTAAAGAGAGACATGAAAGTGGAGGGTATGTAGTATCACTTATTCTAATCTCACATTTTGCTGAGAGGCAGGGTGGAGATGTACTGCTATGTTTTGTGGTTTTATCAGAATAATGCCAGATAAACAACTTCATGTGGTTTAATCCCTGTTTAAACTTCCATTAATCCTGGGATTAAGTTTCTAGTACATAAACTTTGATGTATTAGCTACAAAAGTTCTGGATATTTTAATTAAGTGCCATTTCTCTTAAGCGTTTTAGAATTTAGCAGTGTTGACTCTGTGCTGAAATTTCATTTTGCTTAGAATTCAGTAGCTATGATTATCAGGGTACAATTGCAGCCTTAGTGCTCTCTGGTAAGGATGGAAAAATTGCTTAGACTGAAATGATTTGCAAATTTCTGCACATCAAGGGGTTGCCTGCCAAGATTTTGCTTTTCAAAATGTGAATCTCTCACAGTGGGAACACACATGGGCAATTGCTCTCCAAGAGATGCTTTATTCTCAAATTTCCTTTCCCTAGTTTCAGGCAGTTGCATGTTAGTTCCAGGTGGCAGTTGTGGGCAGCTCCATCTGACCATCTACAGCGTCATTTTAGGTAATTTTGCATCCTTGTGAAACTTGTTAAAAAGCCATTTCAGAGGCACATTCTGTGCTTTCCAGGTAGGACAGCTTGCTGAGCTAGCTAGGAAGAGCATGTTTGTATGTATCTCTAAAAGATGGATTGGAAACAACTGAAAGACTAGAACAGCAGGACGCTGGGAGAGAAACAGAGATGACTCTATATATGTGGTGTCCCTACCTGGAGACAAGTGACTTTCAGGGAGATCAAAGGATACTGTTCATCTCAGGCAGCCTTCTGTAAACTGAGGAGAGAATATAAATTTAAAAGTGCAGACATGTGCTCTGATGGGAGGTGACTGAAACCAGCCTTTAGCCTTTGTAATTTAAGTCTCACGACCTGTGGAGCACAGTTTCCCATGGCTGTATTCACAAGAGAGAAAGAATAACTGATTTTTCTTCCTTTTATCTTTCCCTTCTTCCACCTAGTTTAAAAAAAAGTACAACGAGATAAACAGCTGAGCAAGCCCCCCAACACTCTGTTGTCTTTATTACCATTATGTTTTGGGCCTAAATGTTAAAGTTAGAGGTGATAAGTTTGAGAGTGACCTAGGGGAAAAATAAAAAAAAAACAACAACATTGCAATGATGACCTTCCGGGGTTCAAAGAAAACATCAACCAAGACACTCACCCCAAAAGGTCATTGCCACAAAAAGGAGCTAAATTCCTTTATAAAATTCTGAAAAAAATCAATAAATTTACTACCATGTCAAATCATCATTCTAATAATACAAATACTAAAATAATGTGGCTTGTTTTTGTGTTGTGTAATAGCACTAGGGCTGCACTTATTGCTACTGTGTCTTCTGACTTCATTGCCACCATGTGCCATTTCTGCTTGGGTTTGAAACTAGAGGAAATGTGAAATTAGCTGAGTGTTACCTCTTAGTACAAATTAGTACTAAGGATTTTTTTTCAGACCATTTTGCAGAAAATATGAAGAAGACAATGGCTCCTAAGTAGGAGGTAAAAAAATAAAGAAGGCATTTTAGGGACTGGTATAACAAACTAGAGAACAAAAAGCTGAGGCAGCTGGACATGCACTCTAAAATTCTTTTTTATTCCAGGGACACATATCTGATGACCTGCAACTATGTCCATATTGCCTTACAGAAAAAGGGGCAGATAGAGAAAGTCCCTAGTGGCCAGCGGGAAAGATTGTGATGGGTGTCCTCTGTGGAGCACCCCTTCCTGGGTATCCTGTTCCATACAGCAGGGAATCACATAACAACTATGACCATCTTTTCCCTCAGTGAGATGAAACTTGTCATCAATACCTGTCATCAATACCTGTCAGTCATCAATACCTGTCATCAACCTGCTGGTTTTTGGATGATATTGCCATTTTGATTGAAATTGGCTTAATTAGAGTGTCAGTGTTGCACACCAACTGACTGTTCAACCCTGTGCACACCTGTTTTTTGTGACATTTTTCAAGTATTAGGAGGAATGTTATTTACTTACCTTGATATCTATCATAGATGTAATAGTCTGGAATCTCACAGGAGGGTGTGGTGGAGTCTTTCTTAAAAGCATTTGTGTGAAGTTCTGAAGTGTAACTCCCCAGATCCACAATATTCATAAGCAATAATTTTTATGAAAATGAAAAAAAGTCGAAGTTGAAATCCTTAATCTACTGTTTCCTTTAGTAGATAGGTATGAGATAAGACAAATGGGAAAACAAAGCTGTGTAGTGAATGTGAGAAGACTATTGCAAACACTCAAATTACTCAAAAACACTTGTCAGTCAAAGTAAGAATTTGTCACTTAGAGAAAGCATCAGTCTGAGCAAGAAATTACTGTAATTAAAGATAAACATGTCTGTGAGATATTTCTCGGTGCAAAATTAATGAAGTTTGTTCTGAAACAACTTTGCCATTGAAAAACAATATCGAAAAACAACACTAAAAAACCAAGACAAACCTGCAAACACAATTATATTTGGATACTCTTGAGGCATTCCCTTTCACTGTGTGGTACAGTTTCTTCATGTTTCCTTTCGGGTTGTTAAGTAGCTGCTGACTGGGCTGAGAAATTAGCACCTACGTTTTTTTTGGTTTTTTTTTCAAATGGAGGTTTAAAGAAAGAGTTAATCTGTCAAGCCCAGAGCCAGCAAACTTGGAGAAAATTTAGCCCATAACTCATGTGCAAACATTCTCATCTTAGATGCACAACATATAGCAGCAAGAACTCAAAAATTCCATGGTACTGAATTTGTGTGTGAGAAAGATCTGCATAGGAAAACCTGGACACTGCAGGTTTGATGAGCTTCCGTTCCCAAGGTACTTTGGGTCCCTAACTCTTCCACTTGATATTGTGCTTAACTCACTCAAATGAGCTTGTTTGGGACTGTAATCAAAGCAGAAATGTGCAAGTCCCAACCCCAGTGGCATAAATGTTTTCTTTTGACCAGTTAGATGTCAGGTAACCTCAGCTGCTCTTTGGGTTGCAGTCATCTGCCAAATTGGGACTGCTTCTTGGATGAGCTGTCTAGTGCATTTTGGTTTTTGTCAAGTTTAATTAATTCACTCATTAATTGCAGAGAGAATCAGCCAACCTGTATCTTAAACAATCTTACATCATTGTCTTCCTTTCTTTATTATCTTAATGAAACAACTTGCATCTTGAATGACTCTGCTAAATTGGCATCTGTAATTGACTATGAAAATACATTTTTTTAATTAAAAAATGGGGTCATAATTTCACTTTGTTCAGAAATATTTTTCCAAACCTTATTCTTTCTAAAATTCTTTGATTGTACATGAGGCTCTATTTAGCTTAAAAATAAATGTTTTTCTCTCTCCAATAAGCCTAAATTCCTATTTTTTTATTTTTTTTTTTTTTTACTTCATTGCATAGTAGACTGTAAGCAGTTAAAGCTGAATTTTTTGGTCAAGAGTCTTCTAATTCGTGAAAATTTAGTTCTGAGCAGCCCAGGAATTGGATGTTTTTAGTCTGGAGAAGACATGATAGAGGGGATCTGATTACTGCATATAAATATCTCAAAGGCAGGTGCCATGTCTTTTCAGTCATGGCCAGTGACAGGACAAGGCCATAAACTACGGCACGAGAAGTTTTTAAACCTTTAAAACCTCAGCACGAGGAAGAATTTCTTTACATTGAAGGTGGCAGAGCACTGGCACAGCTGCCCAGGGAGGTTAAGGACTCTCCCTCCCTGGTGACATTCGAACCCCATCTGGACATATTCCTGTGTCACCTGCTCTAGGTGACCCTGCCTTGGCAGGGGGTTGGACTGGGTGATTTCCAGAGGTCTCTTCCAACCGTGACAATTCTTGAACCAGTGATTTTTTGGACATACTCAAGTGCATTTGCACTCTGTATTTCATACACTTTTAACCCAGATTCTCTCATTTGTTGTGTTGTATCAGAAAGCTTTTTTCTTTACTGTATTTATTATCTATTTAAACCGTGAAGGCAAAATAACAAAAGCTTAGTTAAATTCCAGCTCTGGAGAGATTCTTCACATTTTGGAGGTCAGAACTTCTCAGCCTCTGTGTCTCTATAATAAGCTATGCCAAAGGAGTTTTAGGAGAATTTTAATTCTGTAACATCTGTAAAGCCCTGAATCAAAAGGCACCTCAGCATATGCTTAGAACATCTGTCTGAAAATGAGGGCTTATAAATACTACAGAGAAAGTTTCCATAGGACAAATTAGAAAACAAGCTTCTGTGGAGAAGAAAAAGCAGGGATGGGCAAAGTGAAAATAAAGGGAGAAAAAAAGAACAGCAAGACTAAGAGATTAAAGAGAAAGAATATAATAGAAAGAAAGTTAACTGATAAGGAACAGGTAGCTAAAAACTATTTTTCAGAAAATGAAAATTCTAAAACAGAACACAATCTTAAGACAAAATAGTGTGAAAAGATTAGCCACTTGTTATATTTAAATATTTGCTTTATGTTAGTAAAGGAAATTAAAACTGTTAAAATCATATCATTCAATAGATTATCCTTCATAGTGTTTGACAATATTTGTTATGCATAGACATACATTAATGTTCTTTTGGAAAGATTCAGGAAACAAATGTAGCTATGGCTTTACTTTGTTGTAGGTAGAAAAAAACTGTGATTTTTGCTTATCCAAATACAAACATTCCAAGCTCTTGAAGTAAATACTAAATCTAAAACCATTATCACCAGGGTTTAAAGCAAACAAACAAAAGGATATGGATTGTGTGTGTAAAGATTGACATTATAAAGAAATATTTCTTCTTTTTTCAATTTATTCCCCCAGGAAAATATGCTTGAAATATTTTAATTCCCACCCTTCACCCCCTTCCCAAATGGCATAGTAACTGTAAGGATAGAAAATGTGATAGACTTTCTTTAAAAGTTATTATAAAAGATTCAGGCTGAGTGGTTTTTCTTGTTTTCATCAAGCTGTTTCTTTATGATACCTACACCTTGCAGCATTTATTCTCTCTAAAATTAAAGCAAAGAGAAAGGAGAGCTACAGAATATTTCTTTGTCAAGGCACGGCAACCCTATTATTTATTAATTTTTAATTCCTCAGTTGCATTTTGAAATACAGCAGATGTAAAGTTCTATTAAATGTTCTGTGCCGCTACCATTTAGTAGTAAAAAAATGAAGAAAAACATCATTTGATCTGCTCTAATAATTTGAAAATTATCAATAATAATAACAACAATAGTAATAATAATTCCTTTCAATGACTAAATAAATAAAAATGAAATGTCACAGTCATTAAATATCTATCGGAACATCTGGCACTGTACAGCAGTAGCATGGAAAGCCTGCTGTGCATGGAACTTGTCATTCTGTTGTCATGTTTCTTGATGACTGGGAATGTGACTTTATTCTTAGTGCAGGTCAGAAACTCATTGTTCAGGGCATAAGGAGTAATGCCAGAAGGAAAAGTCCCTCCCAGCATGATGGGAGGACCAGTGGGTTTGTGGGATTGACTTTTGAAGATGACACTCAACATGTCCATTGAACGGGAAAGTGTATCGAAACCCATACAGTAGGGAAGTTTGCCTGAAGGGTTTAGTAAGTACAGGGAAAATGTGGTCAAGAACGATTAGTTGACTTGTTTGTAGCTTCTGCCCTACCCTTTCTTGTTTTATATCTGTGTCCCTCTGTTATTATTTGCAAACACCTTGTGTAGAAGGTACAGTATAGTAAAGTTGATAGAACATTAATTAGTTGTTAACAGGTACTGAGAAATCACAGCTTTCAATATACTGATTTTTTCATGACTTTTATAGGTAGATAACATTTAGGAGAACAAAATGGCAAGAGGTGAATCAGTGGTGCTAGGTGATTTACAGGAAATATCCATTTACTGGATATTTGCACTATCAAAAAAGCTCCCAGTAATATTAATGATACAAGAGCTTTGTCTTTCAGAATGTAGTCTCTGGTGACAATAGCTGTTGTTTCCTTATAAATAAAAGCTGGTGATCTAATTCAGTAGGAAAAAAAAAAAAGGAGGATGTGCTTTGAGATCCGCTGACTTTTAGATGTTCAACACCACAGTCCAGTTTTCTCCTGCTGAGCATCAACATTTGCTTGCTGTACTGATTTAACCTTTTCAGCTGGGAAGATTCATACAGGAGTTGCCACCATATATATGATGTATTTTGAATTTATTATTTTAGAATGTCAAGGAATTGCATCCATTCTACAAATATAAATAAAAATTCCTTATCACTGCAATACCTGAAGTTATATAAGCACATTTCTCTTTTTGGGAATGATAAGAAGATCATCTAATTTTTTTTCTGAAAGATTATGTTTCTAATTTGTTGGTGGAATGTTTAGGTGCTCTCACTTAGATCTATGAAAGAATTGTTGAAACACTATAATGCATTTTCTGAAAATAAAAAGTGTTTTTGGAAATAATAGCACCTTTCTATCCCTGTAGAGGCTTTAGAAGGTATTTGGGACAGTAAAATTTATCCTTTTTATTGTTGCACAGATAAAACTGCTTCTATTTGTTTCGTAGGACAGAGTATAATTTAAACAGACCAAATCTTTTTCTGAACAGCAATATGAAATGAACAAGAATGAAGCTATTAAAAAGTGCTAGATCTCTGGTCACTGTATTTATGAATGCAAACACTGTAATGTTCAAAGTCATAGTGAGTTCCAAGAATGAGAGTTTTCATTATAGAGCAGATTTTGTGAGGTGCTGCCGTGAAAGCAAATGTCTGTTGCTGGTTGTCATCCCTGTGATGAGTTACTCTGGATCACACATGGACTACACACAGGTTTAGGAATTTACCTGTGCGGTCCAAATAACTCAGTAGCCTCTGGGCAGCAAGGAAATCTTGTTTCCGTATGTGCTTTATGTTCTTGAGTACAAGCCCTAAGCTCTGGAATGTTAACTTGTGTAATATTATAGAGTTCATTGGTGAGGTTCCAAAGTGCACTTTGCTGCACTCAGTGTTCAAACCACTCTTCTGCCTGAGGGCCAGGAGTCAAACAGTGGTGCACACATTGGGTTTCTCCATCAGTCCAAAGTGTCAGTGCCAAATGGATTACCTATGCCATAAGTATATTTTGCTTATCAGTGTGAAATTCCCACATATGTGGTAACTATGGTGCCTAGGGATGCCCTGGGATAAGCAGCATTGTATAAATATAGGTCATTATTGTGAAGTTACATTATCTGAATCCTTTGTCCCGTGATTGTTTTCTTTAGATTCTGTGGTAACATGTGAGTGGAGGAGAAAAAAAGAAAATCTAAATAAAGCACAAAGATGTCCAATCTACCCTAACAAGAAGAAGAATTGTTAAGGAAATCAGTGCTGAGGTCTAAATATTTCACAATTAGGCATTCATTTGGAAAGAGCAGCTGCTCTATGTCCTCCACATACTATTTTGCTTGCTTGTTTGCTGATTACAAAACACAGAATATACTTTTATTGACTATGTTTTCCCCTACAGTCTTCTAAGAGAGTAATGATGAATATTCATATTAAGAAACAGCTTCAAGGTTCTAGCACCAGCAGCAGCTGTGCTTCTTACAATGTCTGCAGTCACTTGGGTTGACTAGATGTAAATAATTTACATGTGCTGTATATAGCAGCCCTTTCAGATCTCAATATATTTATGCTAATACGTAACTTAGATTTTGCTGGCAACCACTGTGTTGATCAAATTGAAACAAAAAGTAGGTTGTGGCTGTTCAGGGAGTAGACTTCCAGTTGCCCTGAACAACTGCCATGTGCAGTACAGAAGCCATCACAGTAAATGTTGAATCTCAAGATCTCTGAGGAATATTTTAAAGCTAATTATCACTATCAAGAAAGTCCTTGACATCAGAAGGCACTGACTGAAGTTCTATACAGTGCTTGTCTAGTTACCTATGACTTCAGAATTTATTAATATCCAAACACTTCAAGGGGAAGACAGTAAGCTCTTTTGATATACAATAGCAAGATTGTTCCCTCGTATTCTTTCATCAGCGATATAAAGCTGTAGCAACTATAAGAAAAATTGCTTTTTCCTTAAGTATCTACCATGAAAGATTGGCATCCTGTGATAGATGCTTAGGTTTATATTATGGTATGTAGATCCGCAGTGCCACGGAGATCAGTCTGGTTACACAAAAGCACAAGGAGACTCATCTGTTTGAGCTGTGAGCTCATACCCCCTGCCTATAGATGTATCTCCTGTGTAGAATAAAAACTATGTGCAAGTAAAAAAACATTCCTGTAGCTATCTGTTAAAGCATACAGGTGATCTATTTGCATATACAGGTAGAGATTGTTCTTTAGGAAAAATTCCCATGCTGCCTTTGAAGTTTGGTCAACAGGAATAATTGGTAGATGCATATGCCTTACCTGTTCATCATTTTGCTTTTCTGCTCTAATTATTTTGGTGGCCAGTTCTTTTGGGTTATGCTTTCACCTGAAACCACCAAACAGAATTGAACTGGATAATACTGTATGAAGACATGCAATTAGGAAACTTCCAGTGTAGAAAATTGTGTTGCAAAGGGACCTCCATTATTTATCAGTTTTAGAACAGTACAGGAAAGATTTCCAAAACTGCTAGTGGGAGGTGTACTTTGCAGCTTTCAGGAAGGAAATCATTCATGGTTTATAGCTTAATTTTAGGTTCCCATCAACAACAAATACATGTTTCACTATTCTTTTTCATTTGTCAGTGTAATTAACTTTTCTTCTGCATATACATTTGGGGTTTTTTGTAAGGTGAAAGGAAAAACATAATTCTTGCCTCTGTTGCCTACAATAGTGGTGGGGAGATTCAGATGTCACTGCATTGTGCTATGACACCTAGGCAAACAGTAAGGAATTGCTTTTGCTGGAGGGATATCCCTGTTTGGCTAATGATTGCTCAAAGTTAGCTGTATTCATGATGCAAATACATATGTCCACCTCATAGAAAATGAAAAATGTCAAAGCAGACTCTCCAGATTATGTCTTTTACTCATTTAATTTTTTTCTAAAGCAAACAATGTCTTTGCTACAGGCATATCAGATGCATATCAGAAGCATGTGGAGGTGCAGAAAACTGAAATTCTACTTACAGAACAGAAGCCAATGGAGTAGTTAGTGGCATTTCCATAGCTTATGGTGAATAACAGAGTGCCAGGACTTTAACAAGTGAGCTCGTGATGCAGCCTGTGTCACAAGGGAGCATGTGTTCAGAAAGAGGAATATTCAGTGACTGAAAGAGCTGAGCTGTGCTTTTTCCCTATGTTAAATAAAAGGGCTTGGCTTTTATACAGAAGAAAGAGGCTACACCAAAAAGTGATTTTAAAAGAGTGAACTCCCCCCTCCCTGACAACCCAAATCGCCAAAAAGTAGTATTTAGCAGCATTTTAAAAATGTAAAAATGTAGTCCTGAAGATGTACATTGAGGCCATTGACTATACAAAACAGTAGTTAAAATCCTGAGCTGGGAATGAAACTTGAAACATTTGCTGTTTGGTATAGTCTGGTCTTTACAGATTAAAATCTTTCCTTTTTTTAGTATTATTTTTAAAAGCCCTTGGAAAAGTCCTCTTGGGGCTTATTAATGCTTATTAGGAAATAACAATCATTACATATAGAGGTGAATCATTCCAAATGGGAAACCACTTCAGACCTTCCTATATTTTTGAATAGAGGGGGGGGATAGAGAAAAATAAGTATGCTTATGAATTTAAACATGCTTTTAGATACCTAGTGAGATTTTTTAAAGAACCAGTCCCCAATGGGTTTAATAGTAAATACTTAAATATTTACAAAATCCTACTTGTGTTTCTTGAATAATTATTAAAATGAAACATTTAAAATTTTATTTGGCTCTCAAAACTGACTTTTAGAATAATTTTTTTCAAGTTTTATGTGTCTCAGGTGCCTGCATCCCATTGAGTTTTGCCTTAGTGTTTAAATCACCTGAGACTGAAGTGCTAATAAATGGATCTAGGAGTCTGAATCAAAGGTGTGGCTACAATTTATACAAGTAAATCCAGCTAGTGTTAAAAAAATTGTCAAGGTTGCTGTTAAACCCTGTAGGTGTCCAGGTTCTTTAGTCAAACCTGCATTTATGCAGGACCCAAATAACCTGTACAGTCCAGTCTGAAGCATACTTTGTCACACATTTATTGATTTCACAAAACAGATTCATTGAAGTGTTTCTGTCTTGCTACAATTATAATTTTAGAGGGCAGTTCACAGCTCAAGTTTCAATGCTACACAAAATCTTATGTCTTTAATTTTAAAGAAAGTAAATAATTAAATGGTAATTCCTGGACAATTATCTTAATCATTATTATGCAAGTCATATGTGTACTATTGGCACATATTCCAAAGAATTTTTGCAATTTAAACTTCCCAATTGGTGAATACTACTGTTTTCATCTTTCCCCTTTAATAAAGTTCTACAGTAAGAATTGTCTCAAATCTCAATCTATCTCTGTTTTAGCAATGATTTGCTTTCTCCTATGTAGAACACTACTTTTCAATAGCTTTTTTTTTTTGGTTTGGTTTGGTTTGGTTTGGTTTGGTTTGGTTTGGTTTTTTTGTTTTGGTTTTTTTGGGGGTTTTTTTGGTTTTTTTTTGGTTTTTTGTTGTTTTTTTTTTGTTTTGGTTTTGTTTTTGTTTTTTGTTTGTTTGTTTGTTGGGTTTTTTTTTAATGTTTATTTTGGTGGTGGTGGTGGTTTTTTTTGTTGTTGTTGCTGTTGTGGTTGGTTGGTTGGTTGGTTGGTCTTTTGTTGGTTTTTTTTTGCAAATGGATATTTCAGTTTATATGTAGTGGTTTAAGAAATCAAAATAATAATCTTCTAAACCTTAGAAACAAGGAATCTACACCGTAGTTGCATATTTAAATTCTTAGGTTTTCAACTTGATTTAACCTACCAGTTTATTTTTATAAATAATGATTTCAGCTTTCCATCTGCCATATAAAAATGTGATGTTTTTAAATATAAATTACTTGAAAACAAACATTTCTGTTGAAAAGTATTTCTGTGGGGAAGTGGTTCATAGGTAACTTTTTGATATGGAGGGTCCAGTGGCAGGTTTGGGAATTAATATACTTGTAAATTACATTTACTTGAAATGTAAAATACTAGAACAAGTTGGAAGATTGCTTCCTTATGTTTGATTGTCTGTTGTGAATTAGTCCCTTGGTTCCATAAAAGATTTCCATTAGAAAATTTCCTGAGAAATGTTTAGAACAAGAGAACAGCCTAACCTAAAGTGTCAGTAATTTCATGGTGAGTTATGTGTCTTGAATAAAAGAGTTCAGCACCACTTGGTTGCCATGGTTCATTAGTTATCATCAAACCCCCAGATAATCTTTGAGTAGAAGCCCAAAAGGCTCTAAACATCCACATGCAGTGCAATTATGAGGCAATCAAAATAAAATTTAACAATTTTGAAGTTAAATTGAAAATAGATGCTGCTTTCAAAGCCTGAGATTAAAGAGAGACAACCATATGTAAATCAGATACAGTACTGCTGAATTATCTTGTTCAGTGTCTGTGCTTTCTAAATAATAGACAAGGTAGTTGTACAGAATAATTCTTTTGAAGGATCTGACAAGCATGATTTATGGCATAGTCCAAAACACATTCTTTGCTTGAATATTCAGTCAAAAGAGCTTCATTTTCCCCAATTCTAATATTGTGGAATTATATCTAAATCGTGTCTTAACTTGGGAAGTCACAGGAGAGAGAATATAAATTACACTCTTACAAAAATATACAAGAGATTTAAATTGGAAAATTGCTATTTTGGAATGCAAGACAGCAAACTACAATTAATCACTGTTCCTCTGCTCATCAGACTTCACAGTTCAAGAAACATAATGCAGTATTTTAAAAGGCTCGTTTTAAAACCTTTCTCAAATACTACAAACATCTGTGGGGGAAAAAAAGGATATCCTTGTTTAGAATAAATCATTCAATGAGCTAGTATTTGAGAACCTAAAACTAACCCAGTTTGCATAAAACCTCAAAATTTTTAAAAAGCTTAACTTGGGAATTATTTTAGATGCAACCATTTATGAAAGTTGCCTGTGGTCTCCATGTAGAAGGAGAAAGCAATAAACTGGAACCTTAACCCCAAGAAAATATATCCTTCAGATTTTCTATAGATTCTAGGGGGTTGGTTAAATTATTCCTAGACCACCTTTTTCAAATACTTGACACGGCTTCACGTTATTGAGGCTCCCCATGGAGACTGCTGATCCAAACTAAGCCAGACACGTTTCCATCTAGAACCCTCATCTCCATGTGCTGCAGACTCATGACTCAACTTTAAAACCTCATGGAACGGAATTGCCAATGTTTGCATACGCAAACATTCTCTTTGAGCAACCTGTAACTCAGGAGCATTTTTCTAGCTCTGTGTTCTACAGGAAAAAATCCTCTTCTTAAGCTCTAAAAAATTCTTGAATTTTATGTGAGGACATGTTTTTATTGCTAATTCTCTTTCATTTAGACTACAGATTTTGTTCGTCCCTTAATCCTGTCTGGCTTTCCAACAATATAAAGAAAAGACAATGCTTCACAAAGAGAGAACCTACTTTACTTGAAGAAAATAAAACTATCCACACAAGTATATGTTCTGTTCATGTGGATTTTTATTTTTTGGTCATATTTGCTTGGTTTGATAGATTTTTTTTTTTTAAGGATTCCACATGGAGGTAGATTAAATACTGCATTGCTGAGTCTTGCACAGCTGTAGATCACAGTTACCAGAAGGACCCAGAGCCTGTTCAGCATATCCCATTACAACATTCTGGGTATTCATTCATTGACCAATCACTCATCATTTGAACTATTTCAGTAATTTCCAAAGAATGATAGTGAAAAAGCTATTATCTGCCAGTCTTACTAATAACAAACTCAACCTGAGGCAATTTGCAGAAGCATTCTTTTCAAGACTTTTTTTCTAATTGCTTGATTTTCCACTCCTGTATTTAGAGAAGGGATTTTACTACTTAATAGGTAGAACAAGTGAATCCCATCTAGGTATTTATCCTGTCTAATTACATTTTGCAACTATACTGATCCAGAAACTCAAGAGCACACTGAGAAAGGGCAACTCAGAGAGCTACTTTCACTTCTAAATCCTATAAAACTATCTTGCATAAAGTCTAACTTTCTTGTTGTTGCTAAAGCACATGACAATTATTTGAGAGGGGACTGTATTTAACATTCTCAAGTGATTTTAAACATCTGCACAACCTTTTGGACAGCTGTGTCCTTCAGGCAGCTGGGATCAAGGTGTCTAAAATGCCACTAAACATCCATTATTAGGTTCCTGAATTGCTTCCTTAATGTTTTAACTGCTCAGATGTTGCAAGTTCACGGAAGGCACCAGAGGCAAGCCAGGAACAGCACACTGCCTCTGTGTGATCAGAGTACAGGAATATCTGTGAGAAAAGATACAACTTGCCCTGATGCATACAGTTATATAACATGTTATGAGTTTTTCACAACAAACATGGATTTTTTATTTTATTTTTGTTTATTGTTATTGCTATTGTCTTCATTTACTGTGGTGGATTTTCTTGGACAGCAGTAACAGGACACAGATGCAAAGCTTTGGAAGATTTTCCAGTAGCAGCAGCTGGCTCCTTGGCAGTCTCCTCAGGCATGTGTGTTGATGCTTTGGAGTTGCCTCTGGGTCTATCATATAACAAGTCAGCTGATGAGCTGCCTTCTGTGTTTGGATGCCATTTTTTAGATAGCATGGAAACACCTTAAATATTAGGGAAAATGTGTGAATTTTTCGTACCCTTGCAAGACATACATGTATACTTATATATCTGTCATGGTTTTGATTTGCCAATTTAAATATACACATTTTCTGTTGTGAGACAGAACCAGGAGTAGAAGCAAGGCAGGCCTAAAACTCAAGAGGGTATAAAAAGAAATTTATTAACTACACAAAGAAAAAAAAAGAAGAATTCAGAATAAGATTTTCAGACCACTCTTTCCTTCCCTTTCCCAACCTTCATAACAACGAAACAAACATATGAAAAACTGCTTCAATTAATTCCCAACTCAAATAGTCCCTTTTTCCGTTCACTTTGGAGAGAGAAGCTTCCTCTTGTTAGGCTATAGGGATTTTTCCACAAGAAGGTGGAAAACAGTCTTCTCGTGGTTTCATTTTCATGATTTTGCATCCACCCGGAAATCTGCAATCATGGCACTCCTCCCAACTCCACAGCCTTCCCAAAGCTGTACTTGTGGGTCATGGTCAAAATACATGGGGTNGGGGGAAGGGGGAAACGGCTGGGATTTTTACATCAGTCTGAGTTTCTCTGGCCACTGTCCATGGCCACCCCCTCTCTCTCTCTCGGGTTATGCCAGCTCCCCAGACAGGGGGCCCAGCCTGGCCCTGCCCCCTGCCAGGCCCACAGGCTGCAGTGGAGCCAGGCCAGGGCCCTGTTACCTGCACTGCTGCCAGAAAAGCCAAGAGAGCTCAGTTCCAGGTTACCCCCTTCAAAATGTGTGTTCACAGAGCGAACTAACTTTCTCCAATTGGTTCTTCACCCTGTCAATAACCAAACCAGCCTCCAATTGGTCATTATCAACTCCCAGGGGGTACTCACAGCGAGAACTTCTGAGTTTCTCCTCCCCAGGTCAAACTAGCACAATATCATACATATAGTGGTACGTGTAAAATGATGCATATGTAATATACTTACATGTAGAACTTTAGAATTCCATCCATTCAACAGATTTCTCCTCTAGAAAGTGCTTTGCAGAAAGCTGCTCAGTTCCCATTAAACAGCCTTATAAACTAGTCACCCAAGTAAGTGGAGCTAAAGACTGGTGCTACCATGAAGCCTGTTCTCACTGCTAGAACTCACCAAAAATACCATTTTCTTTTGTACTACCATCCTGTGAATAGCCAGCCTAGCTAACCATCTCCCTTATTCCAGCGTGGATTTAATTTACTTGACCATTTTAACAAGCTCTTTACTAGCTGTTGTGCTTTCCATACATATAAAACTTCCCATACATTCAGAAATTACTTATGAGACTCCCAAATTAAAAAAGAAATTTAAAAAAAAAGAAAAGGAAGGAAGGGGGAAGGGCAAGGAACACATGTTCATGTTATACTGTGCCATATGTTGTAGTAACTGAGTGTATGAATTACCATATGTGAATTTTCTTATCTCTGGACCTTACATAACTTTGACATGAATGTCCAAATTGCCAGAGGAAAAGGCAGCGGGATGCATTTTTATCTCATCTTTCACAATGGTTTAATTGAAGGGTAATGTTTTTTCCAGTGCAACTAGGTACTAAAGGTAAGGATGGCATTAGCTGATATTTTTTGGTGCATTTAAGACTGTAAGAGTGTTTATATGAATGAAACCAGGCATTTTGAGAACCATACCTTAGTGAATGAGCCTGCATTTCATCACAGGTGTAAATTTTTGCCCACAGCTCTATCTCTAACTTACGGGTAGGAAATTGAAGAAAAAAAAAAAAGCTAATCTATAACGTCAGAATTATTTGTCCCCAAAGGTTAGAAAAGATCCCATGCTTTCCTAAAGCTATTTAAAACTCAATAATAAAAAAGAAATACACAAGAGATTTAATCTTTTTGGTTTTGTTTAAGAAAGACCCAGTATCATTTGCAACCATCTCACCTTCCTTCCATACCTCATGGACCCCTGTTGAGACAAAGACACTGCTGCTTTGTTCTCCTGTCCTTAGAGAGTTGTTGCTCAGGTATTGGGTCTGTTCCTAAGTGCTTCAGACCTGCATTCTGGTGCATGCTCCACCCAGCTCATGTAGTGCCTTCTGTGAGGCGTTGCAGGGCCTGAAGATTTAAAATAGGAATCTAGAATAGCAATGACATTTAGGCTGCAGGGCTTTTCATTAAATTAAAGGCACTGGGGAGACTCTAATAATAGAGATGAAGCTGAGAATGGGCAAAGTAGAATTTGATCAGATAGTGCTCTTGTAATTTGATTATGCTTATGTAAGGGAGAGCTGGGACTGAAAAGGGGACAAGAGGAGAAGAATCAATAAAGAGTAAGATGACATTAGGAAAGGTTTTTATTTCTACTGACTAGCTAGTAAGAGCTGAATAATGTAATTTTTATTCTCAGATGAACTGACCCAAACTTTGGGGGTGATCTGGACTCACTGTACTACAAGGCTGGTTCAAGGCATGGTTCAGTTCTAATCCTGTTCTCCTTTTCGTGCTTATGTTTTGGTAAATCTAAAAATAAATTTAATCTAAATCCTGTTTATGCAGGAATGGATATGAAAAATGTATCTCATGCACATGCAAATGATCTGGTAAAACATGTTTTCTGGACATGCTTTTTAGCTACCTTAGTGATCTGACTTGCTCAAAAGCAATGGTAGCACTAAAGAAGGAGATGCCTGTGAAGTTAAACAGGGACTTGGATACCTCAGAAACTTCTGAGCATAGCTTCAGACACTGATATTTAGACTATGTTCATGTTTCCCATTCACGAGGAAAGAAGCAGTATTTAAAACACTCCAGAAACGGTTTGAACATTATACCTACCGTTCATGTATCCTTTGGATGGATGATTTGCTTTCTCTAAGGGAAGCTAAAGGCATATGCCTGTTGAGAAAAGCTTGCTGTTTGTGTTGAGAATGCATTTAAGATAGTATGAAGTTTAAAAAAAAATTTTGTTAATGATAGTGCTGGACTCCGAAATTAAACTCAGCAGGTGAGAAGATGCTGCATGTATTTCAAAGGATACAGCAATTCCCCTGCAATCATCTGATGGAAAGCAGACATTGCCTGGTCCTTGGTTAGCTCCATCTGTATTGTTTTGTAAAATGAAACACAGGGACAGAAACTTGAGCTTCAAAACATGCATGGATTGTAATTCTTTTGATTAGTCACTTAATGTATATTTTTTCTTTTGTTTTGTTTGGATTGCAAGGCTCTTTACTGGGGTTTATCCTATGTCCAGCAAATGCTATCACCAAATCCAAATATTTGACTGGGTACGTAATGGCATCACCATTCCACCTGGGGTTAATTTTAGATAAGTATTTTTGTGTTGCTTTCATGTGGAAGAATCAACTTGAAACTCAGATATGGGATTCTACAGCACAATGCTTATATTCTCAAATTTTGCTGCAATATTTGTGGCTGGTTTTGAAACTCCACCTATTGTAGGAAATTATGCCTAATTACTATGTGATAAAATATACAGCACAGACCAATCAATTCATTATGCTTTTTAGTTATTCCATTCAATGAATCAGGTTGTGGGATGCATTAATATGAAAAGTTTTATCAATGGATTACCTTTTAATTGGACATGAAAAAAATCAAATTGGGAAAGAGATAGCAAATTGTTGTTGTTTGAGCCTTACTGCGCTTTTATAATACCTCTTGCTCAGTCATCTACCAGGGGAACAAATTTAATTTGAGTTGCAAAACAATTATTTCTCACCATGTTTTCCAAAGTATTTTTAGCAGCAGTTTTTAGCGCTTTGTTTGCAACCTGAGTATTGCCTTGGCTCACCCACAAAGCCACCAGCCTTCAATCATTTACATTTTTTGTGATCTCCAAGAAGGAAATTCCTATATTCTTCATCAGTTGTGTTTGGGTGCAAAGGAATAATAAGATCCTGTATTTCAAGCAACCACTTCTGAAATCTGGTTGTTCTCAGCTGCGTTATATTAGAAATGGATGCAAACTTACCTTTTTTAAGTGGTGATCCTGTGAGTGTATCTCCTCAGGACATGGGAGACCCTATTATACCAGCAGTTTAAAAATCACTCAGAACTGCTTATCACACAACTGAGCAGTTCCTTAGTGAATATATTAATCTAGACAGAGTTTTATTGCAACATGAAAACTGTAGTTACTAAAACTGGTTCATGATTTTGGGCCAAAATATATTTTGATTCTAATTCCAGGCAATAAGGGTTTGGGACAGAAAAGATATCCGTCACTGACTTTTTACTAGAAATTTTAAAAGCTAAATTGGTGCAGTTTTAATGCATGTATAAATTCCACTCTGGCTCTCAGGAGCCAAAAAATTTCAAAGGTTGCAAATTGATTAAATACATAAAAAGAGAAAAAAAACCTAGTGGCTGCTTATCATGATATTTACTTTTTTTTTCAAGAAAGCAAATGGAAGGAGAGAGAAAAAGCTCCAGGCTCCAAGAATTACCAGGAATCTTTTGCAAAATTATTGTTTCGGTGAAAGATAGCCACACCAAAAATCTACCATATAATGTTAATAACCGTGGTTGACTTAAAGAGAAAGGCTCATTCTGAGGTTTAAATCCTGGAGATCTTGTTAAATGTTTCCTAAACAAAACCTTCCTTTCTGTCTGCTATATAGGTAATTTTGGTCCTTCCTGGACCTGGCTTACCTGGCTGGACAAGGTTAGATTAATCTTTTTGTATTAATCTTAGTTTGATTTTAACTATATTGTATCAGCTAAATGATCACAATCTGCTTATTACACATTAATCAAAATTTCTAATGACTCTTTAGACACTCCAGACTATTTAGACTCCAGATTAGTTTAGCAGTAGTCAGAATAGCAGATTCACCCTAATCTTCTGTAATAATGATAAAGACATAAAACATAGTTCTATTGAGGAATAGACTGGAAAAAAAGGCCCAAATTCTTCACTGTTGTTAAAAGATAGGCCAGTTCAGCATGTTCTGCCTTGTCAAGTTTTTACTCCAATCAGCACTGCAACGGATCAAGGATTTAATATAGAGAATATTTGAATGTTGGGAGTATTTTACTTCTACAACAAGGATATGCATTCGACGGTAAAGGTTTAACATTTTCTATTACTGTCATCGCTGTATGCTGAATTCAAGTAAATTAACCTAACAAAATAGCACCACTTTGGTACAATAATCATCCAAATTGGCTTTTTTTAAATCTGATCATATATCCTATGATTTATAAAAAAACCCCATCACATCATTAATAATAATTAGCAACAGTTTACCATAGTATTGCACAGCCCACAGTATCACTGTAGCATTATTTCCTTGGTCTTGAAAAACTGTTGTCAGAGGAACACTCTGTAAAGCTTTGGAGGATGTATTCTTGTAAAATACACATTTAAAAACTGGTTGGTCTAATTCATTACAAGAGACAATTACTCCTATTTGTTATGAATCTTAACTATAAATATTATTTTAAAAAGATTTTTTAAATTATATATATTCTTATATCTACTGTAGAAAAAACTATTGCTAAAATATCCAGCAATACCTAAAAATAAATTTTTGCTGAAAGCTTTGGCAGAAACAAGAGTACACAATGGGATTAAGAGGAAAACAGACAATTATTTTTGCCGATATATTCCATTTTCAGTGATGGCTAAGTGGAAAAAGAGAACAGTCATGAAGCACTCAGCCAGCTCAATTTAGGATTTATCTTCCTAATGCACATTTAAGAATTATTAAATTTTAGCTTAGTAAACCTAGATTTTAAAACTTGATTATACCAGACTAGTCAATTTATTGGTGTTTCTTCCCAAAATGTACCCGATGCATTTGACAGACCAACACAAATGTCAATATTTTGCATTTAATCTGTTCTTAAAAACATATGCATCACATCTTACTCAGTAGCTTAAGGCTGTTTTTGTTGGGCTTTTATGAGCGGTAGTGTATATTGGTACATAGGGTACGTCATCTATCACACAGATTTGCACACTTGCTGTTAGTCAGAGCTCTTTATTACATTTAGATTTTTTTTTTTTAATATAAAACTTTGCAAGTGAAATCTTGGTTACACTGAAGTCAATCGCAAAATTCAGCTGACTTGAATTAGCCAGGATTTCATCTGCTGTTGAAGGATTGGAAAAATAAAAATAGCTACTAGAAAGTAGATTTTTTTAACAAGTTAAATATAACAATTTAAGCCATTTCATTTTCAAAGTCTCAGAAATATTAAAGAAATCTAGGAAAAAACCCACCAGATTTATATTTTAGGGCTTCACTGTTTCATCAAAACTCTCCAGTCATTGTATTGTGCTCATTGGAATACAGAACTTTACTGGCACTATGTACAGAGCTATTTTTGTGCAAGCAGTCAAGAGATTTACTTAAAAAGACACCCTGGATGTGAGAAAAAGGTCTAACATACAAACAGCACTATGCAGAGCTTTGCTTGCATCACCTCAATTCTTCTTCTTAAAGGAAAAAAAAAAATAAGGTAACAAATTCCTTGTAAAGTTGCTTTTATGCAGTAATGTGTCCTGAAATAAGAATTAAATACCATTTTCCCCTGTGGTATTAAAATATGAATGCACTGCTCTTTTCAAATGTATGCAAAAATTACTCATTATTGAATATCAACTTTCTGTTCAGAGCCTTTTTCCACAGTTTAGAAATTTAGCACCTAAAATAGAAGTTTATAATGTGTCTGCTGATACAACATAATAGCACTGGCAGATGATATTATGATAATAAACCAAAGCTATTTGTTGAGGGCTTTTTCAGCACTGGAAATGGATGAAACCTGTTCCTAGGAGGGAAACTGTGATGGGAAGCCTGCAAAGGGTTGCCTCAATACTTTGAAAGTAACACAACTCAATGCAGACAGCGATCAGTATTTTTATGTATTTATTTTAGGCAGAAGCTTGCTCTCTCCCTGCATTTTGATGAAGGCACTGAAAACAAAATAGGGAATAAAAATTGAATTTGCTTATGATTCTTCCTTAAGATTTTTATGGAGAAGATTGTGTACTAAAGTCAAAGCTAGTTTTTGGGTAAGTGTTTTATGTGAATTATGTATTTACATCTCTATCAGTAACATTTTTAATATCTACAAGTTCCATTTTAGTTGCTCTTTCAGACGGCAGTGAGCAGCCCATCATTCCCTAAATCTTTGGACCTAAAACTGAGTTCCTGTTATTTTTGATACTAAGTCTGAATGGAAGTTCATTTAATATGGAGTTGACTTTGTCAGCAAGGATGGGTTAATAGAGCTTGGTGATGGTGTTCCATGAGTTATAGGAGGAAAACAGCAGATTAGCTGCCCAGCACAAACCTAGATTACCTGGAATATTTCATTTCAGTGAGATTTCTGTCTGAGTGTAAATTTATGCCCAGTTTTTCCCACAACAGTAGGGGTGAATTTAACACATTAGGTCTTAAATATAAGTCACTAATGAGAACATGAGAGAGACGCGAGACTGGGCCTGTATATATATCTGTAAGATTATATTACCCAAATGTTTCCATGAATTTGCAGCTCTGAATACCTACTCTAACTCTATTTATTCTATCTGTGATTCCAATAATATTAATTTAAATTTGCACAGAAATACAAAAAAATATTAAACTTATGCTTGACTGCTAGTACTTTTCTTCTATAGTTCTGGATAACAGAGAGTATATTTTTATCATGTAATGTCCCCACCTATCTAGCAGTGATATGTTACTGACTCTGAATGCATTCAAAGCTTTAATTAATCAAAAAGGAATATTGAAGGCAACCACATTTCCAGCTTTTCATACCACTATTTTGGCATCCATAAATGCACAGGAAGTTATGTTTGTGCAGTATTGGGCATGGTGCTGATAAGGCCAAGGTTCAGGTTTGATCTCTTGTGGTTTTCTGCTTTACTGCTTCCCAAATAAAACTTCTCCGTTCAAACAAAGTAGAAACTTGTATGCATATAACTTTTTTTTTTTATCGTCATAAAAGTAAAACCCATAGGGTGAAAAGTAATTTTTCCTTTGGAGAAAAAAACAAAAAAAGGCTTAACAGCTGGGAAATTGGAAAAGTGAGTGAAAAAAAAAAGAGTTTAGCTCAATTAACTACTGTCATTCAGTAGCTTCCTCCTGGGATAGCTTAGTTTCTTTATTCTATTGTGTAGACCTAATTCCATTGTCATGAAAGAAAACAGATGAAAGGAGTTAAAGAAGTCTTAACTACAGCAAATCTAGCATATTAATTTTCCAAATTGTACCAGAAAAAAGAGTGCTGTTTCTGTCCTGTGATTTTTGCTTAGAAAGCAGTTCCCACCTCAAACCTATGAGCATCCATTATGCTCCTTGCCTTGAACAGATGTGGCTTTCTCAAGACACTCATAAACCTCTAGATTTTGAAGGTTTCTAGGATTCCTGGGTAAAATAAAAAACATTTTTGAATGTACTTTCATAACATATATGCAGCAAATAAAATTTGACCACTAGAATTTCTAGATTTAAAATGTTTAATTAATGCTGTGTTTAACATGGAAAATCAGTGAAGGGGTTCCTTGTGAGCCTATAGCTTAACAGTTCATGAAGTATCTGGTCTTTAGGTTAAAGGTATTATTCCAATGTGGAAACATAGCCATTCACCTGGATCTTGCAGAGGCATCCACAGATCAGAACTTGGAGATTATTCTTACTTTCTGCCCTCTTAAGTTGTGTGAGCCTTCACAAGTTCAGGACTATGTTTGACTCTCATGCCTTGCCTGTGTTTTGATATGCTCTTCAGGTAGGATTTCCATCTGTTCCTTTAGGTTATTCTTTCCCCCAGCCATATGTGAAAAGTATCTGTTGGCTTTGGCAGTGAGCTTGTGTCTGTTGAAACAGTGATTGCTGTGTAACTCTTTCTTCACTGAAGAGCTTTTAAGATGTGCAGCTTATGCCCTGGCCAGATTCCCAAACTGAGTGTTCCCTGCTTCTCTCATGTGCAGAACCTGATGAAAAGTAGCTGGGAGTTAAAATTTTGTGTGAGAATGCAGATATACCTCATGGTGTTGAATCCATTAGACCCAGAATTGTTTGAAGCAGGACTTAATAATGGTCCCCCATGTACCAGAAGCGGATAGTCTTGGTAAAACTCCCTGCTGAAATTACACCACATTGTCCAAGTAATTCCATACCCACAAGGAGAAATACAAGAGGAATTACTATAGTTTGGTAATTAAGGCATTCATTCATCCAGGACATTCAAATTCAAGTCCTTTGTCCCTTCTCTTATGAATATTGAATGACTGGCATGTAGTGAAACAGCTTCAGCAGTTCTGCTACAAAACACTTCAAAGATTGGTATACATGGCGCTAGTTTGGGATGTGGAAAAATGTGGTTCAGGATCTCAGAGCAGATCAGCCATAAAAGGGGTCTGAAAGAGGTCTCTCACCTAATCACTTTCAGGTGCAGTCGAGTGAATAGACACTGGACAACATTTCCTCTCTTATTAATAAACCCATCCTCTAAATAAAATGTGTGTGCTGAAAAGATGAGAGAGTGCAATAATTATTTTCTGCTCCCACTGAAAGATGGAATAGTTGAGTGGCTTCATGTTAAAACCTGTACACAATGTGTAGTTAACTGTCATTACTGGATGTGCAGTCCCGGTGGAAAATAGTGAGTGTGTCATACTTGCTCAGTGCTGGGATAATAATATCCCAAGCACAATGGCCAGTGAGCTTTAGTGTAGGCAGAAATTAAAATATCTCATGCTGTCTAAATAAGTGATAAAGGCTGCATTTAAAAGAAGACCCCAAGTAATGTAAGATTCATGAACAGTTTTATGTCAGTTGGAGGTAATGAGGTAAAGCTTAGCCAATGCTAGAGTCCCATTTAGATGCAGCAAAATAAAAACCCCTGGATCTGAAGAATATTAGAAACACTCTATGTACAATAATAGTGGTTGACTGGATATTAACTGCAGCTATGCCTAGAAAAATAGAAAGTATGAGAATTGGTTGTATGCTGTCCTTTGCATAGTGCATGTGGGATGGTTGCCAATTATTGTCGTTAATTCAGACAGTTTATTTTCCTTTGTAGTCCACAGTGAAGAGATAAAATGCTGGTTATGAATAGCATGCATAATGAGGAAATAAAACACTTAATCCCATACAAAAATAATTGTATATGGTGCAATTTTGAGATTAGATTGCAGTCTGAAGCTTTTAAGAGTAAATGCACCTCAAACTTTTCAACTGCCTTTTTTTGAGGAAATTGGAAATTTCAGTTCTCTGCTGTTTTACAGTGATACAGATAATGTACATTGAAGAGAAAAGAGGGAAATAATAGCTATAGTTGCACTAGTTCTTGCTTTTGAGATATGTGTATTTATAGGGCACATTTGACATTTCTTATGTTCTTAGAGTGGGACTTTATTACTCAAAATGTTTAAATATAAAATGTCAAAAATGTTTTCCTTCTCTCAGTTTTCACAGATGTTCTTTATTTTAAAATAAATACCAAAGATACTTTGAGCCAAATTCTCGTCTCCAGTTATATCCAACCAAGTCTGCCAGTTTCAGTGCACTTGCTCAGGAGTGTCTGGTCATGGTTTTCTGTCCCCTCATTTTCCCACCTATTCTCACTGTCATATGTTTCAGTGAAGCCTAAATTCCATATCTGATGTTGGATACCCTTAGCTCAATCCCAAGTGGCTTAATCTGCCAAGATGCTTTTTATTTTTTTTCCTTTAGTTTTTACAGAAGCAAACTTTGATTCTTTATTTACAATTGAGAAAAAAACAACAAATTAAAGAAAAAAAGAATGGTAGACTTGCTGGAAGGAGATTTTATAGAAATATCTAAGATGCAAGGGAGAAGGAGGCTTTTTTTTTTCTTTTCTATGGGCAAATAATGTGAGTGAAAACTGCAGCTTTCATGTGCAAAATCGTCCTTTAACATATGTCAGCTTGCCACACGCTACTATATGTTTTATTAAATGCAGGGTAGTCTTTCTGCAAATGCAACCTTACATTGTGCCTTCATTATTAGCAATTGGTATGTCTAACTTGGAGACTTCTGGCTGAAGATACCTTAGTGGAAAGCCTTTTATAAGAGAAGGGAAGAGAGAGTTTTATCTTTTTCTTCACCAGTTTGTACAAGGAAACTACAGCCTCCCATTAGCTATTTATCTGCAAATAACACCTTTTTGTTTTGTGGCAGAGAAGATGTGTTTTTCATGTTATATGCTAAATGGAAATCTACTCTCAATGCTTAAGTAAGATGTGATGATCTCAGGATTTAAAAGGTCTTAAGCTGTGGCAAAGTTATGTCACTTTACATGATTTAAGCAGCAATTAATTTTAAATGTGTTTTTGACCTTGTTCAAATTGCCATTTACCTCAGTGAAAAAACATTACGTTGACATTGAAAACATTCACAATTAGCATCACCTTAAATTTATCCATACTTTAAGCATCTTGGAAGGGTTCAGAGAAGTTCCTGGATTGAGTCTGGAAAGTAAAAAGCCTAGATCCTTTTGTAGAAATAAAAATATAGTAGAAGCCTGATCAAGACCAATTTTCACAGTCACTTTACATCAGGCCAAACTTTAGTTGTTTCTCTACCAAACACTTCTAATAGGAAAAAAATATACTTCCTGCCTAGCGTTTCCTACTAGTAAACCAAGAGGTTTTACTGCCCTGTAAGTGGTACCCAGGGTAAGCAGTGAAGCCCATATGAAAGGAGGAACTGCATCCCTTTCCTAGAAATTGTGTGCCAATTAGGCTCCAAACCCATGCCTGTTGGTCCTATACATCAATTGGTGCAAACCCATCCAACAGATAGAGACAGAGATATATAGATTAGATATAGACAGAGAGAGAGATAGAGAAATAGAGGGAGAAAGAGAGAGAGAGAGATGGGGAGATAGATAGATAGATAGATAGATAGATAGATAGATAGATAGATAGATAGATAGATAGATATTTGAAATAATGCCAGTTCCAGAGCATTCTGGTCAGTTTGCAGTAAAAAACCCCAAGTATCTACAACACATCTGAAAGATGATGACTAGTCAGATAGCTGAATGTGGAAACCACTTGGAAAGGAAAAAATTAAGGCAGAGATGGGGAAATTAAACAAAGCATGAGCACCTAGGTCAGAAGGTAATGAATTTGCTGTTCTAGTCCTTAATACTATCCTTATTTGTTTGATACATGCTTTCTTTTCTCTAGATGAATCTTTTCTGCACTCTCCGTAAATGCTGTGATCAGCCCTGCCTAAATGTGGCTACTTTTCAGTGATTAGGTTTTTGTAGGAAACCTTTGCCAATAATCACAGTTAGTATTCTTTCTCCCACATTCAGGTTTAAACACAAGTTCTTTTTGATCCTTTTGCATAGATGGTTTTCACCTGCATATAGATAGACCTTCTGCCAGCAAATACTACTAAGGCTGATTACAAATCTCTATTGCACTCATTGTGCATGAAAAACTTTGGTGAGCTAATTTGGTTCGTATTTTATTTTTACAATATTCAGTGCCTTGGTGCCACACTGGCTGTTCCTTTGTCATAGGATCATAGAATGGTTTGGGTGAGAAGGGATCTTGAAGATCATCTTGTTAATTTCTGAGAACTGCCCCATGGGTAGGGGCAACTTTCAGCAGACCAGGTTGCCCAGTATGCCATCCAGCCCAGCCTTGAACACTCCCAGGGATGGGGTGTCCACAGCTTCCCTGGGCAACCTGTGCCAGTGCCTCACCACTCTCACATTTTTTCTAGCATCTAATCAAAACCTATATAGAAAGATTATGGCTGTAAGGTGACATGTATGATTAGCATTTTTATTTTGAAATATATATAGGTTTTTCCTGATCTCTAGTGCTATAAAAAAGTATGAATTTTTAAATTATTACCACTCATTATCCATTTTTCATGATCATTTGCCTTCTGAAATCTGTAATTGGTTTATCAATGGCACACAGATTATAGCTTGAAAGAGAAACACCTCTAAGATTATCAAAGATGACAAGTGTTTAAAAATTGATAAGCAACTTTAATAACCTTCTTCATTAAGTAGAAACAGAAATTAATCTGCAGAGATGTTTACATATAAAAAGAGCAAGTCAATTGCTCAGTGATTTTTTTTTTTAATCATAACAAATCTATTTCCAAAATGAAGCGGTTTCTTTGGCTGGCTGTCTCCCAGTGGCACAGAAGGATAGAGGTTAGTCCTACGAGATAAATCAAACAGTAGAGAAAATGTGCCATTTTCCAAATTACTGCAAATCATTTTTACTTCTTTCTGAGTTCCGGGGTCTCCTGGATTCCTATAAAGACCCTTTTGGAAGCTTGATGGTCAAAATCAAGATTCAGTGACTTATAATACAACTAACCATCAATTTCTAGGTTCCTTCTGAGTGACAAACACTATAAGAAAACATTTTTCATTTTTTTATCTTAGCTGACTTACCTTTCCCATTTTTTCAAGCACTCATTGCCAAACTCTCAAAGTTCCAAGGGCAACCAGGCTTATTTCTTGCGAGCATTCAGATCAGAGGTAACTTAAATAAACACTGGCAACCACACAGAAAATATGGTGTCATTAGTTGTGACAACTTAGCTCTGAAATGCATTTTTGATGCTTTTTGGAATTAGTTGTTCTGGAGCTTTTAAAATATTGTGATGCCTTGCAAACAAAATCATCCTTATTAATACTCTTGAGATTATCTTCTAATCTTAATTAGCCAGATTCCAAATAATTTATCTTCTAATACTTTTTTTGGTATTACTGAGAGATTCATCGAGGTGTGAAGTTCCCAAACCTCACCTCTCAGTGGCTTAGCTTTCTATATGCCATATACCTCACAAACTTGATTTTTATTTATAGGCTTGCTAAATTTTCAACTTGTCCTTGCAATTTTATCTTACTTTTAGGCTTCTGCAGAGCAGACAGCTCCCTGGATCAGAAGTGTTGAACCATATGCAACAGGCAGCATTAAGACCAGACAATTAAGTGCTGCTGAATATACCTCCTTTATAATTACACACCATCAGCTTTCTAATCCCTTCAAGCAACGAGTCTGATGAATATTTTACATTTATCCTATACCTATAAAAAGGCACTGTTGTTCCTGAGCCTTGCTACATGCTTTGTTTTTATATGGCATTTTTGACTGTCACTTGGTGTGTCCTGTCAGAGAGAAGAATGTCCCCAAGATTGAGAGAACTGTGAGAGTGGCTTCCAGTTCCTCTAATAACTCTTTGAAAATTTATATGCCAGGTCTAGGGAAATGGTTTGCATGTTACTGAGAGTAACCAGAGTAAGACCATTTTTTTTAGAGGAAACAAAGTCTTCATATTAAGTCTCAAGAGGCAGATAAGGAGAAAACGCCATCGAAATGAAGAATTAAGAGAATTGTTAGGGTGCAGAAATGCATCTGGTCTTAAATATTAGTAACAGGTGGATCAGAGCTGCTAAGGGACTGGGTAATTAGTAGTTGGTGGGGGGTTGAGTTGTGTTTTGTTTTGATTTTTTTAAACGTGAGTTTGATTTCTGGAATAGAGTTTCATGCTGATACATTGTGATTCGTAGGTACTTCTGCTCAGAGCTTGAATGGTTGTCATTTATAAAAAGCTCTGTGGGGAGCACTAAGCCTCTGGCTTTTAGGCATTTACTCAGTATCCCCAGGAAACTAAAGCTCAGGCTCTGGAACCCAGGCCTTAATGACACAAGATACTTCCATGAGCAAACTGAAGGTATGTCAAGGAATATTTTAGAATTCAAGAGCAGGTTAAATTATCTGAGTAGACATAGTTTTAGATCCCTTCAGTGTACTCTACATTAATCACTTCTAGTTCTCTAGTTTTTTTCCCTGTCCTGGAGACTCCCTGATGTACTCTGGGATGTCCCAGGTTTTGCTGTGTTTCTTAACTTGTATCTGCTGTCTTATTTGCTACTTTCATAAGCTTTCATAAGTTTCTTCCAAGTTTCTACTGAAAGGTATTTCTGATGCAAAACACAAAAGGAACACTACCAGGTCACATACCAGGATATTTAAGCATTTGTTCTTTCAGCTTTGTATGTTACAATTAATGAATCCCTATTAGAAAAAAACAAGAACCAAAACCAAAACAAAAAAAACCAAACCAAACCAAACCAAACCAAACCAAAACAAAACAAAACAAAACAAAAAGAAAACAAAACAAAAAAACACATCAAATAAATAGCTAGTAGATTTATAAAAATCATAAAAATTGATCAGTGGTGACTAGCATGGATGTCTGTGCGAATGGAATTGATTCAAGTATTGTAAAATAACATTTCATGCAAGCTTAATGCAGTTTTTAAAACCACTTTTTAAAAAAGGGTTTAAAACAATTGTCTTCTTTTATCCTTCATGAATGAAAGGAAACATAACTTCATCATGTTTAATGTGAAATGATGACATTCAATGACAAAATACTCACAGTTTCTAAGGGTTTAGGGATATGATTCTTGATAATTCTGCTTCCTGTAGAGTTTTAGTGCTTAATTGTGAGAAGATTTATCCACAGTATATTTTGACCAGTACTATTTTTCCATGCAAAAGAACAGTACAATTAACACCTTGCCTTGATCTTTTCTCCCCCTTAGTAATTTTCTGGATTTACTTATAGAGTAAAATCAAAAGCAGTAAGGATAGGTTTGGGGTTTGTTTGTTTCAGAGTTTTACAACACAACCTAGTTATGCAGTTCTTTATTCTGAAATTTTGGTCACCATTGTTTTGCACTGTGATATGTTCAACAACCTCAGCAGGATATATCTTAAACCAAAAGAGAAAAGGTCACAAAATTAGATGTGAGCATGTAAAGCAGAGGGAGAGGAGGAGAGCAATATCACGTACATTGGAATATCACGCATACTGTGCAACAATCACAAAATCTGCAACAATCACAAAATGTGCAGCATGTTACATACAAACCACTTTCAAAATAATGGATCTTTCTATATGAGTAAAGTTTTTAACTCAAAACATTTCCTTTCCAGGCATGTTCTTTGTTGTTCAACTTTATTTATCAGAATTTAAATGTATTGTACAAGTACAAATCTTTTTATAGACACTGCAACAGATGGTCAAACACCATGCTTACCTATAATTATATCCAAAATTAGTGTGGTTGGTTATATCATCAAAGACAATAAAGTTCACAAATGTTCACAGATCTGAACCGTCAAAGGTCCAACCTACTATGCAGAACTCCAGTTGGCCATGTGAACTCCAGAATATACACCTAGTGCTTACAAACTCTGGAAAGTCTATCAGGTGAAGAGAGGGGTTAGAGTTCCTCCCAGCTGAAATAATTCATTGCTTTGTGTAGATGTGTTTAAATCACATCAACTAAAATAATGCCGTATTCATTTTTTAAATCACAGCTTTTGAAAAGCTTCTTTCTAAAACAGAGTTTTTGAAACCTTTAAAGTACAACAAAATCTAAAATCATAAAATACTAAGTGTTTTCATTTCACTAGGAAAAAAGCAACAACTATTTCTTTTGACTTTGGGAAAGAGCCAGCAAGTCAATTATTTGTTCAGTTCTATTTGCAGCAACAAAGAATAGGCCTAAATTCCATATGGCTGCAGAGGGAAGTGGTGCTTCAGAGGTGGATACCCCTGCTCAGAGATATTTCATGATAGTCTTTCCAACAGGTAGCCAGGATACTCAGAGTTGGCCTGATTAGGGGGAATTTACCCAGTCCAACCAGGACTTAATAGCACCTGCACCAGTTTGCGGAGAAAGTGTAAAAGGAGGTGGCTAGAGCAGCCCTCATCTTTTCCCAAGTAATCCCTCCCAAGGTTATTTTAGGTTGGGTGGCTGATAAAAGGATGCCTCGCATTTAACCTCTCTGACACAGACTGAGTCAAACTGTGCTGCTCCTGTTCCGGTTATCTGGTATGTAGGCAGATAAAAGTATTCTCCTGTATATCTTCTTTTCAACACCAGTGATAGGGCTTCCATTGTTGGTCTAAATCAAATCACATTCAATCTTGAAACCCTAATTCACATAGGTACAGATTAGACTTGACCCATTGTTTTGGCTTTTTAAGCACTTGCCTTTGTATCTATTGTCTGTCAAGTTTTTCAGAGTTATTCAGTACCAGCTCCCTGAAGTGGCTCATTAAAATTTGTGTGTGTTTGTGTGTCTGACTTGGAAGGAATGGAACCCAAGAGAAATACTTTCATATTACCTTTTAAAACAAGCACAGATACAAGAAATTATTCACTGCTTAGTCTTCCTCTTTGTCTATATGCATTACAAGTCCCTCAGCACCGAGGTTTAATATTTATTGTTGGTTTATATTTATTGTTCATAGTTGATATTTGGTAAAATATTTTATAATACAAACTCATTGACTCCTTAATTCAAAACTTCCTTGGAGTGCATAATATTTTTGACTGGTTTGCAATTATTTGAAGATTTTCAAATAACAGAGAAATTAACAGGACTGCTTTAAAAAAAGCCATTAGAAATAGTATGTGCCCTTTTAAGAGAGCTATTGTTTATTCTTTGTGCATGCTCTTTAGATAATTTTAGCTTTCAGTATCACTAATTGAATTGCAGGTCAACCTTTCACTTTTGCTTTTATTATATATATATTCTGCATTTACTTATAGTAAAAAAAAAAAGCTAACTGAGGAGAGGGGAGGGAAATCTTTTTCTCTCCTTCCTTTGGGGAGGAATAACCAGGATGCTGGTACTAATTCTAGCACATTCTAGGTTAATTCTGTATGCATGTTTGCCAGCGTTATTATCATCAGCACTGGTGTCACTGTCTCTGTATGAGAATTAGAATGAGAGCAGATACAAGAAAAGCAGAAGGACTGTATGGCAAATAAGCCCATCTTACTTGAAAAATGAAAGCTCCTAATTTTTAAGAAATATCCCAAGAATTCTTTGGTAAAAATAGCCTAATGAAATGAATCAGGAACATAATTTTTGAATACAGATGTTCTTAAAGGATAGATCGGACCTACTAGGTTTGAAATGGTGACTCTTCTCTGCCCAAAAGTTGTGCAAAGCACTGAAAAGCATCAGATGGGAATGTCCACCAATATCTCTTCCACCAAAACCCAGCTGAGAAGTGCTGCTGAGTTTCTTGTCCCTCCCTCTTTAGCGGCTGGTGCGGCTCCATCAGGTCTCTTGCATGCACAATCTGCTATCCTGTGGTGGTGATGGAAAACAGAAATGGAGTATTATGTTGTTCGCTGTGTGATCCTTCAGAGCTTATTCACAATCGTTTGTGTTTCATGTGACAGCAGAGGAGAGCACTGCTTTGCTAATGGAATAACTCTGATGAATTAAGTAACAGGGGCCTTGCAGAATAAAAAAACAACAATTTGTTAATCTGTGATTGTGACCATATTTATCATTGCACTCCAGCTCCTTAATAGTCTACAGCCATTTATAGTCAGATTGTTCCATGATAATAAAATACCACATGCATTTATTAGAAAATTTCTTAGCACAATTTGTAAACCCCAGACTTGTGGAGGGGCTACATAATCAAATATAAATTTAAGGCTATAATCCCCAAATGGGTTTGCTATGATTTCTAAACTTGTGAAGCAACTTGGGTTGGTTTTTCCTTTCCAAGTGAAAAGCAGAGTGCTTTCCTGTTGTTTGAACTGAGACCAGAGGACTCTGGTCTGTTCCATCTGCATTTCACCCTACTACATTTTCAGAGTTATAGATGTCATTCAGAGTATACATGTCGTTCTCCATAGAGGATTATGCAATTACATCAGTATATGCAATAATTTTGTGGCTTATACTACTTCATGTTGCTGTAAATTAATAAGTGAGAGGTTTCTGACATCTAAGCTTATAAAATTTTAAAAAGGAGAGGATGGAGAGGAGAAACATATGGACACAATTATAGATCCTATCAACAGTTTTAATCTGCTAGCAACATTGTTAACTGTAAACTACTCTAAAGATTTTAAAAAAAAAGAAGAAAAATGTAAAAAAAAGTCATACCTAGTGAACTGCTCTGAGCACATAAGTTCATTGTGTTAATTATGTGATAGTGGATGCTTAAAATGTATTATAAATATCTCAGAGAGCTTCAACAAAGCATGTGCTTAGTAAAGGGGACCTGGGCCCATCCTAAGTGGTCCATGATTGTTTAGCTAAAGTCCTTCTAAAAATGTCTGGTTTTTTTTATTTAGAAAATTACTCATGAATATGAGATTACTTCAATATTTATTGCCTTAATCAGGAAAGGATATGAGCAGAAGCTTTCTTGGGGACTGTTGCTAACCTCTGAAATGTTGCAAAGGATACATAAGCCCAAATATAGAGCTTTTTCTTTGTTCTCTCTCACACAGGCAGGCGAACAAGTGTACACAGACACCCCACTTCCACTTTTTGTCCTTATTTAATCTCCCCATGCTCTCTTTTATAGCTATGGTAATCTGCCCAGCAGTAAATATTCCCCATGCAGGCTGGACAAATTCTCAGAGAGGGAGAGAAGCATGCATCCCAGCTGTACTGCTACGGCAGTGGTTTTGTTGTCATTTTTAAAGGGTTTGTTTGCTTTCGGCTTGGTTTTGTGTTATCTTTTTTTTTTCTTTCTTTCTTTTTTTTTTAACATGATCCACTGGAAAATTTATTTGGAGAGAAAAGCAACCCATAATGATGTTCTGTTGAAACAAGTGATGCTTGGCTTACTGAAAACCAGAAGGAAAATAATAACAGGAAAATTGTCCTTGTTCAGGAGCAGTAAGCAAAGATTATATATAATTGGACAGTTATGAATCAATGAAGCTGCATAGTATTTCATGCAACTTGGCAAAAATTCAACCTCCCTATGTATAAGAAATCAGGATCAAAACACTTTTAGAAAAAAAATAATTAATTTCTTTAACTTTGTGTGTTCTGGGATGAAACACAGTAACTTTGATCTTTCCATTTGAAATGTATTCCATTTCAGTCCTGAGCTTTTCTGAAATATGATGGAAAAAGCTTTACCTTCCTTTTCAAGAAGAGCAGCACTAAACTTAAACATCTATTTCATAGGTAGATAGGGGAAGAAATAATTGTGAAGCACCAGATTTTGCTGTTGTGTGTTCTGCAGTTGCTTGGATCCTTTGTTAGAATCCAAGTTTGTAAAGTAAAACATTCCTAGCTTCAATTTTCTAGTATACTATGGACTTCTGTTCCGAGGTCTTCTTTTCCTTCTCTTGTTCTACATTCTGCACATTGCTTCAATACTCCTCCCATATTCCCTGGACCTGCTGATGGCCTCCCATTGCATAGGTTTTTCACATTCTTCTAGTGATGCTGATTCTTTAATTTGATGGGTATGACATTGCAGCTGTGAATTTGGTTAGATAATAATGAGGTTTATTTTTATCCAACTGTTCTCATTCCTTTTATCACAATTCTTGCATTATTTAGGTGCTTTATATTTTCTAGATGTATTGTCCTGCTGACGTATCTGGAATAGAAGCATCAATTAATTGTTTTAAAATTTGTATTCAGATTATTACAGAAAAGAGCTATGAAGCAAGAAGGTAATGCAAAAGGTGTGAGAAAACACTCACATCCTTGAAAAGTATATTCTGAGAGAATGGTCTTGACTGGAAATACAGTCATCAGCAGTGGAGGAGTGAGCTACAACAGGTTTATTTTCAAATTGTGGAGATTCAGTTGTAATATGGATCAAAGAAAACTGTTTCTTTGAAGAACAGTGGACAGGGAATTACTGACAAGAGAGTATCCGGTTGGAAAGAAATTCAATAGCCATGGTGATCTCTAATGAATTTAATAAACAAGGGACAAATCTTGAGATACTTTACATACCAGCAAAAAGGCAAAGTTCTTTCTCCGAAGGGAGCTGTAAGTAAAGGAACTTGCTCTGGAGATTTCCCTCACTCTTCACATCAGTGCAAATTATCAGGGAGAAAAAGAAGAAATTACACATACTAGGAGACTTGTCAAGGATCTAACATGGACATTTACAGAGACATAGATTAGGGAAGGGACAGGGAATTTCTATTCCTTCCTATCCTCAGTAGCAGGAGATCATAACCCTAACCCTCTGCTGTGTTGACACTACAGTTTTCTCCCTCACAACTATTGCAAGCAAATTTTACTCGAGCTTCAAATTTGATATTTTCAAGTGAGTTCTTTCAATCATGTTTTAGTTCACTTTTGAAAGATTCATGCACAGTTGTCCAAATCTGGACGAGCACTGGGTGTTGCTTCACTTAGCACATGTAAATGGCTCCATGAAATTCCAAACAGGACACCACAGCAACTCTCTGAACCACATAGAGACGAAAAATCATTTACAGGATGATGTGGAGAATATTGCCCACTAAAACACTGTAATCCAGTAAAGAATTAAAACTACTTGAAACTGCAAGTTTCAAAGCTAAACAGCATGATTGGAAGTGGAATCCTATGAGAACAGACTATTTAATGAATACTATTGGGCCCACTGAGTCCAGGAGCAGGACCATATTTCAATCTCATGCACGTTACGTAATAGTTGGTAACATGGTCCAACTTTGGGAAATAAGATCTAATCATGACAATTTTTGTCAGTGTTAAAAGGTGGAAAACATACACATGGAGATATATAGATAGATAGACATAGATGTAGATAGATATAGATGATATAGATAGATATAGATATAGATATATAGATCAGATTATATAGATTATATATATAGATAAATAGATACAGATACCACAAGCTGTTCTTCCAAAACCCAAGTGGATGGAGCAACTTCTTTTCTTTTCTACTCATCTAAAATCTTTGTGCCTGATGCATTTTCCTCTTTCTTGAATTCATTTGGTCTTGTTTTGCAATCCAGCAGAGGAATTTGTTGTGTGGTGGGATTTGCTTTCTTATTTATTTGTTTATTATTGACCTAGATAAGGTTGGTTATTCTCATTGCTGTCTTCTGCATCAAACAGGCAAATAGACCTGTCATCTCTAGTAACATCACATGGGGCAAAAAAAAGGGTGTGGATAAGAAATTTTCTCCAACTTATTTCTGTACCAACATGGGAAAGGGGAGGCCTAGTGGAAAATATTTTTATCTCTGCAGTTTAACAATTTCCAGCAAAAATGATTGCATGCAGGAGTGCTATTTGTAGGAATTTAAAGATGAAAGGGAGTGCAGGACATTGTCCTGGTCCTGAAAGGGTAATAAATTATATTTGAGTAGTTCCAAGCAGACTGTGCTGTTCAGAAGTAATTCTAATAGTGAAGACTCCACCATCTTCTAGGTGATCTTTTATAGCACCTCACTATCCTCACTGTTGAGAAGATTTTTACAATATCTGCCCTGAATCTTAATTGCTGCAATTTAGCACATTTCTTTCTGTCCTGTCCATCACTGTGATTGAGAACGGGTGATTTCCTTATTCTTTAGAAACAGCCTTTCATGCATTTGAAAGCTATTATCATGTTCAATCTCAGTTGTCTCCTTTCCAACCTAATTCTTTCAAGCTTCATTGGAGCCCCTGTTCCCTAGACTCTGGTCATGTTGCTCTCCTCACATTTTTCTCAATAGGCTCGTGTCTTCCTGGGATATAATGTCGAAATTTGTACCTATATTCCTGCTGAGCGTTTGTTAATGCTGAGCTGAAGGGGAGAATTGCTTCACATTTTTGCAGGCTCTGCTTGTGTTTGTGCACTCCAATATGCTGTGAGCAGATGTCGACTCACGGTGTCACCCTGAACCACGTTCAAGCACGGAGGCTCACACTAAAACCAGGCAACTAAAAGGAAAAGAAGCACCAAGCATTTCACCCTGCCACATATCTATTAGAAAAATATGATAAAGTTTTATTGGAGTTTAGTCAGCTGAAAAGATACATGGAAAAAGAAGTTCCTGTTTGCCACAAGAGACCAGTGATCAACACGTACTGATTTCAGAGTGCTTGAGTTATCCTCTTCACCAACAAATGGAAATCTGATAACCTTTTTTGTCAGGAGAGAAATATGCATTGCAGATAAATGGCTGGGTTTGTGTTAATGCTCTGGGTTTTCTCACTCCTTGTTTTTATAGTCACCTAGGTCAGAAAACTTCCTAATGAGATTTATGTCTGTGGCTAAAGACTGACAAAATAACCTGCTGATGTCAGCACTGTGACCAAAAATCTCAGTGGTACAGTAGTTGTCCTTTTCAAACAAGGACATTAAATTGGGGAGTCTAAATAAATTAACAAAAACTTAACTGTTGCTTACTACCTGGGTCTGTATTGAGTAATGACACAGGAATTCCCTGCTGCTAGTCAAATTTACAACATTTACATTGCAAACTGTACAGGAAAGGAATAAGCAAACTTCTTCAAATGCATAATTAGAATTTTCCTTCTGGAAAACTAATCTTGTGAATCTGTGCATTTCTGAGCTTCTTTAGTAGAAGGAAGCCTTTACTGTATTGCTTGCACATTAAAAATCTCCTTTGATGAAAAAAAATGAAAGAAATGCAAACTAAGAGAGATGCATTTTATAGACAAAAAAACTTTTTCATATACTGAGTTGTATAATTGAAACCCATCTTGACTAGAGAAGTTACTCTAGAAGTTTTTAAGGTTGCAAGCTATTTCCCCCTGTGCAATTCAATAGCTCATTACCAGTTAAATATCATTATATTGTATTGTATATAGATCCAGTGTTCTGGAAGAATTCCACAAGAAGAATACCACAATGCACTTCTGGAAGAATACCACAAATGCACTTGTGGGATATCCTCAATAGCTAATGGATATTTATTTTAATGGCATAGACAGTGTTTTAAATCTCTTTCTGCATTAATGATAAATTGATCATTAGTGCAAAGTAGGTGAGAATTAAAAATGGCTTCTAATAATTTATAGCTCATATTGATTTTGCTGGAATGTTTCAACAATAAGGCAGAGCCCAGGCCTTTGACTTGGGTAAATTCCATTCTGGTCAGTAGGATGTTTGCTGAAAAAAACTGTCTTTCAACCCTCACTTTGTGAGTTTTGACCACCACGTGTGTTTTGGAGCTCAAAAGCATGTGGGAACACAAGCATGTGCTCTAAATCATAAACCTTTCTGTGACTGTAATTTTGGTGTAGATTTTCACTCTTAGCCAAAGGATTGTTGCTTGTTGTCCTATGTAATGCAAGTGCATCAAGAGTAGGAGTTTTATTGAGGCAATTGCCCTGATTTGGAGTTATATTAAGAATTAACTAATCTTAGGTTTAGAGGTCTCTCTGAAAAGAAAATATTTAAAAGAAGATTTGTTCAATCCCAACTGAAAAATAGCAACAAAGAAAAGGCATTTAACTTTTTTAAACTAAGACCACAAAAATTATGAAGGGGAACATAATTTAAAATGAAGCAATTTTTTACAATGTGCTTCTTTAATTTTCATAATGTTCCCTTTATTTTTCACTACAAATAATTGGAGAGCATTTCATGTTACCAAATCTAAAAAAAAAAGTTTCACTGTAAGTCTCTTCTTGGTTCCACTCCATTTGCTGCTTTATAATGTGCTTTGATATATCTGGATGAGGACTACACCAGTACTAAGCTTTTTTTAAACAAAGCAGCCACAGATCAGTAGCATATACTGTACTAACGCCTCTAACAAACCAGCAGTTCTGTGAGAGGCAGGGATATGGAAAAAACATGATAAGTCATATTATGTGATTGTCTTCTTCCAGTGCATGGCATAATTCTGATTGAAATTACTGGCAGTACTTTGTGTGCATCGAAGGGAAAACAGCTCCAGGAACTGACATCCTGTGAAATGTGGAAGAGCTATTATAGGCTGGTGGTTCAATACAGTGGTTTCTGAAACCTTCCTGACAAAACCCATAAGCTTTTTCTGGGCAGTAATACTCAACTCTGCAACCAAAGATGGTCAGCAGACCACCCATCTTTTCTATTCAAATTATAACTTTAGCATGTGCAAAGATTCAAAGAGCAGGTTTCAGACCATTATCATTTTTAGGGCCCCATTCTTCTCATTTTACTTGTTAGAAACAAAATTGGATCCAAGGGTGTTAAAAGAAAGCTGCTGGCTTTCTAAGCCTTTAAAAATATGTATGCATTGCATACATTTTTTTATTTTTTCTCTGAGCACATATTTTATTATGCACTGAAATAAATAGGTAAAATTAGGCAAGTTTTGATAGAGCCATAAAATTGCAGCTGAGAAGTCCTGGATTTTTTTTCCTGTTACAACCTGCTTTTAAAGATAAGCTGGTTATGACTCTTCATTTTAATTATATAGCAGGCACTTTGTTTTGGCTAGGAATTTGTTTTAATGTAATTCATTAAAACTAAAACACAGGTATGAATCAAATTATTCTCTCTTTCCAATCTCTTGATATTTGCAGCTATTTGCATATATGCTAAGGAGAACAAGCTTGGCCAACAAAGTTTCTTTACCGTGGTAATGTTTTCCCATACAAATTGTCCCTTTAAGCAAAGTTGATCAAATATTTACAGGATTCCTGTCCATCTATGTATAAAAATTGAGGGAGGCCCACGCTTCCATAATTATTACAAACAGTGGAATTCATCAGGAAGAGATATCAAAGTGCTTTAAACAAAGCACTGGCGTTAAAGTTGCACTGAATATTCTTGGTAGAGCTTTATAGATAAAAAAATTGCCGGTGGAGAAAACTTAATCCTGCAATGTTCTGTGCTGGACAATTAAAGCCTTTGGAACCTTTCAGCATTGGTGTGAAGGGTGTAATTCCACCCAGCCTTACTCATGCAAATACCCTTTATCTTTGGGACTGGTAATATTGACCCAGCTTGCCAGTTAGCCATTAAATGGCAAAGCTTTGTAGCAATTTGTCCAAGGCTGCACTTTGAAAAACTGGGGCAGAGGCAGGTGTAGAAGTTCCATATTTTCCATACTACTGAAGAGGATTGTAGGATCATATTTTAGAGAGGGTGTGGTACCTCACCTGATAGTCTAGCCTTCAATCATCACAACAGGTAATTCATATTGCATTGTCACTGGATGAGAGGCGTGCCAATAAAATGCACATAGCTGTCCCTACTTGAATGCTTCCCCAAAAATCTATTTCCTATATGTGAATCCCCTATATTTGTCCTTAAGAAAAGAATGGAATATATATATCATCAGATTCTCTCTCGTTACGTTAATTACCTTTGGCTTCTCTAGTAGCTTAATTTTTCTTGCCCTATCAATAGGCCTGCTGAAAGAAGCACAACACAAAGGGTTTTATCTGTGTTATTGATTGGCTAGAAAGTGATGTGTTTGCCAGTATTGGAGTTTCTCCAGTGCATATTTATTTACATTGGGGGGAAAAAAATCAGTATTACTTGGAAAAAAATAACTAAAACTTTCATTTAACATTACAAAAGAGAGTATCGCTTAATCCCTGAAGTAGGAAATTGCTTTTCTTCATGATCCATTGCTTTCATACTGTTTCTGGCTGCTGGTGCTGAAGGAAAGAAAAACTGTGTTCTTGTGTTCTCACTCTGTTTTTACCGTATCTATTTTCTTATCCTCGAAAAAAAAAATTAAAATTTAAAAAAAAAAAAAAGAAAAGAAAAGAAAGAAAAATTTGGCTGCTAATTTGTTGTTGAAGTAAATACAGGGAGGGGAGAGCCTTGGTATGAAAAGATGTTTTTTGTCTCAAATGGGCATTTGCAAATATGGAAGCACAGTAAAACTTTATGTGGAAATCTGAAAAGAGGAGATTAAGGATTTGAAGTAGTGTATCAAAGCTGAAGTATATGAGCTATTGCTATTCTTTGAGATGTTGTTATGGTTTTATACCTAAATTCAGCTGCATGCTCCCTGACGATGAATGTTGCTAAGGAATGTTTTTTCTTGTGTTCTGATCTTGTACATATACAGAGAGAAAGAAAATGGCAATTAGAAGCAAAAGGCATAGCTGGCCGAAAATGATGGTATTTTGTTTCACCTTTCTTAAGACTAATTCTTTTTTGTTAAAAGCACCTATTGCTTTATTGCTTCTAATATGCACTATAAAAATATAGTGTATTACAGGTCAGTGCTGGAAAACACAAATGGACTGTAACTTAGGAATGATTATTTAGCTTTGAATGTTACAGTACTTAATTAATGATTCCCTGACATTGTCAGGACAGGTCACAGAATGGATTTTAGAGTAATTTTAAGTTACCAGCAATGGTTTTAAATTTTCCCCTAGGAATAGCACTAGAAGTTTTATTTTCTCTTTTCCTATCAGTGGTGTCTCTTGTTTCCTTTTTTAATCTGATTGCTTTCTTGTTTTGTTTTTTTTTAATCAATTTTGTCTTGCAAACCATAACCAGAGGTTATGCCAGTAAAACAGCACTCTGAATATAATTGTGATGGCAAGTTTTTGAGACTAGTATCTCACAGAAGAGGTACACGTACATTTCATTTTGAAATTTAGCTTGTGCTAGCTATAGGAGGAAAGTAGCAAGACCACACCATACGCCCAATAAAAGCTTCATTAGAAAGGCATTAGTAAATTAATCCAACTTACTCTGTGGTTTATTTTATTTAGAATGTAAGTTCATTAGTTTGCAGACTTAATGTTTTCTACTGTACCTCAAAGCAACCAGTAACAATTCCACTGAAATTCCCCAGATCTCGCTAACACCTGTCAAATAAACCCATGGCTCTCTGGGGGAATCACCTTAGCAACATAACTGAGGGAATCTAGAAAAAAAGTAGTCTTTCACACGCAAAAGATTGTTACACAGTCTAAACTTGATTAATGATTTTTCACATGCCTCCGAGGTCATATATCTCTTTAAAGTACAAAAAAAAAAAGTCAAAATCAATCTCTGAAGAAGAAATATTTTGGAATGTACAATACTGCATCTGAAATGTATTTTAAAGAACTTGAAGGATGTAGAATAATTGTGCAATTTGAATTGAGCCTCAGAAAGGCTGTCTGAGACCAGCAATTCAGTCTCCATCCCCCTAGGGCTAATATATTAGATTACAAGGATTATTGTAGTGGCAGTATTTGTGCCACTACATTTAAGATTATGTCAGCATTTTCATTTTAAACCTGTATGCTCAGAGGTTCATAACTCAGCTATAGGAAATTTGCTTGGCGTTACAAATGTGTTCTGCACAACGGTGACACTTTTTCTGGGGGAAAGAAGAAGAAGAAGAAAGAAGCTTAAAGCTAAATAAGTATTTGAACATTTTCAACTTATGACTGTCAAAAGTTAAAGTCGTCTCGTTGCAACTCTGCTTTTTAAATTCAGTTTCTTCTACAGCTGACTTGTTGCACTACTGCTGTCTGGAGTCTGAAGCAAGGTATTGCACTGGACAAAAAGTAGATGGCTGCATCTTATCCCTTTCTTTGCCAAGATTGAAGCAGGACTAATGTGTTCAAGGAAGGCAGGAGGTAGAACTTCATTGTACATCCCCTTCTTGACCCAGGCCAGAAAAGTGAGGGGTTTTGTGTGATGTTCATGAGTCATAATGAGTGATATCTTAGAAATCCTGTCAGGAAACCCCGCTTTAAAATGCAGTCCTGACTTTAGGTGCTCCACAAACACCATTTAAGGCTCTCTTGGCTACCAGTGGGCTTCCTACAAAAAAACCCAAACCAAACAAACAACAAAAAAAACCACAAAACAAAAAAAAAAGCAATCAATTTGGCCATGCAAGGTCTTTAAACTCAATTTCCCCGTTTTGTGGCTCGTTTTGTGCCTGTTGCACTCAGTCTATTGTGAGCTTCCCTTGACATGGCATTTAATATCTCAGTTATTGCGCATGGTAAACAATATCAAGGGCTGCAAACAACTCTGTAATACACACACTTTTCCTGTTTCTGGAGGCCTTTATCAACAAATAAGTTTTGCATATGCTTCATATGCTTGTACTGGATACAAAAGAGAGAGTACTGGGTTCTGTTATTGGCATTTGTCATCAAACTTCTTGATGACTAATTTACAAGCTATTTTTGTGGTGGCTTGCTTTTTGTCCCTAGCTGGAGTATTTGCTGAGAAGTTCAAATCAGTTGTGTACAAGCTGTACCAGGATCTCTCTTTTCTGTGGCAATGCAGTACCAATTCCTGCAGCAGCACTGGGAAAGTCAGAGAGACTTTTGCAGGTTCTGCAGCAGCAGCCTAACTGCCCATAGAATTAACCACTCATGTGGTAGCCCACAGAGAACAGGGCTGGAGACCATTTGCCGCAGGACTACAAATCTCCTAAATGCCTCTATGTACATACAGGTGGACTTGGCCTTATTTCCTTTGGCTTTAGATTGGAGTCAAAGGTGGAAACTACACAAAGCGTTAGAAAACTTTTTGCCAAGTTAAACTTAAAAAAAAAAAAAAAAGACATTAAGTGGCATTGCAGCACTGGGAGCCACCAAAGGCAGCCCACAGTGGATTCTGAGCCATCCTCAAGCCAGCTCAAACAAGGCCTAATTTAAGGATGAACAAACTTGGCAAAGTGCCCCAATGAGTTCTGAACCAACAAGGGCTATTTCAGACAAAGAGGGGCCTTCTCCTCAAAGTCAAAATTCCCCAGTGCAAAATGTTCTCCGCAAGCCCCTTCTGTTCTAAATTGAAAAGATCTGGCTTATGTGCATGTCTTCAATGAAATGAAACAAAATGAAAATCAGCTTGATTTTTGACAGCAAGGAATAGAGAGAAAGAGATTATTTTATACACACAGAGTCAAGAAACATTTATTATGAAGATTTAAGCCTATCTGGATGGACAGAAAGACGAATTAACTGTACCAGGATTTGTTTTGAACTATGCATAGAGAGAGAATAGCTGCACTACAGAGAAAGCAACCTAAGTATTTCCTTTGTCAGCTCCCCTTTCTCACGATTACCAAAATTTTGAATTTCTGTGTGTTTTATAGCTGCACAAATATATCATTCATTCCCCCTAGGATCATATTTTTTACCTTCTAAATCCTCAAACAGTTCATATGATAAAGTTTATTGGCATAAAGTAAACAATTTCAGCCCTAGTTTATGTAGGGTTAGGACATAAACTGGACATGAATGACAGGCTCAGTATCTTGCAATTAACTGGCTTTTGAAAGGAACATTCTCTGCTGTTTAAATGAGGAAAGTTTCCACCTCCACTGGTACCGGACATCAGTAAAAGTACTGGGAGATGCAGTGTATAGGTCATTAAATTCAGCAGTGTTTATAGTGGAAAGAGGAAACATTAGCTTGGCTGTTTTCTTCTCTAAGCCTCTATCTGCAGGCTGGATAAACATAAATTCTGGTCTGTGTAATTGTAATCAGAGAATGTCCATGTATTTTCAAATTAAGGGAGAGTCCAAGCCTAGTAGTGGGGAAAACCTGTAACATAAAACATTGGTAGTGTGTTAAAGCTCTCCACAGTTAATTACATAGTATTCCTGTAATACAAATACAGATTTGTGGAGGTGTTTTGGGTTGGGGTTTTTTTTGTTGGTTTTTTTTCTTATTATTTTGCTGAACAGCAGTTAAGCTTCAGGAACTTAAGAGTGGATGTTACAAAACTAAGTGCAGGATTAACTAGAGGTGGCCAGAGGAGCCTGGTTGCATAAGGTGGCACTTAACCAAACGGAGCCCTAAATTTAACTGACAACTTCTGCTGGCCGAAGGCATGGTCTGCACTTCAGTTTTGCTGGTGTTGCTGAAGTTGTCCATCTTAGCTGATCTATCTGTACTGTTGCAGAGAGATATGGTCATACTAGGAAGAAGTATCTTTATTTGATTTTATTTGAGGAAGTAAACTATACTCATGGGAGTACTTTTTTTGTTTGTATAAATTTTATTTAGGAGCATTAGGAGCATAATTACACTAGAACAAATTAGGGAAAGATGTGTTCTTACAATAAGGATATTTTTGGTCAAAAAATTTAGGAGCCTACTGGTATTAACAGAGTTCATTTGGTAGAAATACCTTGATTAAAAGTCACATTTACTACCAATGTGACCTGCACAGGGTAAAAGTTAAATGGGACTAACATCACTGAGCTAAGTTCTTGAGATACTAAAAACTACCTTGTGAACAGTAGAGTTCATTTTCATATTTTATTTACTATGCCTGCAGTGGAACATTTATTTGTTTACACAAACTCTTGTTCATTGCTTTCTTGTGTACCACTTCTTCATTCTTTGAGTGAACCTTCACAGACTGATACCAGCATGTTGATTGTGTTGGAAGTACAATTCTATGTCCTTGGGGATTAAAACCAGGTTATTTCAACTTCAGTTAGTCCTCAGCTAATAAAAAATCATACTCTTGTGTCAGCAGGGGGTAAAAAGGCAAGCATTTTAAGTAAAAAATGCTGCTTACCTTCAGTTTTCATAGTGTTTACTTGCAGAAGCTTTAACTTATTTGTCATTAAAAAGCCTAACTCCAACTGCCAAAACACCCAATAAACTTTTTAAATAGAATCACAGAATCATGGGACCATTTAGGTCCCAAGAGACCTCTCAGATAACCATTAACCTAGCACTGTCAAGGCCACTGAATCATGTCCCTAAGTGCCACATAGAAACCTGAAATGGTTTGGGTTGAAAGGGACCTTAAATATCATCTCGTTCCACCCCCCCTGCCATGAGCACCTTCCACTACACCAGGTTTCTCAGAGCTCCGTCCAGCTTGACCTTGAACACTTCCAGGAATTGGGCATGCACAGCTTCTCTGGGCAACCTGTTGCAGCGCCTCACCTCCCTCACAGTAAAGAATTTCTTCCCAATATCTAATCCGAATCTCTACAGGTCTTTTAAATACTTCCAGGAATTATTAGTTCACCACTTCCCTGGGCAGCCTGTTCCCCCTGGGCAGCCTGTTCCAATGCTTGACAACACTTGTAGAAATTTTCCCAGATACCCAATCTAAACTTTCTCTGTCATTACTTGAGGCCATTTCTTCTTGTTCTATCATTCATTACTTGAGGAAAGAGACTGACACTCACCTACAACATTCTTTACATCAAAACACACAAAAAGTATAAGTGTCTGACTATGAAGATTTGCTTCAAATTGTAAAGAAGTTTTATTAGCTTGCTGAAAACACAAAAAAAGAAATTTGAGCAAGAGAGGATCTTACTAGAATGTCCCTCTTTGGCCTTCCTGTCTCCATCTTGCTTTCAGACACACTTCCTTCTTCACCTTCCTGGTATTCTTTTAATTTTCAATCTTTTAATATTTTCTGCAAATTAATTCTCTCCCATTTCTCACCCTTGCACTGCACTAGATCACCTTTCTCCCTCATGAAACATGGATAGTCCTCTCTTGTTTGTGGTTCAGAGTGCAGAGCCAGAAAAATGTCAAGTGTTGTTAAAATTAGAGTTGCTACACCCAAGGTGCTGATCACACTACCAGATCCAGAGACGCCTGCTTAGAGGGCAGTCACCCCATTCATGCTTTAATAGGGCACTTTAAGTAACAGTTAGATACCTAAACAGTTTTGTGGAGATTTGGCCTTTGTATACTCAACTCTTGGTTTGGATGCATAGCAGCAAAACAACCCATTAATTTAACGGTCTCTAAGTAATGTTTAATATCATAATATAGCACCTAAAAATGACCCATTATAATCTATCTGATGGAAAAAAACACCTCACTAAGTAGTCTCCAGGCACAGAGTGAAACTAGAAACTTTAGTGGCAGTTGTGTATGTGCACTGCATAAATAGTACATATTTAATAAAGCAGAGCGCTTAAAACCCCCTTTTATCTTCAGTAAAATATTAAATGAAGTACCTTGGAAGTACCTAAACATTTCATTCATTTGTCCTTGTTTTTTTAAGCACTTTAGGCCTCCCTGGCACAGTAGGTGGAGCAAGAATTTAGATTAAGGTACTCAGACTACAAAGATATCCAACACAGAATGCTTCCACAAAGTCCTTCTGAATCCGCACCAGAGTGGGTCTTCAATCAAAGTCGAACAAACTGTGCTTGGGCTGGGTGGGATCTGCGGAAAGCCTCTCTTGGCAAGGTTACACCTGATGGGGAATTCCCCCAATGGGGATGGAGCCATGCTTTCCTGGGTGCCGGCGGGGAAACTCCCGCTGTAAGGTAGCACAGTGCAGCTCCCGATAGCGGCCTAAAACAGCACAGCCAAGCAGAGTTAGTCTAGATGGGACTTGCCAACTGAAATTTTATCTGTACAACTGCGCTGCCAACTGTATCGTTACACGGTTGGCAATACCGGCTTCCTATTTCAGAGGAGTGATAACAATTTTAAGTTCCTTGTCTGTAGGATGTCTAGAATCATTAAGAACAGTCAAGTTAACTACTGCCTATTTCTAAAACTGCAGCAACATGCGAACAGTTTAATGAAAAACTGGTTCCACTGACTGAAATATTTTGTTTCCTGAGTCGATTGATAGAAGACCTAGTGGTATTTATGGATGAAATTTCTAACACACATTACTTGCATGAACAGGAAACATATATCAGGAGGTTTAATTTTATGAGAGCTGTCAAATCCAGGCTGACGTTTCTTTAAGGTTTCATATCGTTTTTTCCTTCTTTCCCGAACTCCGAAACTTAGAGAATTATTGTCTTTTATTTTTTTTAGGAGGTGACAGTTGAAAACTGATAGTTTGGAAAATCGGTGTTTCTTCTTTCACATGGAAGCTTTTGGAGACAGGTTGGAAAAGTCACTGACTTTGTCCTAATCTGCCTTTCCCTCTGGCGAGCCGGGGGTGTTACAGGGTGGCCCCCGCTTCGCAGGGCCGCTCCCCTGGGCCAGGGCGGGTGCAGGCTTCCTTCGGGGTGTGTGTCTGCCCTTCCACGGAGCGCAGAAAGGGCTCGGGGCAGTGCTGCTTTCTTCACTGTTAAGGCTTTGTTATAATTCACCTCGGCAAAACTTTGGGTGCGTGGAGAGGCTGCGGTGCGACGCGCCCAGGTGGGCAAGGGTGTGACCAGCACAGCCCCCGGGGCAGGGCAGGGCAGGAGTTGCCGCTTGCTCGCCCCTGCTCCGGGGGTTCGGGGTCCTCTCGTCACTGTGTGCGGCCCCCGGCACGACCCCCCGGCGAAGGGCGTTTCTTTCGCCGGGGGCAGCGATCCGCCCTGGGCTGAGCGGAGCCGGGGCGAAACGCCTTCCTCGTTCCTCAGCCTACGCAGCTGAGCAAAGGTTGTGACTTCCCTTCGCACCCGCGGGAATCAGCGCCTCGGCGAATTGCAGCGGTTTTCGTTTAAATTAACGCGAAGTGTATAAAAAAAAAAACCATTCTCACGCCCACCGCTCGCCCTCTTGCTTTCACGCATCCGCACCCATGATCTCATGCTGCTGAAGGCATGGCACAAGATCTACGGCAGGCTGGAAGCGGGGGAGGGACGGAGGGAGGGAGAGAAAAAGAGAGAGAGAGAAAGGGGGAGAGAGAGAGGAGGGCCGGGAGTGTGCGGCTCGCACACCCTGCTGTGCCCAGGTGCGGTACTGCAGGGGGTGCGCCTCCGCGCCCGGCTCCGGGGGGCGCAGCACCCGCCGCGGGGTGATGGAGTGGCCCTTAGAATGCCGACCCTCGCCTTTTAAAAGTGACATCGACTCCCATGACACCCTCGGCTCTGTGTGTGTGTCTCTGCGGGGGTGGTGGTGGTGTAAGGTAGCCCTTCGCCCTGTTTTGGGGGTAGGCGTGGGGCGAGCGCCGCGGCGGGGCCCCGCACCCGGGTGGCGATGCGGGAGCTGCCGGCGCCGCCCTGCAGCGGCGGGGGAACGGGAGAGCTCAGCCCAGAAAGGGTTTTTTTCAGCCCAGTTTGCGGCCGCGGCTGCGGTGGGCAGCCGAGGTGCGGTAGTTGAGTAGTGCCGGAGAAAATCCCGGTAACTCTTTGTTCTGCGCCGTGCGTGTAATTACCGGATAATCACAGCCGGTGCCCGAATAGACGGAGGGAAACATCTGATGGACGAAGTTTAGGCCAATTAAAAGACCCCGAAATCGTTCTTTTCAAGATGAAAGTGGATTTTCAAGATACTGATACCTCTAAACTATCGGAGGAGGGGAAGTGCTCCTGCCGTGCTGCTGACTCCGCGGCGCGGGTGGGGAGGAGAGGCGTGTGAGTGTGTGTGTGTGTGTGTCCCCTCCACACCGCCCAAGCCGCGTTCTGGAAGTGCGCGGCTCCCGAAAGGCTGAGGAGAGGCAGCGCGACTGTGTGGGAGCTGAACTCAGCCTCCCTCTTTAACATAGGCTCGTCCTCTGCATTGCATCCAAGCCTCAGCGATTTGCTGTTCGGAGACTGCAGATTTGCATAGCCCTGCTCCTCGCAAGCATGCTTATTTTTATTTTTATTTTTTTTCCCAGCTTCTTTCATAAGGGTGCACTATTCTCCCTGAAAACATCCTTGGGTATTACTGTCAATAGCCAGACCACTGAGATTGCCGGAGCAGCCTGATTATTGTCTGGCGGCGTGTGCGAGTGTGTGAGTGTGTGTTGGCGAGTGTGAGTGTGTGTGCGCGCCGGGAGAGAGCTCGCTCGGTGAGGGCTCACCAGTTTGGAGATGAATGGAGGGAAGAGCAGCAGTTTGATTTTTCTCTGCTTTCCCAGCGCTGGCTGATGGAGTGGCATCCCCTTTTCTCTTTCTTAGCAGAAATGTGGCATGATTGGCTACACTGTGGATTACTGAGGATGGGGGAATGCTTGGCTTTCTCGTAGACCTTGCAACTGTGGAGTATTGTTAATGAGCACCAGCCCCAGGAAAGCTGAAACTAGCGATTGTTTGGGCGCGGGGCTTTTCCCCACTTCCACCTCTTTGCGAAGGCTCTAAACTGCCTGGATTCTCTGACTATGTCTCGGATTGTTTTGGGTAGAAGAAGACCTGGAGAAAAGGATCCTCATAGGCTTTCTCAAAGGGAAGAGATGGCTCGCCTGGTGCCGTGAGCTGCAGCCAGCGCCGTGTGTGAGTGTGCGAGCGCCTCTGCCCAAAGTTTGCCTCCGTTGCTGTGGCTGCTGCTCCTCCCGAGGACGCCGCGGGCCGGCTCGCCGAGCACCGGAGGATGGGGGGGCTCCTTAGGGGCAGCCCGGAGCCGGGACCCGCCAGCAGCGGCAGCAGCAGCGCCGGCGGCCGCTTGGCCCTGCTCTGGATAGTCCCGCTCACTCTCAGCGGCCTCCTTGGGGTGGCGTGGGGCGCCTCCAGTTTGGGCGCTCACCACATTCACCATTTCCACGGCAGCAGCAAACATCATTCAGTGCCTATCGCTATCTACAGGTCACCGGCTTCCTTGCGAGGCGGACACGGTGGGTTCGGGTGCCGCTCGGTCCCTGTGCGGTCGGGGGCGCGCCGCCCCGCAGAGGTCAGGCGCGGGCTGCGGCGGCGCTCGGGGGGAGGATGAGGAGCACGGCGGAGAAGGAAGGGCTGGGCTGCGCGGCCGGGCCCGCCGGGAGCCCCGTCGGGCGGGATCCGGCCCGTCCCGCCGCTGCCGGTGGGGCGGGGGATGCTGCCGGGGCCGCCGGGCATCCCCTGGGGCCGGCGGGGTGTCCGCGGGCGCTGAAGCGGAGGCTCTCCCTGCCGCGCCGCTCCCTGCCCCGCCGCAGAGGGAGCCGCCTGGAAAGCCCAGCCTGGAGGCGCCCGGAGCTGCAGCCCCCGGCTAGGCGCGCCCCGCCTCGTTTCCCCCCATCCCGTCCCCTCCCTGCCCCGGTGCGGGGACACACGCTCAGGGCAAGCCGCCCCCACGGCGGAGGCAGGGCAGGGCGCCCGGGGACCCCGGCGCGGAGCGAGGGGCGGGGAGGGAGCCGGTGCGCTGTTTAAACCGCTGGTGATGATGGTGCTGCTTCCAGTTCATTACCTTAGTCGAAAGTCGGTGAACTAAAGCAAAGGTCAGCCCATTATGCTGGGGATCGGGGGAGCGGTGAGAGCTGAGACGCTGAGGCAGTCGATGCCCACTGTAGCGGGCAGCAAAGGGACGGAGATGAGATTCTTTCCAGGTGCAAATACATTTTGCTTAAGAACGGCAGTGCTCCAGTAGTTAGTTTGTGAAGTGACAGGAAGCTGCTTCAGTGCCTTTCGGAGAGCCCCATGCAGTTCTTTCTTTTTGCACGGAGACTTGCGAGAACCTGCACATCAATACATGCAGAATCGGTGTGCATACATACGTTCGGTAGTACCAAAAGCTGTCAAAGAAAGCGAAACACCAGACTGTGTTTTAAGGATTTAAGTCTCCCTTTGTCTCCGAGGGAGGAAGAGAAGAAGAAATCCCTTTGTTGGTTTCTGATTAGATTATACAGCTTCATTCTTCCTCATTTTCTCGTCTTGCCTTGCTTCATTTGCACGACCATGCGATGTCATTTACAGGCTTTGCAAAGTAAAAACCAGATCTTGTACTTAACCTTTCCTTCTCTGTGCAAGATGACCTAGTTGCAGGCACGAGGCAGTTAGGAATTACTGGATTTTTTCCAGTGATTAACAATGCTGGTATTGGTGGAAACGGTAGCGTTGTTTACCTGAAAACTCCCAGTGTGTGCTAAATGCCCTTTGATACATAACTGCTAGAAAAGACGAAGTGCACAGAAATGCCTCTTCTTAAGCATTTTGTTATTTTCTAAAACCTTACATGACTGGTCTAATTAAAAACAAAACAATTGAGAAATTCAGGCCACCACTCTGTAGTGCACTTGAGGCAGTGCAAGATTGAGAATGCTGCATGTTCTGCAATGTATATGCTACAGGGGAGAACTAAAGATGTATGTATGTGCACATATAAGCATATGTATATGTTTACTGTTCTCAATTTCTGCCCATATGGGGTTATCATGTAGGGGCTTGTTATTCGTTTGAGGGAAGGCTAAAAGGATGAGGGGAAAAGAAACATGATTGTAGAGGTACCAGCTACAGTTCCTTAGAAAGCATTTTAAAATCACACCTTTTGCCAGAAAACATTACCTTGGACCCAGTCAAAGGGTGATGTGTAAAAAGGCAGGTTTCTCAGAAGAAGTAAGTCTTGTTAAAGAAAATGAAATATGAAGAGGTGGAGCTGCCACTTAAGGACTTAATAGGGAAGCCCAGGAGCCTCTCCAGAAGTTAAGTAGCTGATTTTATGAAAAGAGGTATGTTCTCTGTCCTAAGGTAGCATTTCAGAATGTTTACTTGATAACTCTGTTTTTACTTTCCTGTGCGTGTGAGAAATTCTGCTATCTGACAGCATTTTGAAGCATTTAATTCTTTTCGTTATTAATTCTTCAGAGAGGTGTTCCCGTTTGCTTCTGTAAGCCTGACAGAAGCATTTCTGTCTCAGGCTGAGCAGTGTTGGGCACAATTCCTGTGGAGCCCTACGCTGCATCTCTAAGCATCTGTCAGAGGGAACTCGGTGAGAGAGGAGTGTGTGTGTGTGTTCCTTACCTGCTCCTCTCCAGTGTCCCTAGCCCCTGCTGACTTAGCCAGATGAGAATTTGCTTCTCAGGCTTGTATCCTTCAACTTTAGCTCCATTCAGTTTTGCAGGTATTTTGGTCTAGTCTAATACGATTGTACATAAAAAACTGTAGTTTTTATGATGACCTCATAGCAGCTTTTTTGTTACTTTATCAGCTTTTTTCAGCATCATACCTGCTAAAAGTAGAAAAGAGCTTTTAGGGCAGGTCAATTAGTCAATCCCAAATGGAAACATTGCTCTCTAATATGTGAATTAGAAGTGTGAAAGAAAGGAGAAATGACCACTTAGTTCAGGCACTGTACAAACATCACCAGAGTCCTCTGACATCCACACCCTTTCCCTTTACCCCTGGCACTCTCTAGCCCTGACACCCCCACCCTCTTGGGTTTAATTTTTTTAATCTTTCAGTTTTCCTTGAGCCAGCACAATTTCAGTTAGTAGTATAAGCAAAGCCAAAATCCCAGCATGGTTGGATTTCTTCCATTTTTAAAAAAAAAACAAACCACAATCTTGCTGCTCACATTCTCATCAGGTAATTTTGCTGGGATTTTGCTTAGTAGTGTGATCTCATGTGGTTTTAGTGGACAGTATTGTGCCTCACAGAGACATAAACAGAATCCCAACCAAGCAATTAGCTCACCATATTAGACAAAAAGTAGTTCAGCACACGGTCTTTTAATACACTGAAAGTCAAAATGAAAAGTCTTTCCAGCCTGGCCAAATGATTTTTCAATTTTGCTTTCTTACTCTCATTAAACTCAGGTGAAAGATGGGTGAAAGATGTGAAAGTTTAACCACAGGAAGGAATAAGAAAATAATTCTCTGGATCATAACATTAACAATATAAAGAGAAATACTGAGAAGTAAAAGAAAGACTAATGTTCACAAATATAAATCATACACTGCTCAGCCCTCACCAGTGGTCTCTGGTTCATTTGATGATTTATCTCCTTGATCCATTTAAGAAGGTGGCTGTTGCTTTTGCTATAGCTGTATCTACCATGAAGTCTGTTTTTTTGGGGTTTCTTTTTGAGTAGATAGAGCAGTTCATACTCTAGATTATGAAAGCAGGGATGGTCCATGGCAAAACCCATAAAAAAGGAAAGAGGTTGCAACTTCCTCAGTAACTTTAAATGAAGAAAGGCTGTTTCTTTAAGAATCCAGGGACATGATGGCTCATGTGTGAAGGGAAAATTGCATGTTGAATATGTCAAAAGTGTAGCCATATGGATGGCTGTCATCATCCTCATTCACTCCTGCCTTCCTGCAAGCACTTCTTTACTGTCTACTCTTTTATGGCTCCCCAATTCAGTTAGGAAAGGACAAGCACAATGCGTCCACTTCTAATTGCTGCTTCTTTCTGTGCTCTCGGGATCCTGTTGAGGCTAAATACAAACAGATTCTGTTTTGTTGTTTTGTTTTTTGTTGTTTGGTTTTTTTTATTATTTTATTAATTTGTGGGAATAGGAGCTAGGAGGTGAATTACGAAATCTGCATGTTAGTATTTGCATGCTCAGAAAGAAAAGGCAAAAATGAGGAGTGAATAGGGTGACACATGCTGACAGGCAGAACAGAAAGAGCTGAGTTCTGTGTGTAGTAGGGGTTGTGCACTTAAGGGCCTGAGTTAACTCGGTGCCAGAAGAGTTTTGACTCGATGAGGCTTAGGACCAACGTGTGGGCAAGGGTTTAGGAGGAGCAGAGACAGTCTGAAGTAAACAGAATGGGGTTCTGGGAGCAGATCTGAAGAAAGTGGCAGTTTGGGTTGGTGCTAGGGACCTTTGTGGGACAGTAGAGGGATCTAGGAGGTTGAGCTTCAGCAGCCAAGTTCCTGAGCAGGAAGAATGGGTTTGTGGAAAATGAGAGTTTTGAGGAATAAAAGTTGGCATGTTTTGGAGCTGAGAGATGAGGATGGTGTGTTACCACAGCATATCCACTCCTCCAGTGTTTCCCATCCAGAGCATGATGTGGCAGCAGGGACACACATATTGATCTCCCACTCCTGAGCTATGCCAGCTTCTTCCAGGCTCTGCTTCACCATTGTTGGTAGAGCTCATGTGCCCTGGATTCACCCAAATTATGTCCATTTGGAGAGACTTCTGCAGCAGAGTCACCTGCTCACTGGTACTGGAGTATAAAACAGCCTGGTCAGGCAGCCCTTGTTCAGGGAAGATGCCTGTTGAACTCCACAGGAGTTTTCACCAAATAAGAACTGCAGGACTAGAATTGCAGCATGGCAGTGAAATAATTTACACCTCCATTGTGAAATATATGACACAGACAACTTTGAAAGATGTCCCTATGATGTATAGAAAACATTTTATTTTTGTAAGAAAACCCCAACTTATTAGTGTAGGTAAAAATAATTTTATGGCCTTTTACTATTTTTTTTTAATGTACTGGAATTGTTATTTTGGTATATAAAAATAATAAACCAAATAGTTTTAGGGATTAGGGTAAATGAAATGACATTTCATTTACCCTAAATGTGCAGAAAAGAGTTATATTTTAATTAAAACATCAAATGTAAATGTTTCCAGATGTTCAGGCATTGTTACTCAGTGTGATGTTAGAGGTAGAGGTGAAAAAGTCTCATTTTCATCTTATAATTGCCTTTTTTAATGTTATTTCAAACCTGTTTGTATGTCGCAATCTTTTTAAATGCCTCCTTTTCATTCACAGATTTTCTAATACATACTGGTTCTCTTGCTCTGAGTACTTCTTACACAAAACATTTAGACATTTTCAGGTTTTAAGACTGTGAAGCATAGTAGCTTTCTCAATGTCTTTAAATTACATAAATTTTATATCCCCTTTCAAAATTTCCAATATGCTCCATCAGTTATTATCCCCATCAGCTGCCAAAGTATTAACATCAGTTGGAATGGAATGAATAACAAAGCAATTTCAGTCAGCATAGTGGTTAATTGGCTGTGCAGTTGGATATGCATATTAGGAAGTGGGGTTTCTATATTATTATTTCTGTCAGTATGGCTTGTCAAGGAGGCACATGGTCTTCAGCAGGATTGGGGATAGTCTGCAGCACTGTAATCAAAAGTGGAATGTTGCCTGTGGATTTTTGATAAGCATCTTTATACAAGTCCCACTGCCTTGGTACATGCATAGCTATTGATTGACTGGGGTGCCTTTACAAGAGCTAAATGAATAACAATGCTGTTGTCACTTATCAACAACACCACTTTTGCCTCAGCCTGTGGTAACCATGTTTTTTAGATTTAAAGCATGTCTATTGTCTTTTAATCAAATACTGTTTGAAATAAGTTATCAGAAGAAATTAATTTAGCATTCAATGCAGTGTACTTCCTGCTGTTTCTAATGTTCAAAGATGGATTTTTTTCTCAGAGTGAAAAGTTGACTTGGCTTTAAAGGGAAATTTCTTTCTGTCTCTTCATTTTCCAAGGGAGAACTCAGTAGACAAAACTACTATGCCCAGTGTCATTTAAGCACAACCAATTCTGCAGTTCTAATACTTTCTCCCCTTTCTCACCCAGATGGTCATTGCCATGGTAAACCAAGTTTGATTATTGTGATCTCAATGGATCATGTAGTTTAGTTCACTGAAGTTTATCTTTTGTCTTTCCTTAGTCAAAGTTTGCAGTAGTTCTTAACCTTTCTGAGTAATCAAGATGACATTGCTGACCTCCTTCTTGTCTTTCCCCAGACTCAGTTAATTTATCTCTCTGTGATTAAGTTTGATGTCCTCATGTCTATCACAGTATCTGTAATGCATTTTTCTAAGCTAACAACTTCCTTTCTAGTTTGTAAATACAGTGTAGGCAGAGCTGATAGATCTTGCTGTGATAATAAGCTGACTTGTGAATGTAACTGTGATTATGAGGAGAATGGAATAGTCTAATTTGATGAAAGAAAGTTTATTATAAATAAAACCACTCTTCTATACAATTAAAAGCAGCAAACAGAGAGGGGCCATGTACTTACCATCATTTAGATATTATTTTCCATCTGAATAGCTACATGGATGTCTGGAAGGGCCTTCCCTGCCTCTTTCTCATGACTTTATATATATTTGTGCACAGGCACATGCATGCTCTTACGCACCATGGTTGTTCCGTGATAAGGAGAAAACAGTCCATAGTGGTGAGTTGAAAAAGAGAGAGTTTCTCTAAGAGTTCAAAATATTAAAAAACTACTCAGTGACAATAGTCATTAACCACAGATGCAACTGGTCAGAACAGTAGAATTAATTATTCCTTTCTCCATTAATTGACTGAAAAAATGAGCCAGTGAAATAAAGTGGGAAAGGAGGAGGGAAGAAAAAGTGCTGCTGGACGTCACTCCATAGAACTGGAATGAGTTGGTAGGGAGGGTGCCATGGTTAGAAGCAGTCATCATCTCTGACCTGTGATTATTGAATCACTGTAGAAAAAATAATTCTGGATTTCTGAAAGCACTGAAATGGCCCAATCCACCAAAACAGCCCAGATTAAGGGTATGACTGGCTAATGCACTGTAGGTGGCCTAAGAGTCAAAAAGCTTTTTTTTCTGGGGCTTGGTTGGCAAAGAAAGTGTGCTTATACAATAAGTACATGATATCTGGGATCCTGAGTCCCAGAAGGCCAGACAAAGTTGGAGCTGAGGCAGGGTTTACCTGGAACGGTGAGGAATGTACCTAGTCTTTTGTTTGTTTGTTTGTTTGTTTGTTCCACGTATTTGAACTGTAAGTAGCACAAGGACAAGTCTTCCTTTAAGATCTATAGCTAGGTATATCCTGAAGAGCTTGCTGCTCGAACATGGAGAGACAGAGGCTCAGCAACAGAAGATTTGCTCAGATCCTTCCAGTGTTCGAGGGCATTAGCAGGGGATGCCCTTGGACAATTACTCCAAAATGTTAGAAGTGTAAACTCTTTATTTTGCTCTCTTTTGCTGCAGCTGTACATGCAAAGAAATGCCTACAAGCTTCTAAAGCAAGTTGACTGCTTTCTAAATGTGTTCTTTTATCCCTGAATATCTGCAACTGAGTTAGGGCTTCTCTAATTTACTTAATTCAGCTCACCTACATTTGTAAAATAAAGAACAACAGAGAATGACTAGACTTGGAGAAATTTCAAAAAACGTGAGAAAGTTTCTCTACCTTGAAGAAGAATCAGATATGGTCTTAATCCATGTTTGCATTGTTGAATCACTGGAATTGGTTGTGTTTCTCAGTGACAGCAGCTCTAGAGCCCTGAGAAGTAGGTGGAAAGGAGATGGGGACAAATTGCCACAGGCGTGGCTCCTCCCGATTGACCAGTGGAGATGAAACGATGAGAAGGAACTGAGTGCTACAAAAGGCACTGTTTCTAATTGTTGACCCAAGCCTGAATTGATTTTATTGAGGTCAAACCCAAAATTTCCACTTTGTGACGTGATTGTTTTGCCTCTGTCACACACAATGTGTCTCAAGCACACAGTGCTTCTGTCCTAGTCCCCCTCCCTAAAACAATGCTGCCTAAACTGTGAACAAAATATTGCAAATAATAATGCAAACACGTGTATTTTTTAAGTTTTTATGCAGTTAGTGGATGTGTTCACTTTATTTCACGTGACAAGAATTATGAGGGAGCTTTCAGTGAATATAATGAATTTATATTTATGGAAAACATATGAGCATGAATTGAATCATGCTGTTATTTTGGGTTTGGATAGTCAGTGCCCACAGAGCGGAGTTTAGAAGTTGTGACAAAGCAACAGATGTGAGATTAGCCCCTTTGACTGTGTCTAAATGGATGCGTCCTAAAATCCTGGTGTCCCAGTTGGTCAAAACATTCTGTGGCGCTCATCCAAGCCCCATCTTTGCACTCATCCTCTTCTCAGGCTGGTTTGTGTTTGCAGTTTGCCTTGCTGTGGATTTTAAATCTGCCTGGTGCATGAACCCCAACCCTGGCATTCAGAGCAACTCTCAAATACTGCTGTTGATTGCTGTAAAAAAGTAGAAATACTGTGAATGTCCTCTTCCTAAATAACCTGTTGTCTCAAGTGAGGCTGAATATTATATGGGCAAGTGAAGGTGAGGGTAAAGACTACAGTTGTTTTATTGCTTGAAAGTTTTTCCAAGCAACTTTTATTTATTGGAAATTCTACTGAACTTGTGGGAGCATGACTGCTTCTGTTATACCTCATCAATTCAAAGACTTTATTTTTAGAGTCCTATGTCTTAAGAAACTTGCAATATGGTGGTGGTAGAAGTTGTTGGCTAGAAGGTGTTATGTATGAGGGTACATAGGCCAAATGATCATTTTGTCTGTGCTGCCTTCTAATGGGAACCCAGTCATACACTAAGATTGAAGCCAGAACTAATTTTGTAATTATGATTTTTAACTTTTGTAGCATTTTCTCACATTAGCTCTTGAAGCTTCTTTTCACGACTCAGCACAATTTGACAGCTTTATCTGTTTTCTGACATGAGTGTAGTAAAATCCACTGTATGGCATTTACAGAGGGATCTTGGTTAAGAAAGAATAGTAGCAACATCATTTTGCAGCAACAACAACAAAAACAAGCATCTCATTTTGAGATGTTTGACATTCTTACTGTGCAAAACACTGCAAAACTGCAGTTAAGCGTGCAGATAAGAGGAGTTATTGGTCTGCTAAGAAGAATAGTGGCCTGTAAATGCCTAACCCAGACACTTAAATTTCAGTAGTAGCTAGCAGTGGTTTTGTCAGTTGTATGATTATGTAAATGGAAATGCAGCTCCCATATAAGCCTGCAGAATCTTAGCTTCAAAGAGCCTGAGGTCAGCAAAGGTAAATAATTAAACTGGGAAAAACATGTGATATATCTTTACATATCAATAGAGACAGCTATGATGCTGATATAAATCACAAGTGACTCACCTGAAGATTCCTGAGATCCTATCTATTCATTGTTCTTGTATAACAATGGATAGCATTTCCATGCCAGAGAACATACAGACTTTGGAAAGGTAGTTTCAGTGAAATCAGTGTATCATATATTGTTTTTGCTGGCATTTGAGATAGGGACAAATGTCAGTGTTTCAGTACAAGGTCACTGCTGGAGATGTGAGAAAGACTTATCCTAAGCTGGTCATAGCAACAGTGGTGTGAGTAAATAGGCAAGTTGGGATTTTGCAAAATTTTTTTGTTTGTTTCAAGTAATTAACTTGAGCTCAGCTGGCTATTTCAATTTTAATCACTCTCTTCCTTATTTCCTTTTTCCAAATGTAATTAATTGAACTGGAAGAAAAACTAAAAAAAAAGAAAGAAAAAAAAAAAGAAAAAAATATATATGTAATCTGGGAATAAATTTACATGTTCATACAGTGTGTGGTGGTACTTTTGTATTCGTAGGGGTCAGTTAATTGACAAAGTATAGTTTGCAGAAAAAGGAAGATGAGAGGGAGAAAATGAGCAGTCATTATTGCTAAATGAGACTTAGTGTAAATGAGTTCAACATCGCTAAAAATCCTCTGTTTCTGTCATGTGGAAAACTAGCACATGCATTAACCCTTGTCCTGCATATGCACTGGTGTCTTTCCAGCACTGCTGCCCATCTTGGCACAGGCTTGTCTGGATTGGTTATTCCTCTTTCACAGAGAGGAGCTGAGACACAGTGAATCAGCTTTGCATTCACCTCCTCTTGAATGACTCAAAGAAATCACCCACTGGCCAAATTTGCCGCCTGAAAATCCCCTCTGTGTCCTTTGTGCACTTGCCCGTGATGTAAGAGCCGGATCTGGGGCATGGCCAGAGTGTGTAACACCCTGTTCTCCACTGGCACAGCTTAGAGCAGATCCCATGCTGGCTCAGCGTATGCTGGGCTTCAGTCAGCCCCTGTGAGCAATTCCTTGGGCAGGGCTCTTCCCACTGCTGCGTGTCAATCCAAAACCAGCACAGCACAGGTTAAGGATTATTCTGCTCTGCCTTTGCTTGTGTTTGTTAATGAACAGCCATATGTTTTTTCCCAGGAATACACACAGCCTTGCCTACCTAAATGTGAAAAGCATCTCTCTACAAGTCACACAGCAGCCTGGAATGGGAAAAGGAATGAAGGAGTTCTGCATTGCTGTTTCATTCCATTGTGTTGTGCCAATGCTAAGATCCAGGAGCATTAAAGCAATATGCTAGTTACTGAACAAATACCACTGTTCCTTCCTCTGCTGTGTTGATCACACTGTGGAATTCACAGAAATGACATGTGAAAAAACCCAAAACAGATAAAGGGGTATGCAAAGACATGGCAGAGGGCAAGAAGAAAAGGAAAATTAGTTGAGCAGACAGCATACCTTTGTTTAAGGTAAACAGACATATTTTCTTCCTGTGAAAATTTCTGTGTTTCCCTCACCCCCTCCCCAGGGAGTAACTCCACAGTTATCTGGTTTGATTTTTATAGAGCTACCATAATTATTTTAGATGTAGAAAAGGGCTAAAATATGGATCTTTGTGTGTGTGCCAGAATACCAAACTTTGAGCTCTCATGCCATCACAGATGAGCTTTGCCTGTCTTTTGGTATAAGAAAATCTTTCCAAACTCCCCATCATTGCTTACGTTTTTGTAAGAGGAGCATTTCCGTAAGAGGGGCAGTTCCTTTAAATATTGTTCTCTGCTTATCTTGTAATTCCAGTTGCTCATGATATCTGATGTCTATTAAGTGAGAAGGCCAGTCATAATGCATTGAGTTGAGATTTGAACTAGTGGCTTCACCTCGTGTCATTTTGTTTTACAGATACTGTTTGCCATTTAAATGTTCCCTCTCCGTATAATTACTCTGGATGTTTGACTGTTGGCATCAGTAGGGAAAGTATTTTCTCTCGATTCCATGAGTGAATGTGAATGAGGTGAGGATTTCATTCAATGAAGACAGCTTTGTTGAAAAGGATTAGTTGCTCTCATTTACTGTAGGACTGTTAGCATAATTAGCAGTTCATTAGAATGTTTTCACAGGCCATTTTTCGTGACAATGACCGGGCCAAGGCTTTCTAGATTGCAGTGAGACTGTCTGATGTACCATGTGCAATACCCAGAGATAGGAAGAGCCAGCAGTCACAGAAAGAATGTCAGCAGTAGCTTTCTTTCACAATTTTATTTTTTAAAATAATATGTCATGTAGCATGTCTTTTATTTCTTCTTTTAGAGGATGTTGCAATTTTTTATTATGTTGGCATCTAGAAACTTCAGTCAGAGGTTGTGAGTCCATTGTGCTAAGCAGATGGATTGAATAGAAGACAAAGAAAGCTGAGGAAATAATCACTCTTTACTGCTGACAGTACTCTTAGGGTTGGGTTTCAAAATAGCTCAAGAGCTGTGTAAAATTAATAAGCTGTTCTCTATGTACTGAAATCCTCTTTCATATTACACTGGCACAAGTGATCTCTGTAGAGAGGAGGGGCTGCAAATAAGATTTGCAAGAGGATGGGGCTGAAGATTGTCCCTAAAAGTCCAGATTTTACTGAATGCACACTAACAATATGCACCAAAGTGTTCTGGATGGAACTTGCCCACTACAAAGTCTCTGCATTGATGAAGTCTGTTTAGTCCCTCATAACAAGGTTTATTGGGCATAAAATTCGAATCAGTATCCTTTTGTTTCCTTGGCATCTTTATAACTTTCTTCACTCATAGCAAGAAGAGATGAGAAACCAGGGAGCATTACTCTTGTCTAATAGAAATGTAATGTTAATGAGATATTTTAGTAGATCTTGGAGATACTAGGCAAATTTGGATTCTCTGATGTAGAAAGATGTTTTTCAGGCTCTAGATCTGCAGTGTGGTATTAAGTTTTTAATTTTGTTGAGGCATTTTTTAAATGTTATTTTTTTCATACAGTATAGGTGCAGTGCATATATGCAGTAGAAAAACTAAAAATAAAGATGCAGCACTGAATCATAATTAGAAAGGAAAAAAACCACTACCTGTCATAGAGAAAACCCTGAAATAATAAATGCCACCATTGCATTTTACTGCCATCATAAATAATTATTCGGCACATGTCCATAGGCTCAGTTTATTGTATCATACTCACTTAAATGTGTTTATGAAACGATCCTTCTGCACACACATGCATTTTATCAAATTTTAGATTCCTTGATAAATGGCACGGACCTTTTTTTGCTATGTGGCAGTCTGTCATACCTCTAATCCAATTTTGAAATAAAGGTATTCTTAGATCTTCTTCTAATAGGCTATTTGTCTTGCTACAGTTATTGCTCCTTTGCTTATTTTCCTATGGAATGGATTAAGATTTAATAATGATGTATTTCCTAATAAACAGAGCTAGAGGACAGCTTATTCCATTACCTAGATATACCCCAGTTACATCTTCACTGGAGCCCATTAAATATTCTTGGACTTAGCAATATGTAAAAGATTTCTTGGTTTTGATTTCAGCAGAGACATCAATCCAAATGTTCTGAGTTATATTGCATAATTGTCGAGGAGTTAAATATGCACAATGAAGGTATAGTAGTTAAAATGTATTGGCATATATCTAATATTTATAGATAACCCTTTTAAAGAAGTCAGGATGTATTGCCATGTTCAGCCATTCTATCTTAATTCTATATCATGGCATCTGTGTTTTCTTTTGCAGTCAGTCTGTCAGCCAAAGACCCTTTAGAGCATTTACCTTGCAGCTTTAATTATCTGATGTATTAAGTGTATTAAATTGTGGTAAGGGAAAAAAACAATTACAATTTCTCAGTAAGTTCATATCTTACTAGTAGTTTTCCAGGAAATGGAATCCAAGATTGTAACAGATTCGAGAGAAGAGGCCTCTCCAGTTCCTTGATTGTTCTTTGTGTTTCGGATTTGGGTCTTTAAGTAGTGTCTTGGGTCTAATTTCAATATGCACAGGCTGTGGCAGATTCACTAATGCAGTGATATTATGCACAATAACCTCCCTCTGACATCATTACTTAGATACTCTGAAAATAAAAAATGAAATATGGGTAAACTTTAACGTTGTATGAAATTTCTGGATCCTGTATTCATGGTGATTGAATGAGCCACATCCTCACCAGCTCAAGGTGCTGCCAAGCTGTGACTTTTGGGTCTTTTCATCAGGCCTGGCCCTGAGGTGTGTCTGTACCAGGAGATACAGAGGGTGCTGCTCACTGTGAAACACCTAGGTCAGATCCTTTCCTGGCAGATAGTTGGAAGCTGTATTTTGCAGTGTTCCATGACCACACCTTCCAGGAAGGCTGCCAGTTAGGTTTGGTATCTACATCGCTTTTAAAAGCATTTGTGCTGGCAGACCTGCTGAAAACGCTGGATTCTTCAAATGTCAGTGAGCGTTATCTTAACAAAGGTGTGATTGCACCAGTGGATAAAACTTTCTCTTCATTGCTACAAACTCCAGAACCAGGAGAACATTCCTAGTGTGTCAGGGAGCTACAGCTCTCCTTCCAGCCTGACCAGCATCCCCAGCTGGTAGCTGGGGAGGGAAGCTAATGCCTCACAAGATATGGACAGTCCTGTTTAATTTAAGAAAGCAGACAAAGGGCTTTCACTGCTGCTTGTTTTATGTTCCTGGGAATCTTATGTAGCAATAGAGTCTTTAGTGGATAAAAATTGTATCGGGTAAACACTATTATCCAGACAGGCAAAAGAATTATCCCTGAAGTGAAAGCTACACATGCTGAAATATTATCCAGGTCTTTTAGCAATTTAAAGGATGCCATTTTATATGCTGGGTATTTCTTAAATGTTCCATTAATTTAAGAACTCTCTATATAAATGCTAATTTAATTAAAATGTCTTTGTATTTTAAATATAAATGAAAACAACGGGCTAAAGCCTTGCTGAAAGTTATCATGGACCTCTACTTATGCATAACTTCTGTTATCTTCTGCAGCATAGTCTTTTTTCTTCTTTAAATGAACAATGTGCATGAACATTTCCTGTCTCTTCTTTTAAAATTTCTTATAACAGAGTATTTTTGACAGACCACTTTTGCTTTCAGTATTAAAATTTCCCCCACAAATGGTTAGTAGGAATAACAAAACACTGTCTTTTAACTTGGTAGGCATGATGATGATACCAGTTGGCATTTAGCTGTCCCATATACTAATTCATGCATGTGAAATAAAATTATTATAGTTAGAATTTTTGGTCTTTTATCCAGTCCCTATCAGAGAAGATGACTTTAAATGAAAAATAGTTGTAATTTTTGTTTTCCTTTTACCAATAAGTCTTTATGAGAGAAGAAAGTAATGCTTCACCTCCTACGTAAATATGCTTTTCTGAAAGCACACCTACATAAGGGCCAAATAAGTAATTTTCAGGCATGGTAAATATGGTAAGTTGGGAGCCTTGAAGGAGAGCAGAGTCTGCAGAAGAGGCAGACTATCCATGGGATTGTGTGGACATACCATATACCCCAGTTTCACCACCAATAATACCATTCCCTTGCTAAGGTAGTTTCCTGGTTGTGCTATAAACCTTCAGCTGTCTTCACCTGGCATCTTTGGAAACCTGTGCTGGATTCAAAATTATGGGCTTTTTAAGCAGACTAGTCTTCAATCATGTCCATGGTGTGTGTATATGGATATATCTGTGTGTGTACAGTTTCCTTTTAGTAAGAATTGTGTCATGGTTCAAACCCAGGCACCAAGCAAGGCTCACCCTCACTCACTCACTCACTCACTCACTCACTCACTCACTCACTCACTCACCGCCAGTGGCATGGGGGAGAGAATCAGGAGAGTTAAAGTGACAAAACTCGTTTGAGATAAAGACAATGTAATAAGTAAAGTGAAAGTCATGCATGCAAGCAAAGCAAACCAAGGACTTTAGCCATCCCCAGGACAGCAGGGCTCCATCTCATGTAACAGTGACTTGGGAAGATGAACACCATCCCTCCAAATGTCCCCCCCTCCTCCTCCCTCCCCCAGCTTAATATGCTGAGTGTGATGCCATAGGGTATGGAATGTCCTTTTGGACATTTAGCTGTCCCAGCTGTGTCCCCTCCCAACTCCTCATGCACTCCACTGCTCGCTGGTGGGGTGGGATGAGGAGCAGAAAAGGCTTCAGCTGCATGTTAGCCCTGCTCAGGAATAACCAGAACATCCCCAAATTACCAGCACTGCTGACAGCACAGATCTAAACCATAGCCCCATAATAAGTACTAGAAAGAAATTGAGCTCTATTCCAGCCAAAACCCATACACATTGCAAGCATTAAGACAATAAGGCATTATTAAGATAGCTAAGGTAGATATTCTGTTGAAATGTTTAATGAGCCAGATGCTGATCTCCTGTATCCTTAACAATTAGACTTTATTTACCTGTGTCTTCTCTCAAAAGCTGCCTTTTTATATAAAGGTGTGATTTCAGCTTTCTGTGTGTCCCAAGCATGACTAGATTCCCATGGAGTATTTGACCAGGGCAGGAGTGGGGAGTTAGTTTTATTTCCAGTTGTTCTCAGGCTCCCCACTGGTAAATTAAAAATTCCTCTCTGCCTCCTGTAGGGCTGGTAACTATAACGTTATGTGGGGTCGTGGTTGGAGACAGAGATGACACGACCCTCTGAGTCTGTGTGACAGAAGCTTCTTTATTATTCTGAACCCTCCTTAAGTAGAGGGTTTGAATTCCCTGACAGCTGATGGTTGGGAGTTCAGCCTGCCCAGCTCTCTGACCAGTGGGTGTCTGTAGCTTAGGATGGAACATCATTGGGTGAAATCTCTGTTTAGGTTTGAGTATATCCTATCATTGTTCACCTAGGAGCCTTTGTATTGAACCAGGCTAATTGAACTGAATTTCTTATCTAAGGCTGAATTAATTGCCTAGCTTGTACTGTGACATGTAACAATCTTGAGTAAAATATGTCATGAATTAATGGATAAGGAATAATATTCTGTAATTATTATTTAAGAAGGGAACATGTATTGTTCTTAGGTCAGGAATTTGCTGACCTAAGAACAATACATGTCATCCACTGCTTCAAAATATGGTTGAACCAAAGGACCAGCAACACTGTCAGGATATTATTTCTTCAGGAGTTTTAATGTCTTGTTTGACTGTGCGGGAGTCTCTCATTTCCAATTGCAACAAGTATTTCTTTTTCTCTAACAATAGAATATAGTAAAACATTAATCTGGCTAGTTGTGTTTGATCTCTCATATTTTAGGCATCTGTGGTGGGAATGATGAAGTAGCTGCTGTGTTTATATAATTCCCATTGATACATAAGCATGGTTAAGAAGACAGGGTGAGTTTATATCCAGATCTCCTATGGCTGAATTGACTAGAGGGAAACCTGTAATTGCAGCATGGGTTCAGAGCAATAATGACAAATAACTACTGTTTCCAGAAGGGAAACGAAAGTTTATAATTTCACATGTGCTATTAGTGCATGCACTACTGTTGCCTTGTGTATTATGGTAAGAAGCATCTTTTCCCTCCTCTAGCTTGGGAGATTTCTAAGTGCCTATATAACCTAAAATTCTTCTTGGCTTTTTTCTACTTCATGTTCACAATCAAATTCTCTTGTAATGGGTGTTTAAGTGTCCATAGAAGACTCAGCCCTGATATTCATTTAGCAGAAGAAACATGAAAGTGTCACCTGTGTATGTTGTTAAAGGCTTGTTTCCATTTGAGGGTCAGAAAAAATGATTTTTGCACAGCAGATAGGATAGAAAGTGCTGTTTCTAGGTTCCATAATCAAGACAAATACAACTGCCTGTTGCCATGCACCATATATTTTCCACATTATAGTAATGGATGCACTGCTGCCACCTGCTATGTCAGGACTTCCAGCTAATTGGAATAAGTTATGTGTGTTCCAGTTACACTTACGGCCTATAAAAGCCTGCTTTGTCCTAAACTAGATAATAATTTTTGATGGATTTCCTTATGGTAGTAGATACTGCTGTACTCTGGGGAGAACCATTGTTTTCCATAAACACAGGTGTTTTCTGCACGTATTAAGGCTTTAGAGAGAATTCTTTCTTCCTGAGCTTATGCTAAGGTGTAGGTGATATTCAGTGAGGTGATATGACCTACATCCAGGTGTAGTAAATCCTGAAAGGGACATGAATAGATGTGGCTAAGCCTGTACCATCCACTTGTTATGGGATCCATGGGTTAGAGACAGAGACGACAGACACTTCGGGGGATCCATGAGACAACAACCTGTTTTATTGTTCAGATCCTCCTGCAGCAGGGATTCAAAACTCCCTTGTCTATACAGCTGGCTGGTCTGGCTTTAACACTGCCCAGCTCCCTGGCCAGTGATACTTCTGCATTTAGGGCTGAATGAGATTGGCTTAGGGTCTCTGTGTAGATTTGAACCCAGCCTATTCTTGTTCGCCCAGGGATTTGTTTACTCCTAGGCAGGTTGAGTTTAGGGGACAGCTTTAGGCCAGTTGCACTGTGACATCCAGTCATGGCGTCTGCCTGAAAAACTGCTAAGTGTCCTGCTGCTGCTTTAGCTTCGGATCTTTGGTAGTTTCATCAAAAGCTGTTACGTCCTTCAGTCCCTGGAGAAGGGTTCAGGCTATATGAATCAAAAGGTGAGATAAGTGCAGGGGTAAGAAGCTCCCCTGAGTGTACAAGGTGTAGGCTGTGCGGCACAGTCCACTTGACCTGTTGGGAACATGGCAGATCCTCTGCTCCCTCAGCTTCACCCAGACAGGTGGGAATTGTCCCCAGGATCTTATAAAATGACATTCCTCCTGTGCTTTCTCTGAATTTTTCTGCACTGTTTTTTTTTTTCACTGCAGTTGCAATCTCATTTTTTCTTGCCAGGTGCAATCTTGTCTTAAGGTATAACTGTTACATCAAAATCATAAATGTGGTACTTTATAGGTGAAAATAATTCTTGGAATATAAATCTAACTGGAATTGGTATCCGATGGTTGCGATCTAATTCTGCACTCATGTAACTAGAACTGAAGCTGTATGACTACCAGAGCACAGTATGTACAAGTTTTAAAATAAATTTGCCTATAGTAAGTGATTTATTACTTTCAAAAGATGCCAGATCCCTGTGCTTTAATGATTCTTTAATACTCAGGGTTCCAGATTTGGCATGACAGAGTGACAAAGGGGATTAATTGTAAGTGATCCATTTTTGCTCCTGTGCTCAGTCTGGAGAGCAGGTATTTCAGCTCCATCAGGAAGCCTAACCTCTTCAGAGAGGAGAAGTTCTTGCTTTTTCCCCTCAGATGCCTCATTTGGTCCCAAATACCAGGTCCCAAACTTGCTGAAACTGCAGGTTTCATCCTTCAAACCTTTACCTTTCTTACTTCAAAAGTAACTGGAATGGCCTCTTTTCTTTGTCCCTTTTTCTCCACCAACATTTTCCACCTCCTTTTTTAGATTAAATGGTAGGTGATCCTCAAGTCTATAGCCAATTATCATTGTAAAAACAGGATAGCTATTCTGTATAAGAAAATAGAGGAGTGTATGATTGTGTGCTATGAAAATATGAGAATATTTGAATTTGTATTTTATAGTGAAATAGTTTCAGACCTTTTAGCACTCATCATGATGGCAATAAGGGGAAAAAAATAGGGACATTACACAAAACATAAAATGATAGAATTTTTAATGCTATGAATTTCTTTTGTACCCCTCCATGTCCCATCTCAATGTCATGACAATACCATTTAGTGTTAGCCATTCCTACATAGTGAGGAGAGCTTTCAGAAAGCAAACTTCAGTCTTAGAGGCTTCTTGTGTTAGAAGGAAAAGAAAACTTCTCTGGTACCTTCTAAAAGTAGCAGTGAAAGTATTTGCTACTTGTTTTGGGTATCTCCATCAGTTCATTGGAGAACAGTTTTACAAAACACAGGAAGATAAACTTTTTTGTTTTCTTTCTAGATGTATCCTAAAACCAGCTCCCTTAAACCCATGAACTGAGGACATGCACAGGAGGACATGTGCAGATTTGTGAAATTGTCAGTGTTGTTGGTTCAAAATACACTAACCAAATAAATATAAATTATGTCTGTTCTTTTATTGTTTTCCTGTGCATAAGTACTCTCTGTTGACCTATTGAGGAATTATAACTCCGGTTGAGTGTTGGTTTGTGTTTTTACTAGATAATTTTTGTATGCAAAATTGATTAGATAATTTTTAGAAGGAACTGGGATGTGAAATGCATGAGACACCTTAGCAAAGTTGGGGCAGCTCTTCAATTGCTAGTCCAGCCAGCCTTAGCTTATTGGTACAGTAGGTTTTGGCAAGTATAAGTTTTAGTAGAAATGGTTATTAGCCTAAGATTGACAATGTCTTGGCTGTGATTAATCATTTTTCCTTAAATGTGATTAATCATTTTCCTTTAAGTGGGATTAATAATTTTCCTTTAAATGTGTGTTAATCAAAGACTTAGTTAAAAAACAAACCTGAAGGATCTGAGAAATGCCCTTTGTCTTTGATCATCTCTTAAACTTGTAATTAAAAATATCTAGAGCTAATAAGAGTTTTTTTCTCCAAAAGTTTGCCAAAATGGAAGATTCTAGCTAGATTAATTAATCTTTGCTCTTGCTGAGAGCAGAATATATAGACTTGGAAGAGTGAGAGTTGCAAAGCTTTATGCTGAAATCCCATCTACATTTGCAGAGGAGTTTGGGTTTAGAAGGGGCTACATTCAGCCTTCTCTTTCTCAAGCATTTTTAGAAACTGTTTTCACTAGGCAGGAGCTGGGAAATAAAGTTTAGGAAAGGAATACAAAAATGCTTATATTTCCTTTTTTTTTCCATCTGCAAATCTACAAAAAATTGCTGTGCTAAGTCACTAAACATTCCCCCACTTGACTAGGGGAGACTTCGAGTCAAAAACTGTTTATCATAATTAGGTAGACAAATAAAAGTCTATGTGTATGGAGACCCAGTGACAGCCTTCTAGTTTCTGAAGGGGTTCTGCAAGGAAACGGGAGATGGACTCTCCAGGAACTGCAGTCATAGGACCAGGAGTAATGGGTTCAAAGGGAAAGAGGGAAATTTAGGCTAGATTTACTGTGAGGGTGGTGAAGCACTGGAACAGGCTGCCCAGAGAAGCTGTGGATGTCTCATCCCTGGAAGTGTTCAAGGCCAGGCTGGATGAGACTCTGAGCAACCTGGTCTAGTTCCATGCCAAATTCCCATGGTAGAGAATTTGGAACCAAATGACCTGTAAGGTCTCTTCCAGCCCGAACCATTCTATGATTCTACGACTCTTTATCCATTCTATTCCAGTTTACCATGCTTTGTCCTTTTTCTCCTTTCTTCAGTCCTTGCCAGGGATTGTTTTTTTCAACACCAGTTTGCTCACAGTGGCTCCAGAAGCAGCTGTGGCTCAAGAAATTATTCCTGTCTGAGGAAAGATGGTCTTTTATACAAGGTCCCAAGGTGAATTACTACCAAAAGATTAATTCACCTAATTCATATTCCATGACTCACAATTCTAATGAGGTCCTGGTTATCCATACAATAGTTATTCATAGATTATTCCCTACTTATTAACAATGGCAACCCTGGGCTCTGATACTTACTTTTGAAGAATACTTGCAGAAATCAGTTCCTCTTAAAATATTTACTTCACAAACTTCTTGTTTGCTTTATGAATACATGCTCTGAAGGTGAGCAATATAAGCCAGGTAAAAACCCAGGTATGGAAATGTGTGTTGAAGATGCACGTGGTAACCCTGTAACATTTTGTCTTGGCTCATTTTGTAATTTTACACAAGGAAAGGGACCTATCACTCAATAGATATAGAGAGGATATCACAGTTATGATGATTCACATATTGCAACTCTGCCATAATAGAGAAAGAACTATATGTAGAATGAAGTAATATGAGCAGAAATAAAGTAGTGCAGGACAAGAACTGAGAGTGGCATTACATATCTGGAACTGCTGCAGGGGAATGAATACATGATACATAATATGGACCACTATATCATGTAGATTATTTAATATTGAAACACTGATGTATAATGCACTATTGAAATGGGGTGTATAATGTGTTTCCCACAGAGAGAATTTTCTTTCAGTCCTCCTCTCTTAGGCTTGGACATAGTGGAATATATTGTGCTAAAGAGTAGCTGACCTTGTCTCCATTTATAAAGGGAGAAGAATCTATAAATGAGCTGTTTCATAAAGAGGACTATGTGATTAAGAAAATCGGTTTCCAAAAGTAACAGCATCAGGGTCAAATCAATCTTGGTCACAATCAAAGAGTATACATTTATTTTCTCTAAGTTGTTTAATAATATTTTGACAGTTGCAGTCCTCAAAAAAAAATTAGAATCGTCGCATTTGAGAAAAATTGAAGCTATCAACAAGGAAAGCTTATTTATGTGGAGTAAACATTGCATCAATGGAAAAGCTTTAAAGTGTTTATCCTGGACATTTTTTCCCTAGAGATTGGTTGCATATACACTGCATCAGTCCATCCACATTCTGTGTCCAATTAGTTTTTTTTAAATTAGTAAGTAGTATTTTTTTCATTTCACTCCATTGATTTATAATAACTGTAGGCTTAATTAAGAGCATCTTTTTTTTTCCTTTTTAAGAAAATCAAGATCAAGTGGAACTGCTTACCATTCCACTTAGAGCAAATATAATGCCTTACTTGCTGAAACTGGAAAAACTCTCCCTAAGGATTCTTAAATGCCTTTTACAGGTGTGAAAAAGATCTCGTGTTTTTAACAAATACATCCATAAAACATTTTCACACATTTATAAAACCTGTTGCTAAACTGGGGAGAAGTCTTGGTTCTTAATGTAAGTGACTAAATGCTTCAGGAGATGCATCTCCCCCAAGGCAGTCAATTTAAATGCCAGAATTTAATGTATTCTGTAAGAACAGAGGCACAGCTTATAAATAGAACATTAAAGCATTTTTATACCCTGCATGTTGGCTGAGGATCGTAGTATCAGTAATTTTTTTTCAGCTATCATGTTTCACTCATTACTTGCATGGATGTATTCAGCTGTAGAACAGGTTGATTTGTGGTGAGTATTTGGGGTGTCTTAGGGAAACATGAGGATGTTTCACCAGCTGGAAGTGACTCCTGATGAGAGTTTTTTGAAGTGAGTGAGTTTATCAAAATGCAAGCTGAGAGATATGCCTTTCTGATCCAATGGTGCATAGGGACGAATGAAATAGGTTAAGAATTTTATAGACTCATGGAATCATTTAGGCTGGAAAAGATCTTTAAGATCATTTAAGATCTTTAAGATCATCAACCATAAACCTAACTTTGACAAATAGCATTTTTGTATACAAGTGTCCAGGTTCAAAGAAAGGAACTATTTAAATTCTGTACACAGTATACGTTGCAGTTAGTAGACAGAGCTGAATTATATATGAAGATATAAATAAATTTATACTCTGGGTCTCCTCCTTAATCCAAAGCCCATTAGAGTCAAAGTAATAATCTATGGATCAAGGTCCTAAAGGACAGCTCAGTGGAGTTATTGTATGGCCTGCAGAAATCCCAACAGAATAGCTCTTAAAACTAGACTGCTTGGTTGTGTTTTCTTTTTTTTTTTTCCTTCCCTTTCTGTTTTCATCTCCTGGCTTCTATATTTCCTTTTCCAATGCCTAATTTTTTTCTCATACCTATTGCATTTTTGTTTGCTACTGACCAGCTCCAACTTTTTTCACCCCTCTCTTTGCTTCATTTTGTTACTCTATCTTTTGTTTTCAGTTCTTATCTTTAGGAATCTTATCTTTCTTACCTTTTTTGAATGTGTAAACCTCCCTCTTAGCTCTGTGCCTTCAGCTGCCCAACAAGATCAGTTGGGAGTCGCTTTATCCATTAGAGCTGAGTCCACCTTAGAAGTAAAGAGGTGCTGAGGCTCATTCACTCAGTTTCAAAAGGATGCCTCAGATGCCCCATTTAATTTGCTGTTTTGTTGGTTCATGGCATTGACCTGTTCTGGCACAGGGTAGAGTTTTCCAAAGTGCTGAAGTCGTCTGAAGAGTCGGAGGATGTGTCTGTATGGGAAACCCCCGGTAAACTGGGCCCATTTTCTGAAGGGATCAAAAACCATATGGCCTAGCAGCACGACTTAGTAGCCTCACCTTGTGCTAGGAAGGGTTTCTGGATGCCACCAGGTGCGTGAATGTTTCACTACTGGTGAAAAACTCTGTAGAGACACCTTATTTATAATGTAGGAATGCATAGAGCTGAGATCCTAAATCACTTCTGTAGGCAGCTTGTTGATACCCTTTCAGAATTTTGTCTAAAGGTGTAAATAGCCTTTTTCAAAGGAAATAAACTGATTTGGCTCTTAATCATTATTAGTAATGGAATTAGGCAATTTTAATTAACTATCAAATTCTAATGTAGACCCATACTTTAATGAGATTTGTGGATGAGTTTGTATGAGATGGCTGGGGAGTGAGGCAGGGGAACTGGAAGCAGGATTTTGTAAAGTGATTACTCTGAAAGCTACCCAAGTCAGCGCAAATGTTGTCAAGTTCTCTTTAAACAGAGAAAAAGAAATTCAATATTTTTAAAAATCCCACAACATTTTAAATAGGTAATCTGTGCAGCAATGGCAATGTGTCATTTTCAACTGAAATCAGTTGAAGGTCATGGGAGGGTTTCTAGAGGAGGAGGAACATGAAAGACATGCCTGGGAAACTGTGAGCACCTATATTCTTTCTGAGTGCAAGGATTAGGGATCTCAATTAACAGAAATCTACTGGCCCTGTTATTTCTCTGCAGTATTAAGATTAGCTGTTATTGAAGAGTCTCACTCATTCCAAAATTTTCTGTGTTTTACAGAAATAGAGTTTGAGCAGCACACATCATAAATCTGAAATGTTCTTAATTTCAGTCTTCACCATGACCTTGGATCTAACCAACTCCCTTTTATCTTGAATGAAAACCTTATCAGACTGATATATTTGAATAGATTTTCACACTCATGGCTAAGGAAGATGTGGCTAAGTCTTCCCTAGAAGAATTTAAAGGAATAGATTATGGGTAAAATCAGCCTGCAATCTTTTAGAGTTTGAAAGAACAAGAACCTTTCAGCTTTAAAATATTTAAAATATTTCAGCAACACTCTTCATATAGCATCACTCACGATCTCTGGCATCCTCTTCAGTTCTTCTATTGTCCCTCTTCTACCCCAACAAGAATAAAAGGATGCAAATTGAAGTTTTCCATAAATAGGGAGTATGTTGTTGTGATTTTTGTATTAATTTTGCCTTAATCGGTAGCAGAAAAAGCCCCTCATTTTTTAGTTTTGGTGTGTTGCTTTTTTCTAGAAGGCAGAACACTTCATTTCTCTTTAACTAAAGTAAAAAAAACAACCAAAAAAACCACAAAAAACCCAAAAAACCAAAACCAAAAAACAAACAAAAAAAACCACACAAACAAAAAAAACCCAAACAAACAAAAAAAACCCACAAAACAACAAACAAACAAACAAACAAACAAACCCCAAAACAAAAAACAAAAACAAAAACAAAAACAAAAACAAAAACAAAAAAACCCAACAACAAACAAAAAAAACAAATCAGAAAACCTGGAAATTTTGTGTGGTTTGTTTGGTAGACCTTTCAATCATGGGTAAAACTGCATGTGAGTGTGGAGTTACTGTATATCATTAAATCTGTTGCACAGAGTTTGCTAATTAAAAGTATGATACAGTGATATTGCGTGAAGTCATTTGATAAATATAGAGTACTCTTGTGCCTTTGCATTTTGAACAGGTGCTGTTCAGAAATGTGTAAGCCATCTCCACATAAATTAATTTTCCTCAATGTACAGTAGCTCAGGGTTTTCAATGGCATGATTTTATTATTTTTTGTCACTTTTGGGACTTTTTTTAGTGGCTTTGCTTATTATTTTTCTCATGCTGTTTAACAAGGTTAATATTTAGAATATGCAACTTTATTTGTATAGTGGTTTTGTAATTAAATGTAATCAGACCATTTTCTGTCTTGATGAAGCTGAACTGCATACAAAATAGGAGAGAATGACAGCTACTCATTCTCTTCTTTTCTGTAGCAGTGACTATTATTAATAGTGGTATAGTAGTTATCGCTAAATCTGAGCTATGTTTCCTGGTTAATACACATTATATTATTTCTATGTTTCAGTTAATATGTATGAATCATATAACAGCTGAAATATCTTAAGACTAAGTTTTAGAGACTTTGTTCTCTGACGTGGTTGCTTAAATGTAGGTCTCTCAGGTTAAAATATCGGGCCTGCTTTCCAAAGTGGGGAAAGTACTTCTGTGCATAAAAAAGTCAGATATGTCATGAAAATGTCTGAAGGTGTTTTTAAGAATAACGTTTCAGGTGTTCTAGCAGCATAACAGAAATACAATATCTATAAAACCACAATTTATATTATAGGAATGTAAAAAAATAGCTTCTAAAAAATCTGAACTGGTCTTCAGTTTGCAACAAAGTATTAGGCAGACATAGCCACCAAGACAAATGAAAAATCTGCCCACTGTGGATCTGCTTTATCTGTTTGAAATGAGCAGATACATGAAGCATGTGCGTATGTAGAAAATGAATGGAGAATAACAGACATGAATTTATTATTTCATCTTATTTTAGTTAGCCTACTTTAAAATGTAGATGAAAGTATTCCCTAAAAATTCAGTATTGCACACACCAACTTCTCAATTCTCTCTATGTAGCTGTGTAACCATGTGAAATTAAGTTTCGTACAATTTTCTGTTAATTTGTGTGACAATGTGAAGGCTTCTTCCCCCTGTCCACCTCCGCTTTCCCCACCTTTTTTTTTCTCCTACTGATTAATGACAGGAGAAGAGGATGGGTGGCGAAGACTAATGTCTTTAGCCACAGCTGGCCACTTTTTTCCATGGAACATTTACATGTGGGTTCTTGTTTCCTTTACAAATCCTGGCTAGTGGGACACTTAGTTTTCTCAGCATGCTTCAAATGCTTTCTGTGCTAGTGAAATCTCATTGTTATTAAGCATATGTGGTGTGTTTACATTGTGCATTCACTACATATTTGCTTTGTGTGCTCTTTGCTTGAGTTACAAAGATGAGCTGTGTTAACAGGATAATTTACAGGTGTGTTTTTAGTTTTGAATTACAACTCAAGGTGTTACTGTGCTTTTCTGCTACTGCTGAGTTAGGCAGTGAGATGGGGAGTTTCCATTTTCTAAGGTAGTCAGAGTAAATTGATATATGGATTTAATTACCTGCAAGGAACAGAGGCTTTTATGATGGATTCCTTAAACTTGAGTACTATACACAATTAGAGAGAATCAGTCCTTCAGAAAACCAAACAAGAACTAGAAAGAGATTTTCTTCTCAAATGAATCTTGTGTCATATCTGTCTAGTCATTGAAATTATGCTGGTGTAAAACAAATACATATTTGCTCATAAGCAGACTTATTCTTTCCAACTTGTCTGCTAAATACTGTACTTTTAAAAAGTTTCAAAATTAACAGGCAAGATGTAATAAAGTGTAGTGGTAGTTAATTGCAACAAAAGGGACTTCCCAAAGTTTTGCTTGTTTTCTTCTTTCTACTTGTTTCTGCAGAGAAAGCTTGAAAAGGGAACTAGAGTGAAAATAAAACTTGGGAAGCAAACTCTGAGTCTTGTTTATGTGTTTGTCTGATTGCAAAAACATTCTTGGGTGTAGTCTGTCTTTGCTGCAGGTTCTTTGGCTCTTGTATCTTGCAGATCTGTCATAAATGGATATCCATCCAGAGCAGCACATAGGACTGGGTATTTCTCATCAGAAGAGTAATTCTTCTTAAATCCAGTTACCCAGAAATTCTACACTGGCAGCTTCCTGCGTTAAAGGGCTTTTCTACAGTGTGAAGGTGACAGTCTGAGGATATACTAATATTTGGTACTGTCCTCATTTACTTTGCCCTTATTAGTGGCTGAATTCCAAACCACAGAAATATCCCTCAAGTGGCTTAATAGAAGACTGGAGATAATCTGAATCAGATGATTTACTATTCCTCTTTCCCAGGCCAGAGGAGAGTTACCATAAAGAAAGACCTTATATATTCTCAGATGCTGGGGAAAACTGAAGTTCCATATTTTGTGGATTTTAGTGCACATAGCAGTATCTTTAAAAAGCTGACTGTGAAACACATTTCAAATTTTACACCACAGCAGCAAAACTGCCATTCAAGGCACTGTAGTTCTTGCAATTTCCTTTTAAGTGAAAGAAGCATTGCCACTGAATTTAATTGGTCTGATTTATTGCTCTTGGGCCTTCCAGTCACACTCTCAAGTAAACTTTCTTATTTTTTTCTTATTTTTATTGGATCTTTAACATTTTCCCTTTGAGTTTGATTCTGTGAGGTAATGGGTGTCTTCTGGGAAAAGTCAAATGCTTTTAATTCCAAGGGATTTTTCTGGATGTTGGATACACTGGGCACATCACAGGAGACTGTCCCTCAAAGTTCCCTTTGATTCTGCAGAGTGGATAAGAAACAGCAATCACGGTGCTTGTAAACCAAGAGATTACTCACAATATGAACAACATTTTATGGAGAAAACTATAGTTTACATTATAATCCCTGCAATATTTTCTAAGTTTTTCAAACAACTCTCTCCCTGGACAACAGATAATCCTATATCTTCCTAATACACCCTGGCAACACACAGCCACAAAATGTTGTGGAAGTAAATGGCTTTAATCAGTAACTTACTTAGTGCCTTATTTTCAGTTTTCCCAGGAGGCACTCTCAGAGTTTCAAGTGTACAATACATACAATAAGATTGTGTTTTGTCTTTGCAGAGCGCCTTATTTTCTTTAAGGATCCTTTTTTTTTCTTACCTTGCACCAAAGGATCTGTGTCACTAATTGGGCCAGTAATTTCTTGTCATATCATGCTAAGTAATGTATTTGTTATGTGGTACTCAATGGCTTCTTCAATTGTTTATTACACTTTCAGCAAATTGAGCAATTAAGTGCAACATGAATTTTTAATCGAGAAAAAAAGGTGGAGGAAGGAATATTCAGACAGTGTATTACAGTGTATTGGGTAAATTTAAATTTCCCATTAAATTTCCCATTACCTCATCAAAATGCCAGTACTTTATATGTATGCAGAAAAATTCATCCTGCTCTTTATGAATCTGAAGCTGCCTAGAGAAAAGCTGTTGTTTTATTGGAATAAATACAGTCTGTTCTTGTTAGAAATTACCTTGTTCAATCATCTTGCAAAGCTGCCTTCTAGTTTTTAATTCAAAAATTAATTTCTAATGGTCTCTTACAATAGTGAACACTAACAGTAACTGTTTTATTCAGGAAACACAACTGCCATTTGAGATTCATAATTCTTCATGTAATTCTTTTCCTTTTCAAAAATTAATGAATTTACTAAGGATTAACCGATTGTGAAAAGCAGGGATTTATTTCCTTCCCGTGTGCTCATTTCAAGTGACTTGATTCTACTGGAAATCAATATTCGTGGTGTACCTGCATATCTCTACCTGTAATGTGCTTCTCTTGCATGTATGTACATGGAAGTAAATGCATAATTTTCCTGACATAAATATGTCAGCTTTTTATGTGGCAGCAGTATCTTTGCTATGTTTGTCTGCATCATGCTTTGTCATGCATTCATTGTTTTGATTTTTTTTTCTTTCAGCTTCTCCTCATTCTTACATTTAGCCTCTGAATAGTTTAGATTGCTCTGAGTATTTTCCCCAGATGACCCTTTGAGTTCCTTATGCTGATCTGAAAATTCTCACTAGCATGATAAAACTGAACAAGAGTTGTTGAACAAGCAGAAGGGGCACAAAGAAAGGAGGCGCATGATTTACATTAAATGGAACAGAAATTCTTGGAATTACCACTTAGGCAAAAAACCCCTCCAAATGTGTTTGGTGTCAGTGTAAATTTTCTCACACCACTATAAAGTGTTTCATATTTAGTTTGACCTTTTTGCCTAACCTTTCCCAACTCTTTCAACCCAGTAAAATAATTGTCTTTTTTTTCCCAACTGATACTATTCATTGAATTTACACAAAATTAAGAGCTGTGCAGCCTCAAGTCTGAAAATTTTCTTGCATTTAATGTGAATTTGCAAGTTGTTCATAATATTCCCAGCACACCTCACTGCCAGGTTCTAATGGCATGATATTTGGACTGTAATTTGGACTTAATACTGGGTTCCTTGTAGAGGCAGAGATAGAGAAGTGAAATACAAGCAGATTTAATCATTTCCCTAAAGTCTAGAATGAAATAAAAACTGAACATTCAAGTTGTAACAGATTAAAACAGAGTCTTTGCCAAGTGCTGTTAATCAGGAAAAATTCTTTATCTCCTTGCACAACGTTTTCGGCAGGAAGTGCTTCTTTTTGTGCAAACCTAAGTGGCAAAGTTGGCTTTGTGCTAACCTGACCCACATGTCAAACAGTAAATGTTACTTTTTTGAAGTTGAATTGGGAGTTATCCGGAGTTTGAGACATGGTTGTTATATGTTTGGGCAGATCGGGGAAAAAAAGATAATACAACCATAATGATATGCATAGCAATGTCCACAAGATTTACCCATGCTGTATGTGTTGTATATTCTAAGATACAATTTTCATTTTCAATGTCAACTCAAAAAAAAATTTAAAAACTAATTTTTTTTGTTAAAGGAAGTCTGTCTTAGACTATGTGATGTCAGCAAAACTACCTGGACAAGACTGAAATTACAGCTTGAGCTTCTCAAATAGCTCTCCTGTTTCCAGTTGTACCACAGTCTCAAAATTTTTATTTCCTGTTATCATCAGGACACAAATCAGTTTATTGGAGGACACAGTACTCTGACTTCTCTGGACTTGCATAAATTATGACTGGAGTTATGGAACCCAAATCCTTTGGGAGACGAATACAAACGACTTAGGATCACTCCCATGCTTGTAGGACAGTGTGGTTTTGTTGCAGATGTTAATTGTGGTGACCTGTGGTGACCTATGGTGACCATGAGGGAAGTGTCTGGATGTCCCTGCAGGGAAAGCTGAAGGACAGGGAGGGCCTCCCTGTTGGCATGGAATGCACCGTCTGGCTGGACAGTGAGCTACATGGGGAATCCTCTGCCTCACACGGCCCAGGGCTGCCTGACCCCGTAACTAATCACCTTCCTGGCAAAAATGAAAAGTGTCATTGATGTTATGGAAGGCTTAAAAAAAACCCCAAATGTTGGAATGACCTTTCTGTAAGTCTTCTGCCCTACTAGTGGGATTTTTTCCAAGATGATAATTTCTAATCTCCCTTCACTTCCCTACTGGATCACTCCTGAAATGCCAGGCAAAATGAATGATTCACAAATTACCTTTTTCTTCCCAGCAAGGAAATAAGTGCAGACTTCAGATGTAATTGATAAATGAAAAGGCTAGAGATACCTTGACTACTTCTCCCTTTGGCTCCTTTTACTCAAGTATCACTCTTGTTCCTGCTGTCACACCTTGGGTGTGCACTATGTCCATGTTCAACATTGAGAAGCTTGATTAGGAGTTGTCCAAATATGATTCTTTACTTATTTTGGAGTCATCCTTTTAGGAAACCTAAGTGTCAGAAATATTGAAAGCATGAAGATATCATGTTATCTAATAAACACAATATTTTAAAATCTCATACTAAGACATAAATGTTAAGTGAAAGAGCTGCAACTTCCATTCTTGCCCTCCATGCTGAATTTAATCTTACAGGAAAAGATGAGCTTAGATAATATCCAGGCAATTTTTACAATTCCGTGTTCCACGGTGTCATGATGAAAAAGTAAAAAAGGAAAGTCTTTATTGATTTAGATCTAATTTTAAAATAGTGTGGCAACATTATCTCAGGGTTTGTTTATACTGATGTCAAAAACGTAAGCCATACTTTCAGAGTACATATGTGAAAACCTAAAAGCAATTCTGAGTTGAATTGTAATTTTTAATCTTGTTTCTGCCTTTACTGGCAAAAATGTAACTGTAAAACATGCTGTAAAATGCAATCTGGGCATCTCTTTAAGAGGAAATATTTTTCAGGCTTTAGAGCACCTTTGCTGACAGCAGCATGGTAGAAGAATACAATATATAACTGCTGTAACTTTAACTCTCCTCTGTAGAGTTTTAGACCAAATGTTGTATTAAAAGGTACAGTAAGTCTTTTATTGTTTTGCCATTTTACTTGTTGGGAGATTCCCTTAGAGCCTGTGAAAAGTTTTTGTGGGCAATAAGTTTGCTATTCGCCTTAATAGCAAACACCCATAACTAATTTAAATCAGCATATGAGTTCCAAGGTCACCACTGCCATGGAGTTGTCTTTGCTTACATTCTGCTTTTGCTAAGGTGTCATCACATCCTATTGATCTTTCTCTGTCTGCTCTTTAAGACTTAAAAGCCAGGAGGAAGGCAGCATAGTTATCTTTTAAAGTTGTAAGAAGATATTCTGGCCCCTTCCTTTATGGTAAACACAGGTAGGTAAAACAGTGGGACGTAGCAGAATGAAGCTGAAGTTACACTCGAAGGTTCTAAGCATAGCTTTGAAAAAGGCTGAATTTGAATGAAAACACTTTCTGTGTAGCTGAAAATGTTGGGCTTCAAATCCTAAGTTCAATTTTATCTTCATTCCTATAGCATACCCTCCTAGAAAATATAGGTCAATTAGGAGTGTTTGCAAAAGGTAGATGTGCATTTCCCACATATATGGGATATAAACTGAGCTAAGAGCTGTCTCTCTCTCTCTTTTTTTTTTCTTTGGTACAGCATCCAGCAAAAGGAAATCATGTTAGGTGCTGTAAGAATAAAAATTTAAAATAAAAATGCAAACTGAAATCAGTCCTTTCCCCAATTCTTCTAATTGCCTCCTAAGAGGTCTTCTGGTTCAATTATATATGGCCCAGTGTTGATTTTGCAATTGCCATGGAGTTGCAAAACACAAAATTATGCATAATCTAAGATGTTTTTCATCTGCCTCCATTATCCAAAGAAGAATTAAATGCTACAACTCATACTGATGATGTAGTTGTTTCAGGGCAATATACACTTCTTGAGATGTGAAAAAATACTACAGGAAAATTTAATGGGTCCTTCAAAGTAGTATCATGTTGTCCTCTGTTACTTTCCCAGAATTTATTTTTCATTATTTTCATCCTATAGTTCTGGGACAATATTGTTTTCATTTGTTCTTTGTCGTCTTGATCCCTGTGGGACCTCTGAAGATCATCTAGACCAACCTCTATTCCCAGAAATTACCATATATATATGTGTGTGTGTATGTATGTAATGGATATTAGTGGAAGTAAATTGAACAAAATCTCAAATATTATTACTTTTCTGATATTTCTATTGTTTATGTCTGTTTAGGGCTTTGAATTCTTTCCCATTTTGCTTAAATCATTAATTTAGCCAGATCTAGCTGTATTTGTCATGTTACATATGTGTTGGACAAGGAAAGAAGAAAATACTGGGAAATAAAATGCTTTATTAAAAAGAGCAAAATAAACTCTTGTAAGGAGATTTAGAAATTTTTAAAATTCTGAAATTACATTAGAAATTCTTATAGCAAGTGCCCGTTTCCATAGAGAAAGTCAGGGTTTTTCACAGCCATCATGCTTTCCATAGATTTGTTATGTCAGGTTTATGGGTGATGTCTACTTTATTTTCCCATAACATATGTTGGCATAGTTTCTTTCCCAAGTAAGTCCAGCCTGGGAGGAAAAAGACAATACTCTGTTGCAGGTATTGTGTTTTCCATTAGCCTTTAGGCAAATCCTTCCCTTCCTGTCGGTTCCCTCTTTATTGTGTCCTGAAATGGTCACACTTCTGATAATGTTGTCAGGAGAAATACTTCTGCACTTTGCTTTGACTTTTTTGAACTTTCTCATATTTTTTCATTAGTCTCAACCCATTTGAAACTAACTAAGCTTGACTCTTCAAATGAAAACTGGCCAAAATCTCTTTGGGAATTGTTGAGCCTTTAAGAGACAAAAAAAAAAAAGTTTCAGGAACTGTTGTTATGACAAAGCAAAGACTGAATAATTTCTTCTTTATGGAAATAGAGATAGCTGTGAATCTTGGAAGAAGGCTTGAGTCTAGAAGAAAATTTATAGATTATTTCACATGTGTGAAGACAGCCGACAGGCTTCCCTCTCTATTGCTATTTTCCCCCGTCTGCTTGACCAAAACCCACATCACAAACTTTTAGGGTCATTTGAGAGAAAATTGTTCCTTGTGAGACTGATTCCATCTTTTACCCTGTTTTACTTTATAAAGGCACCTTTCTCTTATAATGTCCAATTTCATTATTATTACTACCAGTTCATTTATAGGTAGGAAAATTAGCAGTGCACTACATAGAAAATGACATCTTTCTGTACTAGATTACTGAAACATCAGAAAAAATTATGCTAGCTTGAAAGAAAAAAAAAATAGTGGATTTCAGTCCTTTCCACAATGTGGATTTAGTTCCAATAAGAGTATATATTATAATGTAAATAAATACACTCTCCTGGCAGTAAGTTGCACAATGATGGGTTGTCTATAAGACCAAGAAAACAGGTTAGCTTAAACAAGTTGATTTCCTTAGACTGACTTAGGAATTACATTTTGCACTAGCAATTTGAAATTGCCAAAGATGTTTAAAGAAAAAAGGAAGATTTTATACTGCACAGATCATTATCAACACTGAGAAGAGAGAAAAGTACCATGTGGACAAGTCCAGGACAAATGGTCTTTGCAGCAACTTGTTCAAAAAACTATCAAGATGAACATTTTTGAAGCTGAAGGTCTATTTTTAAGATGGTTGAAATAGGAAAATTACACTGATTGTCAGTTATCTGGAATTGTTGTCAGTGTTTTGGGTGATTGTACTTGGCAGTATTAAACGTAGTGAAGCTTTTCTGTTCCGTTCCTGTTGTAACACAAATGACAATGTATTGCATCAGTGAATAATAGGGTGCTGGTCTGATTTCACTGCCTTCTGAATAGACTTCTCTCTGCAGCCCACATGGGAAAAGACAGGGAGGTGGCAGTGGAAGTGTCTGTCTTCCACCTGCCATGCCCTCCTCTATATTTTCACCCATGTGAACCAGAAATAGAGCATTTTATCTGGGCTATTCACTTGTAAATTAAATTTATTGTGAAGTTAAACAAAAAACGATTTTGTAACAAAACCAGATTTTTGGTTTCTGAACAAAAACCCAGCGTAAATTGGTATTCCTCTAAAAAGCTTTGAATGAACAGAGAAAGGTTTGAACTTCACTTCAGTCCTGTACACACTGATTAATTAATTTATTAATTTATTTTCATGGGGAACAAACACTTTTGCCACTGAAATTAATGTAAATGTTACTAGTATGGTGATATTGTGCTGCTATAACCAGAACCGAGCATGCTTTTTATAAGGTCAAAAATCCTATGTAACTGAAGAAGTGCAAACTGTAGATTGAAAGACTGAATTCTTCCATCTACCAAAGTGAAGATGGAAGTTCAATCACTGAAGTTCCTCTTTGCAGTGATTTTGTAAAAAGCATGTGTTAAAATTGCCTGTGTAGGGCTCAGTGCCTTGACAAGCAGTTTCTATCTTTCTTTTTTGAAAAATCACATACTGCATCCAGCTCTGGAGTTCCCAGTACAGGAAGGACATTGATTTATTTCAGTGAGTCAAGGGAGGAGTCCCAGGTTGATTAGAGGGATGGGGCAATGCAATTCCCCTACAAGGAAAGGCTGAGAGAATCTGGTAAAAAAAAAAGGCTTTGGGGTGACCTAATTTCAGCCTTCCTACATGTGAAGGAGAGAGAAACTTTTTACAGGGGTGTGTAGTGACAGGACAAGGGGGAATGGCTTCAAAGTGAAAGCCAGTACATTTAGGTTAGATATTAGGAGGAAGTTCTTAACTGTGAGGAAGGTGAGGCACTGGCACAGGTTGCCCAGAGAAATTGGAGTAGTCTTATCCCTGGAAGTGTTCAAGGCCAGGTTGGATGGAGCTCTGAACAACCTGGTGTAGTGAAAGGTGTTCCTGCCTATGACAGAGAGGTTGGAACAAGATGATCTTTAAGGTCCCTTCCAGTCCAAACCCTTCAATGATTCTGTGATTTGTCTCCTACTGAAAAGGCAATACAGCCACATGTTGTGCAAGCAAATTTAATTTTACATACAGGCCATGGGGATTCAGGTAGACATAATATTTACCTTTATAGTTCACTGATTAATTAGTATGTTGAACACTGATTTGAAAATAGCAATTATATTCTCCTAACAGGATGTACTCCACAGGAACACTTCTGTCTCTGAGGCTCTGATTCTCTGGAACTGTGATTTGGTGGACTGTAACAATATTTTCAGAGTTGTTAAACTAGTCATGCAAACCCTTCTTAATTTGGGGATCACTGACTAGTTAGGCTGTTAACAGCTCCTTAGGAACCATTACAGTCCTGGGTCCAGCTACCAGTGTCAGTGCTTTGCAGTCAGGTTGAATATTTCTGTTAATATTCTGGGTTTATGTTTACAAAAGCAGTAGAGAAATAGTGCTTCCAGGTTTTTTCGAATCTCTGGATTCTTTCTGCACACTAACTGGTGTAGCTTTATTTGAGAAAAGCAACAAAATCCTCCACACTCCAAAGTTAACACCACCTGAACGTAAACTAGGCTGAAGATCTGTTTTCCTGCTACTCGGAGGTACTGCACATGGGTAGTAAGTATCTCCTCTGCATGCCGATGTTTGCCTCTTCTGCATAGCAAAAGCATTTATTGAGAAAACAGAATTCATATTTTGAGCTAACCTACTTGTAGAACATTGCTTTTAAAAGAGAGATTGTTCAATATATGTGAGTCAAAGTCTGTCAAAATGCAGCTTTTTAAACTTCCTAAGTGATGTGAGTGAGGAAGAGCTCCCTTTTGCGAAAATAGCCAAATAAATTGGTTCATTCATATTTGTTGCAGAATGATAGGTGGCTAGAAGAACATCAGAAATTCTGATTTCAGTTTACTGCCCTGTATTTAGAGCTACACTTAGGTTTTGTCACAGTAGGGTTAGTTGTATGAATAGTGGTTCATCAGTGTGAGCATGAGGGAGTCACACCATGGCCCTTAGTGCTGTAATCTGAGTTTAAGAAAAGATATCTCTCAAGTACAACTGAGCATTTGATAAATTATTCAGAAGAGATGCAGAAGCTTTAAGCCACTTTTTTGTACTGTGTATCTTTGCAGCAATTGTTGTATACACCTCAGATGACACAAATGTGTGTAAGGGTACAATGTGAGAAGGAGTTTCTCTTTGGTGATTTATGCATCCTCCTTTCTGTGATACAAATAAGAATTGCTCAAATCATAGAATGATATTATTGAATCACAGTATTGTTTGGATCAAAAGTGATCTTAAAGATCTGTGTCCACATCCTCTGCCATGGGCAGGGACACCTTTCACTAGACCAGGTTGCTCAGGGCTTCATCCAAGCTGGCCTTGAACACTTCCAGGGTTGGGGCATCCACAGCAAACTGCTCCAGTGCCTCACCACTCTCACAGTAAAGACATTCTTCCTAATATGTGATAAATCTGTCCTCTTTCAGTTTAAGGCCATTACCCTTGTCCTATCACTACATGCCCTTATCAAAATGTCTCCTCTAGCTTTCTTTTAGGCCCCTTTGGGTACTGGAACATTCTAAAAGATCTCCCTAGTTTCTCTTCTCCGGGCTGAACAACCCCGACTTTCTCAGCCTGCCTTTGTAGGAGAGGCGCTCCAGCCCTCCGGTCATCTTCACGGCCCTCCTCTGGACTTGCTACTCTGGACTTCAAAGTCCATATCCTTCCTGTGCTTGGGGGCTCCAGTGCTGGATGCAGCACTCTGGAAACAGCTGCTACATGGTTATGGGAAAGTGATGTTCTGTATCTGGTTTGAATGAGGTTTGGGTTTTTTATTATTCTTTTTTTTAAGATTTGTGTTTAACTAGGGCATTTGAATGCACTGCTCATAATTACAATCATAATCATAATAATGGTTCAATCTCACTGTGTTACATGGCAAGTGCAGGGTAGGCTCCATATAAAAAATACATTCCAGGGGGTTAGAGGTGTCTTTTAATCCAGCCTGGAATGTTGTGCCATGGAAGCCAACTCTGCAGATTTAAGAATGATGAGAAGTTAACATCCAGTCAGCTTCTTCAGTGCACATCAGCTGATGAGGGCTGAGGACATCTAAGAGCTTTTAGTGATCTGGATGAGGATGAGAACAAGACCTAGACTCATGGCAGTTTCTCCCAGGAAGATATGCATGGTGCTTCTCTTTAACAGCACCTTTAAAAATATTCACAGTTGCTGTAAAATCTTTTCAGTCTGCATTGGGGATTCATATAACGCCCAAGCTGACATTATGTACAGGCATGCCTATTACCATAGGATTATAATTTCTCCTACTGAATAATTTCCCAACATCAGTGAGCATAGTAATTTCTTAGTTCCTCTTTTTCTGGAGCCAAGCAAAACTCTCAAGAGCTACATTAATTTCTAGAGTATGAAGAAACCATTTCCAGTGTCTTAAATTGACTTATGCTCCACATGCTCAGAATTTCATACAGATTATTAATTGTTTATAAAGTCTTGATTTATTATTCCATTACCTTCTTTCAAAGAGTTATGGATTTTTTTTTCACTGTCCTTGTATCCACAGATTTGTTTCTCATGTTCTATGTCTTCACTGGCTTTTAGTTTACACTCGCAAGTTTCTAGAGACTTTGCTATTGCAGAGTTTATGATTTACAGACAATTTTTAAAGAGGTCCTTCAGTTAAAATAACAGAGAAATTTGAAACATTAGTATTTGGAATTACAGCATTAGTGTGGTTGTTACAGTTTCTCAGAATACAGGCTTAACATTTTTTTGTGTATAGGTGCAGCATCTTTTGACACTTTTTAGGGGTACTATCTGTAGCTTTAATAATTATGTGCTGTAAATACTGTGAGTCCTGAGCTCTTAAATCAGCATGGCTGTCAGCACAATCTGAGGCAATATTGCATTGTAGGCATGTCTGTGAGCTGACATGGAGAAGAGCACTTTGAACAGTGGAGAGCAGATTTATCCAATGTGGGATCCTCCGGGGGACCCTGGAATGTAATTTATGCATGGAGTATATGCCTGAGACATACTTCATCATGCAGAGAAGTTTTGAGTTGCTTCTGTCAGATTGTTCCTTTGAATAATGTTATCCAAGTGAAGAATTACTTCATTTTAGATTTTGAACAGACATTTTATTAAATGTACTTATTTCAGAAATATATTAAAGTAATACTGGTGCTTAAGATACAATTCAGGGCTTTTGAAGCCTCGGGCATGAATTTATTTTTTTGCCTGGAATTATGTTTTTCCTCATTCTCAGTTCACCAACAGTCTGCATCTCTTTTTCTTTTCAATTGATAGATTTAAAATCCCATTACAGCATCCTTCTCTTAATATGTGTGCCTGACAGTCAGCTTCCAAGTCTATGACTGGTTAAACAGCCTAATAAATGAGTCTTGAATACTACTGCCTAATTGTTGAAACAGAAGAGGTGAGGTTAAGTATCCAGTGCTTTCTCCTTCTGTAGTTGTTAGAAGCAGTGCAACACAGCCTGACACATCTGCCAGCACTTCACACCCACTTGCTCATGTATAAATGACTGAACAAAGAGCAAAGCAGTGAAAAGCTTTACCTTTTTAAGTAGGAATGATAACAGGTTAGAGAAAACCCAAAATATGAGCTACAAAATACATCGGAGGAACAAAATTCTAGTGGAAAATATTGTGGCATTTTATAAGAGATTACAAATTATGTCAGTAATTACATACATGTACCTGTCAAATTTTGAAAATATATATAGGGAAGCGTGCAAATAAAAATGTTTGGTTCTGATGTGCATTTTGGAAGAAGAGGCAATCAGGGAAACCAGTCATTTATATTCTTTAGATTAATTAAATACTTAAAAAAATTAGATTGATACAATTAATATAAAACCTACATTCTTTTAAGTCAAAGTGAATTCCCCATATCCAACCATTATCTCTTAGAAAAAAAGAATTTTATTGAAAAAAATGTACACATCCCTGGTTTCAAAAATAAGGACTAGAAAGTGAAGCTTATTAGGGAAGCAAGAAGGATGTTCTATTTCACTTCTTCTGACCTGATTGATATTCTCTTTTCTGTCTCCTGACATATTTTCTATAATGCAGACCACAGAAAAATAGCTGGCAACGTGGCTTTTCTTCCAACCTTCAGACTTCAAATGCAGAAAAATGTCTACTAATTTCTATTTCAGTGTTGCCATAGATACAGTTTCTATGATGTTTTTATTTTTTACTTCTGTCTATCCCTCTACTTGTCTATAGATCTGTCTTTCATCTTGCTAGCTATCAACTTTTATTTTTCTTTTCCCCTTTATTTTCCATGCCTTCCAACTATTCCCCAGCATGTATTCCACTTGCTTAATTTAATCAGGTGTTAAATTTTGTTTGTTTGGTTTGGTTTTGGTTTTTTGTTTTGTTTTGCAATTCAGAATCCTCACTCTTGATGTTCTGGTCAATACATGAATCCTGTAATGCCCCACAGGTAGTGTCCGAGGTATCTCGTTGGGCTTTGAAATACTTTTTCTTTCTGCTATTGAAACCCACAGTAATTAACTTCGCTTCACATTCTGTGAAAAAGGGATGCCTTCAGGTCTCCCCTTCCTGCTGTGTCCTCAGGCCGTGCTGGATTTGTCTTTGATTCTGTTTGCAGTGTAATACACATTCTCTCACACTGCATTTTCCCCATTTTTTGTTTCTCCTAGACCCTCTTGATTTTTTTTTTTTAATGTTAATAGTAACTGCAGACAGCAGCAGCAGCTCAGGATGCTGTAGGCTTAATGTACCTACTCATCTGCAGTCATTCATCACCTCTGTTGGATCTCTTTCTCTACTGCAAGGAGCAAGACAGTTCAGTGATGTACTTAAATTGGATGCTAACTGCTGCCGATGAAAATGTTTCATCCCTATTCATTAACCAAAAAAAAAAAAAAAAATTATTTTATTACTCTTCCTTAGCATTCAGGTGGGCATTTAATTCCTAATGCACTAGGTGAAATTTATAATCTCCTGTTCTAGTAGGGATAAGACAGATCATGAAAATAGAGCACTTGTGGTTTTCCATGAAAGTTACACTTGTCCCTCTATGAACATGGAACTAGGCCTATGAATATCTTGGCAATACTCACAGTCTTAACTTTGAAGTTCTGATTTATAGAGCTAATTTAGGGCTTTGGTGTCCCCTTGTATAATTTTTGGACATATTCAAAATTACAGATGCTCTGAATAATCTTCTGTGGAGAGTGAAATTTCTTCTTTGGACTGTCTATGATCCTACACAGATCATTTGACTCTGATGCCTAGAGTTAGCTGCTGTCTTCTGTTTTCTTATGCACATTTCATTATGTGGCATTCTCCCCTTTAGGAAACACAGAGGTTGATTTTCCTTAAATAATAATTGTCATCAATTCTAATCAGGCTGTGCTCAATGCAAATGTGTCACTAGAAATATTCTACCTTCTTTGAAGTTGGGCAAATTTGATAATTCGCTTTTACTACCAAAAGACATTTTTGTTGTGTTATTTTCTGTTTGTTTACCAGCAAGTTTGTTGTTGTTGTTGTTGTTGTTGTTCTATCTGTTATTCTCTCCTACTGGGCATTTATTCTGGACTTCCCCCAGGTCATGGAGGAAGTCTCATGTACCACCTTACTCCTCATCAAATATTCATCTTATGGCTTTTTTTGTTGAAGCAGTGATTTAACTTAGGTAACATTGGCTTGATTCAAATCCAAGATTGATGTGGCTTGAGGATGACATTGATTAGCAGCATGCTCCCTGTGCTATTACCTGTGTATGAACTGAAAGGAAAAATGCTTGCAAATCAATTACAGCTGCAGAATTTTACGAACTACTTTGGAAGAACTAATTCCTAGTTAAGGTTTCAAAGTTACAAAATTAATGGTAAGTTTCACACTGTACAAACTCGGGGCTGGTGTAAAGAAAATCTTTTGTGTCTCCTTTCACAGCCTCTATGTTCTTAGTGCCTGTCTCCATCTGATGATCAGTTAACAAAGCCTAAATAATTATTTATCAAAAGTTGTTCTTGCTATAATATTTTTTATCAACATTTTGGGAATTTCTCCTTTTGCTGCCTGTTGTCCTCTGAATTGCTCCACCTCTCCCACCTTTGTTAGCAGGGGAAATAAAAATCAGCCCCTCCCCATGCAGCCGAACTTGTTGGCAGTGTTCTTGCCTGCTTTTAACCAGTGTAAATAGCTCTGGGATTTATTGAGGAAGTGTGAATCGTCTCATCTGGAGCTATCTAAACTTTAGGCATTGTGTTTAAGCTAGTCACAGGCAGTCAGATATCCCAGGGAGGAATTCTTTCTATTTCCAGTTAGCTCTTTAGGAAAGAGCTAACCAAGGCAACAAAGGGAGACACAACTCTTGGAGATGTGTTTATGCCTTTCCTCCAAGAGGGCACCTTCATCTCAGCTTCATCCTGTTGTGTCTGTGTCTACCCTGGGGAGGTAGCACAGAATATACCACCCTTTCCAAGTGGTACTTCCAGTTTGACAACTCTGAAGAGAATCTCTTCTTATTACATTGTGTTTGTTTTTTTTTTTTCTCTTCAGTTGTGTTCGGGTGAATTATTCCTAATTTACTTTGGCGTTTGTGAGAAAAGAAGCAGTCTCTGGTTCAATACTTTTGCTTTGAATGCATTCACTTTGTCATATTAGCTTAATGAACTGAAAATAGGCAAAAAGGAAAAGATTTCTTAAATGGTGTTTGCTAATACTTCAGACACTGTTGTATGTGTACAGTATGGCTTATTTTTTTCTTTTTTTGATTTAGTATTAAATGGGAAACCTGACTTCTAAACAAGTACAGGCTACAGACACTTTTTTCCCCTTATCCTCTATTGCTGACCTTGTAATAGGCCTATTAAGAAAGAGTCAGTGTTGATCACTTTAAGCATAGTCACAATTTATGAGACTATTATCTCAGATAATCTAAATAGGCAGTATTATTGTGCACTTTATGCTACAGTTCTGCTTTTAGCTCAGTAAATGACTGGCTGCATTATTGCCAAGTATTTTTATAGAAGCCCCAAGTGTAGTTAACGTTTCTGTGGAGAAGAATCTGGTAGCATCAAGACCAGCACCAACATAGGAAAAAACGTAGAATAAAGAGCTAGGGAAGGTTGGACCTGTTTGAATAGCAGAGGTAGGGTGATTAACAGTCTAGGTGTCCTGCAACACATCCATAAGAATCTCCAACAGGATGCATAAGAATCCAGGTGTTCCCCAATCATTATAATGTGCTTGGTAGGTTGAAACCCTTCCTGAGCTGTAACAGAGCCTGGAGACACAAGCTGGGAAATCTTTGGCTCTTTTTTTCCCACTGTGTTGTTTTCAGTGCAAGCATTCAGATCTTTACCTTTCTGTCCTGCTTTTGTCCTCTACTCATAATAGTGACAGTCATGTTCTTCTCCTGCCATTTTGTCCTTGATTTCTTCTCCCCCTCTTATTGCTCCACAGAATATGCTACAGTCATATATTGATTCCTTGGTATCATGCTTGTCATGTGGTCTGCTTGCTGTATCTTCCTGTTATAACATTATTTTTTCTTCCAGCTATGTATATCTGATTAGTATTCACCACTTTAAAAAATGCTTCAGTTTTACTCTCCCTGTGGACTTTCCTTTAAAAGTGTTTACTTCAGGCAAAGGATAGATTATGCTATCATGCTGTAAAATCCTAATAATACCAATAAATGCCTCTAAATGGAATTAATTCTGTCCCTTTTTTTTACTAGAGTACTATTGAATAGGTGTCCCACAGCAGTGGGTTTATTAGAAAGCAAAATCCAAATTAAAAAAAAGTTTTAAAAAGCAAATAAATAAAGCTAGCTATATACTTTAGAAAAGTAGAAATATCAGAGTCTATCAATCTAGAATCTGCTTGCAGTTTCCAATTGCTCTGCTGGCAATAATGGGGTTACAGTAGTGTTAAAACTGAATCAATAAAACCAACCACATGCCCTCTGAGTCGTGGAGCATATTGCATGGCATAGGATATTGCACTGTATATTTCTCCTACTAAAACCAAACCACTTTTGATGCATTATAGAAAGGAGTCAGAAAATACAGTGTCTGTTTCTATTTCAAAGAGGATGACTGACATACACTGCTTGTATTTTGTTTGGAGTGTAGACCTATTAACAGTGGTCATTATAGGTTTCCTCTTCATTTATATTCGCTTTGTGTTTTACTTCCCAGCACTGCTGCAATATATGCTTTTGGTGATCTTGACCTCGGAAATGTGTTGGAAGCAAACTCTGGCCTATAATGCAGCCTGTTTGCTGCAGTGAGTGTGCTGCTGGGAAGAAGTTACCTTGGTTTCTAGTGGTGGTGTGTTGGATAAAGGCTGGGGACTCTCAGGTCTCTGTGCATGGAGCCCTACCCTCAAAAGCCTTCCTGCCAGCTCTGTACACATGCAGCTGTGAAAATTGGATATGGATTATGGAGGAGTAAATAATAAGGTGTTTATGGTGCCCTCAGAAAAACAGATGATATGTGATATCCAGTCTGAGGTGACAGAGACAGAGCTACAGAAACATGGATAAATCTCTTCTGGCAAAACTGGCAGCTGCTGGCAGGGCATCACAGGCAACAGTTCTGGAATTCAGCTGGTACATCCCAGATGCTCTGAGAGGGTTCACAAAGTGCTCATCTACAAGTGCTTTGAGAACAGGCTGTGTTACCTGACCTAGCCCAGTTTTCTACACGGGCCAGGCTGCTTTTTTCTCCTTCCTTGTGTGTGATTGTTGGCTGCTGAAGGTAGAGAAGAAGGTCACACTTGTTGTTGTAGTTGCAGAGCTGGGCTTTTTGACAGTTGTCCAAAAGTCAGGCTGCTTGCTCTTTTACTAACTGTCCTGCGTGTAAGTAAATAAATGAAACACATTGAGGTAGAAAATCCCAAAATATAATAGTTCAGAATATCTTTTCAGATGAAATAGTACTTTATTCCCTTATAAAACCTCGCATAGAAGAGCATGAGGAAAACATACCAGTTTGATTTCTTTTAAAAATGTTTTCTTAAGACTGCAAACTTGGAAAGCAGCTGAAAGAAGCAAGGGGAAACATTGATTGTTATACACGACATGACAGCTAAAGTGTCTTCTTTAAAGGAGGGGAAAAGTTCCTCAATAGCTCTCCTCCATCAGTGCAAATTTCTACAGAAAGCAGTTTACTATATGCTGTCCAGAATTAATAAATTGAGGTATTGATGAAGGATCCAGGTCACCACCTCAACTGAGGTGAAGCTTAAGGGGCACAGTGTCTTACTCTAACAGAGTAGGTTTCTTTTCTGTGCAGAATCTGTATTTTTTTTGAGATATGGAGCTCATACCAATTCAGCACTTGCGATAATAAATCTTTTTCTGAAGCTGAGGTCTCTGCATATTAGTGACAGCATAGTATTGAGGCTGAGACTGATAATGGTACTAAATAATCATCTCTTTTAAAATAGAAATTACTTTGATGAACATTAACATGAATATCAGCATAAGTACAGGGTGTGCTTAGCACTGTTTAACATGACCTTCATTTTGATAACAGCTCTAATTAGGTAGGTTTTGTAGGAACTATCAGTTATGTTTGCACTACTGGAGAACCTCATGGATTCTGTTTATCTGCAGTTTTGTGACTTTTATTTTTTTCTTATCAATTTTGTCTTATACAATGAGTTTAATCCCTTGAGCAGAAGACATATCCACAAAATATTTAAGTGTTCCCTGACACAGGAGCCAGGAGGAGCGTGCACTGTCAGCTTAAGTCCACAGCACTCAGAAAGGTCTACCCAGGCTGTTCCAGAGAAGGAAGAGGCATTAGTTGAGCTGCATCAGCTTCCTGAAGCAATGTGCCATTAAGTCTCTTGGACACTACTGCTGACCTAGGGAAGAGAGATAACATAGGGATAACAGTCTGGTATTTGAGGGATCCAGGCTTGTTTGACATGCATTCAGAGGATTTGCATGTGATTTGGCTGTGCTTTACGATTATGTCAAGTTTATCAGATTGACCTAACAACAGCAGACATCTCCAGCCTGGTGGAGATGCACAACAATTAGAGCAAGACTTGCTCTTTAGGTCCAATATCTTTTAAAGCTGCTTGTTTGCATAAGCATAAAGGGGCTCACAGGGTAACATTAATTACTTCATAGCATTCTCTTCCTTGCTTGTGCTGTGACTCTTTTTTAAGTGTCAGATTCATTCTGTTGATTTTACTCTTGGAGGGACAGTGTAATTCTAATCCAAAGCTTTTTCTTTAGGTAGGTATCTACCTCAGCTTTCCCTTAAATCTTCCCTAGCTGATCTGTGTAGGGAAGGGTTCACATGCAAGTTTAAGTTTGAGAGAGGACAAAAAGCTGCTATGGAACATAAAAATGCTTTGTTATTTGAATTTGCAAATTAGGAGTTACTCCTCTTTTGAGGTAGTATTGTGGTATTTTGGGATCACACAGGCAAATTCTTGTTTCAGCTGTTAATTCTAACAATCTACTCTTTCTTAGTAAAAGTTCAGATTCCCTTAGTTTTTGGTATTATTAGATTATGAGGCTACAGGGAGGAATCCTGTTCATGAAACTTGACATTTTTCATCACTGCTAAGATTCTGTGTAGTACAGGAATGAAAAAAACATGTAGAAATTGCTGTTTAAAGAAATATCCCTGCATTTTTCATTGTACCTCTAGTTTTAACAATCCCGTGTCTAAATGTCATGTACAGCCAAGATCCTGAATGTAGATGAGTTGGGATTTCTCCAGAAAATGTAGAAATAGCTCTTTTGGGATTTGTGAAAAATTTGTTTTTCCTTGTATGCTGTTATGCATCATCTTTTATTTATCAAAATGTAATTTGATGCTTCCATTCCTTCTCTTTTAGCCTACAAGAAGTTAGTAGCTTAAGGACACTGATACTAAACGTCGGCTGTAAGGTATTTTTTTCCTCAAGCAGAAGAGGGAGAGCAGTTTGAAGATGTGGCCAGGGGCTCTGAGAGCTGCTCACAATTTTAACACTGTTAAAAACCAAACAATTTGTCAGAACTCTTATAGATTAGGATTAGAAGAAGAAGGGAATGGAGGATTGATGAAAGGGGAAATATGAAGTGACTGAAGCCCTACTCTCATTACGAACAGTTGCTGATTTTTTTTTTTTTCTATTCAAGGTCAATAAACACAAAACATTGTTTTTGCTAATCAGGTAAGAACTTTATTACTTTGTTTCAGAGACTAAGGCACACATCATTTTTAGCTGCAAAAGTCTGTGGTTTTACTTCACAAAGTTAATTGGAAGATTTGATTTAAAAAATAATCATTTAGAAATGTATTTTTTTAAAGGTAGTGACAAGAAAGATGCTAAAAGTACTGCAGCTTTGAATAAGATAAAATATATTTAAGAACTGACTAAATTTTTTAAAAAGTTATGCCTATATTTAGCAAAGATATTTTCAACCCAATAATCTATAGCAGCAGAGTACAAAGTTGAGCACAGCAGACAGGGGCCGTTGAGCTCCTGGAGTTAAGGGTGCATTAGTGTTTCTGTTACAGTCTTGTGTATTTTGCAAGATAAGATGGTTGTGGTAATTGGTTCCAGACTGAAACATAGCTTGAAAAATTAAGACCTGAGATCACAAGTTATACTTTTAGAAATGTATTCTGGGAATTACTTAAACCACTGTGGTTTGTTTATGTTATGGTGGATTCCCAAGGTCCCCATTAAGGTTCACAGTTGCATTAAAGGCAATTTTGCATAAACAGGCACAATACCCGTACCAGTAGTTTGCAGTTTCACACCCTCAGCTGAGGGTGTGGTTTCAATAGGTGCTTAATTCTACCAGATCAGGATTAGTGAGTGTACGACTGAAATACGGGCAGAAATCCCACTTGGACATACTGAGGTCTTTCAGTTCACCAGGAAAGAGCACAAGGATCAGCCTGCCCATCCTGTGTCTATAGGGACAGCTTTGAGGTCCTTGAGGGTTGATAGCACTGTTGGCTGCTGGATCTTTTGCTTCTTGGCTGTGCAGGCTGACTCAGGATAAGGGATAACCTATTCACAGAACCATTCAGGTTGGAAAAGACCTCTAAGATCTTTGAGTTCAACCTTTGACTGATCAGCACCTTGCCAACTAGAATTTGGCACAAAGTGCACCATAGGATGGCTGTTCCACACCCTCTCATTTGGCGCCCATCCTTGGTTGTGCTCTGGCATGATCTCTGCATGTGGAGCAACCTGAGCAGTGGTGTTCTGTGAGCCAAAAGACATGCAGTGCTTCTCATTTGAAACTTGGGGCCAAGATGCAAGCTAAGGAACAAATCAAATTGTTCCCTTTGTTTTAGACTCCCCATAAAGCTTTTTGGGTTATGTTTGGCTCACTTGATCTGCACATTTTCTGTGGCTAAGCAGAACACTGGGCTGGGAATGTCTGTCACATTGACTAAGTGTCCTTCAGAAAAGTAGTCCTGGTTCTTTCCTAACTTGGGGTTTTAGTTTAGAGGTTATTTCCTTTGGGATTACTGCTTTCTTGGACTGAAGAGAAATAGGCTTATGTTGCCGTTATTGCTAAAAGCAGGACAAGTTCTCCATGCCTTGTTCTGTTCCTGGCTATATCTTGAGGACAAAGGTGTTGATTTACCCTCACCATCTGACAGTGTTGTATCAGGAAAGTAATAGCTTTGAGAGCAAAGAACTGAACTTCACATTGATATGTTTTCTAAACTATTATTTTCAAAAATGAGCATGAAAACACTTTCTTTTTCTGGTGTGAATGAGAAGTTACTGTTGCATTTGGCCTGAGGTATTTATGATTTACTCCACAGAATCAAAACGCAGTTTATAAAGAGTTTGTCACAGAGCCTCAGGTAGTTAGTTATCCACTTGCTGCTGAAAAAAAAGATAGCTGATAGGAAGAGATATACAGAATTTTTACAGAGAGACAGACATCTGTATGTAAGGGATTGTGTTACTAGAAACACTTGTCTTTTGATACTGTTAGAATTTTGAAAAGTTTTTTATGCTACGTATTAGTTCTTGCAAATTGCTTGCCAATTTAATATCAGCAGCATCTAAACAGTAAGTAATTGCTTATGATAATGAGCGCAAACTAATTTACTGGAATATGTTAGTATTCACAATGCACTTTAGAACAGCAGGGTATTCAAAAAATACTATTCTGTTGTTTAATTGCAGTGTTTAGGTTACATTGTTATTACAAATGCTGGCAATATCATCACAAAGCCAGCCTCTCATTGAATAGCCTCCTTACTGGGACTCTAGCATGTGAGTAGGTAGTGTCCTTTGAGAACTAAACAGGATATGAACAAAACCTTCTGGATCTAAATAATGATTCTTAATTTCTGATTGATGTTCGTTACAAGAATAGGCAGAGAACCTTCTTATGACTTTTAAAATTTAACTTTGCAAATTTCAAGTCGAATAGCATTCAATTTCTATCTTAATATTTGTGTGTCTTCAATGGAATCAATATTTGTGTGAGATGCAGAAACATACCTAGGAATACATTTTATGTTACAGAAATGCTGTAAGAAAATACTGTAGTGAAGGAGTCCTTCCAAGTTGATGTGCTGCAGTTCATTCTGCAGGACAGTTATTTAGTGTATTTGAAATGTTGTTTTTTCCTTCTTTTCTTGGGAAATGTTGTTTTATTTTGGGTTGAGTTTTTCTGAGCAAACGTAGAAGAATGCTTATTGAAAAATGGGTTATCCCTGAGCACATTTCTTCACAGAATTATTTTCTACGTGCATTGGTATCACTTACAGTTTTGAAGGATTCTTGACATCTTTGCGTATGTTATTATAAAGTACTGTATTAAAGTAAGGCTTTCCAAACTATTGAATACTGATCTTCACTTGAGGATATTAAAAGCACTCGTAATCTCCTCCAGCCAGACCCTTGGAAGTGAGTGGCTACACAAAATCACTGCACTAATTAGGCTGGGTTAGTCTTCAGAGGGTGATTAACTGCTCACCTTTCTTGCATACACGAGTGAATTAAGTTACAGCTGATAGCACTGGCGTATGGAGTGTCAGAGCCAACACTAGTGTTAGTCCCTGGTGAGATGATTGAACAGTTTGGAGCGCAAAAGTCTTTTGTCAAGTTCTCTCCAAACATTGTTGTGGAATCCAGTGGTTAAACCACACTCTGATTAGTTAACTGTGTAACCCAGTGAAAAGCATTAAGATGCATATTTTTCACTGCAGCTCTTTATCCTCTGAATCTGGCGGAGAATTGTTGCTTACAAACAACAGCATAAGGACTTTGCAAAGAAGAATAACAGCAATTATCATAATGACAAAGCATGCAGTGTTTCTGTGCCAGGCCGCAATTGAAAATCTTTTATGTGGTAGAACAGAAAGAAGTGGGAAGGAAGTGAGTTGGCCCAACCTGACTGGCCCCTGTTAGCTCTTATTATAATGGTCTAATAACCTTAAAGATTTAAGTACAAATACAGCTGTGTCTGTGTACCCCTATTAAACACTGTCTGTGTCATGCACAGATTTGATAATGTAAGTAAACTCTGATGTTCCAGTCAATCCCTGGGATAATGACTGCGAAAACTCTCCAAATAAAGTATCATTTGTAGCTGCTTGCTGGTTCTTGTCTTCAGGCTTCTTTGAGACAACCAAGAAGACACTTTTATATTGTGCTCCTCTTTTACTTGATACTTTTTGGAGGTTTGAGTGCATATAATGCTGGAGAAGACTACCTTTGGCTTTTAAACTTGGTTTGTATATAAAATGAAATATCCTGAAGTTTTTTTCATGCTTGGAATTAGGGAGATGCTACAATACCACAAGACTGCAGTAAATATGCAACTTGCTCATCAGTCCTTCCCTGTGCCAGGCCTCCTTCTGAGATGCCTCTGAACAGCTGCTTCATGGGTGGATTCATGTGCTTCAGGGAGGATTGTGTTTTTCCGAAGATTTCGTCTCTTGCATTTCATTTGATTTCATTTTTGTTACAAGAAGAATGGTTGCTATTTTCACATTTCGAGGTGTAACATCGCTAAGAAACTGTGCTGTTTCTATTTTTCTTCAGCTGTAGTCCAGGTCTGTCTACTCAAAAACATTCAGAAATGCTGCCACAAGAATATTTTTGTCTGCTAAATATTGGTAGTTGACTAATTAGTAGCAGAACTTGAATGCCACAGAACTTCTTACTACTCTTCACTACCTTTGCAAACAAGTAAAATTAAACTTCATTGCGCATTGCCCATAATACAATTATCTGTTCTCAGCAGAGGCTCCTTCTCAACAAACCCTGTAATTTGGGTTGTTGCCAGTACCTTCTTTCTGCTGCAAGCAACAGCAGCATCTTATCTTAGTCCAGCATCTGACATCCTTGGGCATGGATCATTTTTCAGTGACTTTACCAGGCTTGCAGTTAGCAGTGCTTTCATTTTCAGTATGCTATACCTTTCTTCCAAGAGAAGTTTTGGCTACTTTTGAAAGCTCTCTAAGGATTTTTCAAGATTAAATTATGAGATGCACAATTTAGCAAGGAATAAAATATAAATGTTGCTTAAAAATAACTAAGTTAATGTAAGACTGGATAGCTGGAATATTGTATTAGTAAGAAAGCCAATAAGAAATAAAGACTTTAGCCTAGAAGCATGCTAGGCACTTGCAGCCAAGCTCTTGTCCATTCTAACACTATTAAATTACTTAAGGCCAGCTGTTTCAAATGTTTTCATCCCCATTTAAAGAATGGGGCGTTATTTTTAAAGGTTGCCAGAAATGCAACAGCACTTCTGAGAATCAGGATGCTGCCGTAGGTGCTCGAATAAAAACCTAACTTCAGGCACTAATGTTTTGCATGAAATAATTACTTACAAATAATTACTATTTCTGTGACAAGAACATTTCCTTTTGATGGACCTATACAGAGAAACTTTAATTTTGTTTCCTCTTTTACTGGTTGTTGATCTATGCGCACATCTGTGCAGAGCTACTCTTGTGAGAGATGCTCAGGTCCTAGTTTCTATATTTTCTGTCTTCAGCTTACTTGCTTCCCAGCTGAGTCAGCAAGCTGGGGAACTCTAACAGCCCAAGTTACTTGGCTTAGGGAATTTTTAACTTTTGCCAGGTATCTGGTGAGTTTGTAAAGTCCATGGACTAGAACCACTGAATGATTTCACGTAGGGCACCAACAGATGGTGACAACATTTGGTGTCTATCAACCTGCATAGTATTTGAGCTAATGTCCTAGTTCCTGCATCCTGTTACAAGTCCCTTCAACTAATTAGCACTTCACTGAGTTCACTTTGGATTTGGAATAACTAATACACCATAAGAAGCAAATCAGTGCATGTTCAGGTAATTTATTTTAATGGAACTGATTGCAGCTGTAGTTAAATTGAAGTTTAGGCCTTGACAATTCTTGTGTTGGGAGTGTGGAGACTGGATAGTCCTATTGTCTTCGAGAGTACTTGACTTTACTGATTTCAATCTGACAGTTTTGTTGTTGAGGAGTACATTTCATGCAGGTAGCTTGGTGTGTAGCTGCAGTGTGAGCTGCAGGCTGGGCTATGAGGGCCAGTAACCCAGCCTTGAGGCCAAGTGGACCTGTGGCCCAGCCAGGGGACCGGACACTCAGGGACAGCAGGACCAACCATGCAGAGTTAGGTGCACTTGGACTGTGAGGTTATAAAAACTCAGGAACCCTCCTTGAAGGCACCAGCTTGAGCTAATATTTTATTTTGTTATTCTGTTATTCTATTGTCTATCTATTGCACCATGACTAAACTATTTTAAGGCTCTGCGCTTGAGTTCTGGGACTCTGCTATGGGAAGCCCAGTGTGGAGCTGGTAAGGAGACTTGGTGTGCTTGTGTGAGTGTGGGCATGTAGCTGGGAAGGGTCTCCAGTCCCTGCTCAGGTGGTGTGAGGGTGACCCCAGAGTAGTTCCTGGATGGTCAGACAGGGAAGTTTCCTTAACAATGCCTTTACATTTTATCTGTTTCGAAATACTTTTCAATCCACTGCCTTCTCATATGTGTTTCTCAACCACACAATTTCCACTTCTGTAGACAGCGTTCAAGAAATTTATCTTTAACTATATGTTGGCACGATTGTAGGAGGAATAAAACCTTCCCATATTCATAGATGCTTGGCTTTTAATTTCCATCTGACTTTTTGGCAAGCTTTAAGAATCAGACATGTTGTATCTTTGTTACCTTTAATAGAGTTATAATGGATTAAAATGTTTCATGTTGAGTGCAATATGACATTTAAAGCAGACTTTAATTTCCAAAATACATCATTTTCTACCCATGTACATTGCATAAAGGTCCAAGGCCCTAATGGGGAATTATTTGCCTTACATTTCATATAGAAATACTTCAAATTCATTTTAAACAGCATTCATACTGGAAAAGTGATAGGTAATAGGCAGCCCATAAAATTTTTAAACTGAGAGAGTCTGGAGAAGAACAGTAATTTTCTTTTATCACTCTGTGCCAGATTTGTGTTAGACTGTATCCTTTCATAAAATAAATAGTGATTTTTTTTGTGTAAGTGAGCATATTTATGAGCTCAACAAACCACAGAACTTTTTTCCTGTAGATGTTTCAAAACTAATAAAAATAACTTTACAGTATCAGTGCCAATAATATTATCAATTCTTTTAAGATTCAGTTAATCAACTCATGTTTTGGTAATACGTCAGATGAACAAATACTCTTAGTTTCTATTCTCTTAGTAGACCTTTCAGCTAGCTCTTGCTTAGCTACTGTCCTTCTCAAAATTATATTCATTTTAAACCCAATTGGTAGCTCTCAGTTCAATGTCCCTACTCAAACTGAGTAGCACTTTACTCCAGATAAGTGATCTAATCTAAATCAATGGGGTTATTCGAGGTGTAAGATGCTATTTGATTTAAAATATTAAAATCAGTCTAGCTGGAAAATTCCTTAAATCCTTTTAAGTTTTTATTATAACTATGTCATTTATGATGCTAAGAATGATGCTGACTTGGAATATTGATGTTAAGCTGTGTCAGGGTTGTTCTTTATAGATACACGTTTGTTGAGCCATTGTTACTCACAAATTTTAGTTGTTTGTCACTTACTAACCCTATTTATCAATAGAGCTTGATAGCAACTGGGGAATTTAAATAACAAAAACTTTTGTAATGGGAATTTTTTCACCCACTTTATTATTTCATGGAAGGTAAAACGTAAACAACTGTCCAAATACTAATGCTGTAGATTGGAAGGAGAAGTAGAAAAGGAGTGGTTTTCTTAGGTTTTTTTTCTGTGGTCTGAGGAAAAAACTTTGCTTCTGTGTTAGTATTCTGAATCTTCAACAAATGCCACTGGAAAGGGCAGGATGCTCAGCGTGACTTGGGATTGTGTTGGTTCTATTATCACTTAGACCTTTACCTGGAGACAGCTCTTAGGCATAGCTGAATATAATAAACCCCACACAGCACTGGTTTATAGGTCTCTCTGAAAAATTGGATGCAGGGTGATGAAAAATCCTGTAGGCTCTGATAAAGCAAGTCATGGTCACCTTAGTGCTTTGGGAAGAGGAGTTCTATAATGCAATGTAAAATTGTGCTTGGATTAGTAGTAGTAGATGCTGCTTTGTTTGTTCGTTTAAATTGCTCCAGCTGATTGAGTTGGTTGAGGTGTTGGAATGATGTGGCTTCAGCCTCTCTTACAGAAGCATGGAGTTTTAGAGCTCAGCTGTAGCACAGTGATATGTGGTTTCTATAAAAGGCTGACAGGAGGCCGATAGACATTTTCCATCTGCTTTATTTTTCTCAGCATTTTCTCTTTACCTGGAGAGAAGATGATATCATTAATGATAATATTAATAATAAACCCCAGCAATGATCTTTATCAATGCTGCTCTGGTCAGTGAGTTTTCTTACAGTTACTCTGGAGGAAGGGAAGATCAATGAATGAAATAATGGAATTACTAAGGAATTATGCTGTGCAATTTGTGACCTTACAGGTGATAAACATTAAGACTGTTTGTAACAGTCCTAGTTCAGGCACACAGTCAGATGGGTACAAGGACCTAACCAGAAATTGTTTGGAGTAGCAACTGATTTCCAGGAAAACTTTGAACCTTTATCAAGGTTTGCTAAGCTTGGTCAAAGGAACACCATAAATATTCTCCTAGTCCCTGTTATCCGCAAATCTAAGAGAATCTGGATAGAAAATAAGACATCCATTTCTACCTTCATGGCTCAAACTCTTTGGAGAGTTACAGGCAACAATCCCTTTGAAAATTTTCTCTTTCCCCATGCAATGCACCTCGTCTGCTATTCAATAGCCTGATGTTGCTTTTGCAGGAGAGCAGTTACAATCCATACTCAGGCTTCTGCCCAGATTTGGGGAGAGAGTGTATCAGAATGCCTTCAGGAAGCATTCAGTTGAATCTGCTCTTTAGTTTGAAATACTTCTTCCAGCAGCTCTTTCCATCTCCTTCCCATGGTTAACCCTAATGGCCATACCCTCCTTACCTCAACCCTGTGGCATATATTCACTCTTCTGTGTAAATAATTAATAACATATCAAAGTCAAGGAAGAAGCGATACAGAAGGGTTGTATTTTAATCCACCAAGTGGATTATTTTGAAACCCCCTCCTCTCCCTCTCTCCGCCTGGCATACCATGTTTCTGTCTTGAAGCATCCCTTCCTTTACTTACCTTAAAAAATCTGTACAAATATAGGTACAGAAATTGTGTGTGTTTTTCTGAACTTCAGCTTGTGCGGACTGAAAATACATAGATGAATATGTAAAAATGAGTATTAGTGGAGATTTATATGCTCCTCTGAACAGAATAAATATAAACAATGCCTTCATATAGATGTTTGGACAATTGTGTGTGTGTGTGTGTGTATATGTTTTCATGTTGTAAATTCTTCATTCTTGGTAATTAGTAGTAGCCTCCACTAGTCTCATTGGATTCAGCAGGTTTATTAATGCGAGTAATTACTGATAGGAATAAGAGGGTTCACATTGTAGCCCAGAATGAAGTGCTGATAAGATACAGAAAGGAGAAAATTACATTATTGGGTAATTTCGTGTTACTAGCAGTCCTTACCCTTCATATTTTTAATAATAGTTAAACATTGCTTTTCTGTTAATGAAAGTGCAGCTAATAGTTTTCATTGCTAAACTTGACAGGCTTCAGTCTTCAGTAGCTTATGAAGGTCCAGAGCTCAATCAAACCATTGCATTCACTTCATAAGCACCTGAAACCTGATATGAATGTTGCAAATAAACATTATGCTACTTTCATTATATGGGATAAATTGAATTATGTACATTACCCTTCAGTGCAATATACCTTAAACTCAAAATTGGAATGAACATGAGAAAGGCAGAAAGCTGTTGATTTGAGCAAACTCTTAAACTACATCAAATGTGACTTCAGAGCAATAAATATTGAAAAGCTTTGCAGTCATAAACAATAATAAATACAGTGAATGGGTTCTAAACAAAATATTTATCTGCTTAATACTGTAGAGGTAAGCAGATGTCCTTGAGTTGCTGCCAGACTGTGCTGAAATGAATGCACTATTTCATAAAAATGAATTTTGTAAACAAGTAGGACTTCGAGACCCAGGCCATTAAAAAACATTACTGTATCTTGACCACTGGCGTTTTGTTACAATGGGAACCGTGCTTTCATGGGGGAGAATTTCAAAGAGCTGTGTGGACATTTTTCCTAAACATTGTGTGGCTGCATGGAAGCATAAAGAATTATGCAGTAAATTCTGTGGCTGAGAGATATAACTGGCATGTTACAAAGTTGTCTTCTTACAAGTACTGTGCTGATGGCATTGCTATTCTTGACATTATAATTCCGCTGCTTTCAATTCTCTGGAGATGATAAACCGCAAACAACACAGTGCCACAAGCTAGGGGAGATGGCTGGGGTTTCGTGACAATGTTCTGAAAGAGCGGCAGAGACATTATGAGGTTTGTCAGAGGGCATAAAAGCCTTTATGAAACAAGTGAGTTAGGCTTCCTCTGTTGTTTCTTACCATATCCAAAACTGATAGTAAGGAGTGTTGTTTCCCACAACTGCTCAGTTTCTAGCTTTTAATAGTTAATGGGAGGTTGGACTATAAGATGAGATCAATCTCAGAGTAATAAATTTTACATTATTATATTTGTTTTTCTTGAAATATAAACACCAGAGGATCTATTCTCAAATGGCTTCCGACCCATTTTTTCCATAATTAATACAGGAAATTTGAAGAACGTGACTCCCGGTGCAGCTCAGACAGAGGCAGATCTGTATTCATCAGCATGGATTAATTAGTCTTTTACCAGACACACAGTTACTTCGAAGAGCTACAAAATGGGCAGTTATAAAGGAGGGAAAGCTTTCTCATAAAAACCCATAAACCACATATTCTCGCGGATAAGAGACTTTTTTTAACTTTGATGTTTATTCTGTGTAGTTTAAGATTTACAGCTAGATTTATCCAGCTCCACTGACATTGACCTTGCCTTCAATGCTGCAGCAGTATGGAATGAATTGCTCTTCCCTGGTTGATTTGAAGGGCAGTATTTAACAAAAAATGCAGCCAAGATTCACTCTGAATAAGAACAGCAGAGCCTCTCATTGTTCAGATCTGAAGACTTACTTCTGGGTCATTGTATTCAGTATGACTCCACCATGCTTGGCAGGCTTTTTCTTTGTCTTCTAAATTGGGTAAACACACCCAAGACAACCAAGAAAAGGAGAATTACGCGCTGCCACTTAAATCTTATGGGCTATTCTAACAGCTTTATCTGTGACATTGAGGTGTAAGGAGTTGTTTTTTCTTCTCATTTTTGTTACTTATAAGGCCTTCATTCATGACCTGACACAATGTTTTATGAAGTCAACACAAAGGCTGTCACTGTTTTTAATGAGCTTTGGATCAAGCCCTCAGTTTTTCATCAACACAGAAAAAATCCTTTCACTGCAGGCACCACAACGACATAAACTCCGTGAGGCCCCAGCTCCTCAGTTGGAGATTTGAAGTCAGCAGTAGCAGCAAAGAGGAGAACTTGGGGAACCATCAGCAGTAGTATTACCTGTTCAATGTGTCTTCGTTTCAGGGTGTATTGTAACTGAATATTAATGACACACAGCAGATTATTTTACATTTCAGACCACTGTCTAGGAGGAAAGCAAGGGTGGGAGAGCAGGAGGAGGAGGGTTTTGTCACACACATTCCTAAACCAGACACCTTTTGCCCATGTGCATTACCAATCCCTAGCACAGCCCCAATCTTCACTACTCTTGCAAAACCCTTTATAATAAAGATAAAACCTGATTTCACTTAAAGTGTAAGTGAAATCTTAAATAACAGACCTGCTGCTGTCTTTGTCTTTGCTGAAGAAGTTGACAAACTATCCTGAAACACATGCTGGTTGGTATTTTGGCATCAAGAGAAAAGCCAGCAGATCTATTTGAAGCACAATGAAACTATCCCACAAGTGTATTAATATAAAATGAGATTTACAGTGATTTTAGTGGTATGCACTGTGCATAAATTATTACAGATTGATTGGACTGCCAAAAACCCCTAATTAACAGGCAGGCAATTCCATAAAGGAAAAGTGATGTTAGAAATAAATAAATGAGATCTTTTAAAAAAGACCAACTGTCCTTTTTGCATTAGTAAGATTTTGAGACATCTGGGAGTTGTGTAAGCGTTATAAGTGTACAGTTCTTCTTAGCTTTGGCTTTAAAAGTCTGCATGTTCAAGGGATTCCTTGAAAGAAAGTAAGAGAATTGCAATTAGGTTGTTATGCACTGTCTCCTTACATGGACCTGGGAAGAATGGAGTGAGAGCGCTGGGTGGAATGAACTGAATTACTTTTCATAGAATCATGGAATGGGTTTGACTTGGAAGGGACATTAAATATTATCTAGTTCCACCCTGCTGCCACGGGCAAGGATGTTATCCACCAGATCAGATTGCTCGAAGCCCCACCCAACCTGGCCTTCCAGGGACGGGATCTCCACAACTTCTCTTGACAACCTGTTCCAGTGCCTCACTACCCTCTGAGTAAAGAATTTCTTCCTGGTATCTAATCTAAATCTTATCTCTTTTAGTTTAAAAATATTCCCACTTGTCCTATCATTACCTATTTGATGAAATAGATAAAATGTAATAAAAATAGATAAAATGCAATAAAATTGAGAGTAGCCACACTTTGAGACAGCTTTGGACAGATAGAAAAGTAGACATCTGTATTTACAATGCATTAACCTGTCTCCCTAAGCTTTGACCTATCCTCACGGAAAAGGATTAGACAGCTTGTAGTGACTTTTCCAATGAAAGATCAAATGCATGCACAATTTTCCTGCTCTGTGCTGTTGCTGTTGTTAAGATACAAGTTTTAAATGGAAAATGTCCGGATATGCTGCTATTTTAGTTCTGAGGAAATATGCTGGTGATGAAGTTAAGCACCTGAGTGCTAAGTGGTTTTGGATTACAACACTTGTTTCAAACAGATTATAGATTTTGTAAGTGCACCCTGGATATAATGTGTAAAGATTTCCACTTTTAAAAGATGTACATTGAGCATTATGCAAATAAGCCATTGCTTACTCAGATGGTAGACTAATCTCTTTGTCCTGACATGACAAGTAAAGCACGTTTCCACTTGTTATCCCCATCTGTCACAAGATGATAAACCTCAGATCTGTAAAAGTCTTATCTGAATGTATATGTTAACATCTTGCTCTGCTGGCCGCCGTCATGTATCATTTTCATTGTGTAAATAAGTAGCTGCATTTTTTTTGTTAGCCACGAGGCAACTGGAATTACTTGATTTCTCCACATAGGTCCAGTTGAGGAAAGCACTTGGTTTAGCTCATCCCTGTTCTACATATCATAGAAATATGTTCATCAGGCATAAGCTTAAGAGCTTTTCCAAACAGATATGCATTTCTGAATCAGAGCTATGATATTTTGAGTCTTTTCATTTGCAATTAAGTTATATTCAGTGCTGATTGCACAATATAAAACCCACTAATATTTCACTTGCTGCATGATTTTTAGATAAAGACCTCTTCACATTGAAATACAGCCTATGAATCCATTTACTACGTGAGAACCTGATTTTTGTAGGGCATGTGATTTCCACATGGGTTTGCACCGGTGCAAGTGGGCTGATTATATATTTTTCTTTTTTTTTTTTTTTTTTTTTTTTTTCTTTTTTTTTCTTGTTTTTTTGACAGCGGGGACAACGTATATCTTTAGCAAAGGTGGTGGACAGATCACTTACACGTGGCCTCCCAACGACCGGCCGAGCACTCGAGCGGACAGACTGGCCATAGGGTTTAGCACTGTGCAGAAAGAGGCTGTGCTGGTGCGAGTGGACAGTTCTACTGGCCTTGGAGATTATTTAGAGCTGCATATCGTAAGTATTCGCACCAGAGGCGTGAGATCTCTTCTTGTCTCGGTTGTTCCTGCATTTGTGGGGTTTGAATTTATTCTGTCTGAATGTAGTTATAGCAGCTAATGAACCTTTTGGGGTCAACAGTGAACTAAATGGTACTGGTTTATTTCATATGATGTTGTACAGGGTCTCAGGCACACTCAAAAATGCGATTCATTTGCTACAGTGCTACTTTTCATGTTTTTTCAATTAAAAATCATACTCGGATACCTGTACAGATAGAGCAGTTTATTGCAGTGTAATTACATGGAAGAGGATTTAGCAGTGTCAGAGGAAGGTATGTTTATCCTGGGGGACTTAATCTAGAATCTAATGGTGGAATTGCAGTGTATCACACCTCATTGTGCTTATTGTTAATCTTAGAACTTGTCCTCTCATTTCACCATTTTTTTGTCATGGTAAATCTTAAGCAGAAAGAAAGACTGTCAGGCTAGGAAGTCTTAAAGTAATTTCAGCTGCATTAAAACAAGGAACTAGCAATCAAAATGGAAAGCATGTGGAGTTTTATGGCGTCATACATAAATGATCAATTGAGAGAAACGTAACTAGAGCAGTATAAAAATTTGTTGTTTAGATTAGTCTGAACTTTGTTAATGTGTTAGTTTGATTTTTATTTGAGAATGTCTCTACTTTCAGGAACAGTTGAGTTCCTTTTGAATGAAATTACTTATTGATCTATAACCAATTACACCTTTACCCTCAGAAAGCATTCAGCAGTGATCATTTTCAAAATTAGATGGGATTATGGTATTCAATCTTCCCAGACTCCTTTTTTCTGGAAAGGCACTTTTGCACTGTGGACTAAGGTGATTTTAAAAAATTTATTTACCGGCTTGAGTAAATAAATAAAGAAAGAAAACCTTAAGTAAAATTCAGAGATTGTCTATACCTTTATCTTTCATTGAATCACACAGACAAAATAGTTGGCTGGTACTGTGAAATCTTAGTTTAAAAATGTGAACAAAGCAACTCCTCCCAGGTGCCAGAAAAACTGAGAGCCTACATATTTCAAGCCTACGTATTGTGTTGCTAGATAGAATTTAAATATTTGCTTTGCAAACACCAGACACCTTATTATAATTTGCCTCTATTTGTGATCTCAGAGCAAACCCACCTTCTGTGGTCAACAGAGTTACTTTCTTCTTACAGTTTTTTCTTGTTGTTTTTCATGTTAGCATACAAAGGAATGTTTTCCTTGTAGTTTTACTAAACCTGGAGTCTATTAATATGATAGTATTTGTTTGTTTAGCCATGATATTTCTATTTTAAAGCAAACATTATGTTCATTAATGATGAATTTGAGATCAAAAATTATTGCCTGCTCACAAATGTTTGTGATTCTCAATCTTTTTTTTTTCCTCAAGTAACTTTCTTATACCCATGCTGTAGCAAAAGGTGTTAAAATAAAAGAATAATGAGAGTTTTCTATGGTCAGAAACACTACCAGCTTAATAGGGATGGTGGAAATGATAAATTATACTTTAGTGGTTCTTTTGAAATTTCTGTGAAGCAGCAAAGCCTTTTATCATCCTGCTCTGTGAGGTGATATTGGCCTCCCCCTGCTGCCTTTGCAAGGGACTTTGGGAACCTCCCTGAAGCCTTCTCTGCTTCAGAGCAAAATGGTAACTGTGTGAAATTTCACTGGAATGAGGTTTGACCTTCTGAGAGCAGCTTCAGTGTAGTCTGTCCCTAGAGTGTAGACACTGAGGGATTGACCTGAAATCCTAAGACATTTGGCAAGGATTTTTATAAGGGTTGTCAGTGATAGATAAAGCTTGGAAAACTACTGGGATATAATTTCCCAGAATCTAATTCAAATAAGGATAGTATTCAAAGGGAAGTTGAAAGGCAGTATTTTCAAAAGCACTTGTGACACCTAAGACCATATATCTCATTAAAGTCAGTTTGAGCTGCAGATACTTCTGAGACTTTTACCTGAGATCCATTTTAGCTCAGAAAGTTATTGGGAGATATCACAGTTATAAAAATGAAGAGAACCCAGAAACAGGGAAATCTACATATGTGTTATATTTGAAAAATAGTTAATTGGATCTAAATATTTCCATATTGGCAGCTATTGTGTTAAACTAGCTGTAATAAAAACAGTAGAAGGGGTTTGTCATTCAAAATTTCCTTCTTTCACCAATATTGAGATGCCACTAGGAGCATCATATCTACTAAACAACCAGAAACATGGTATGGATAGTGGAAGGAGATAAAACTAGAAGGAGGTGAAGTGTTTAATTCTGCATGTTCTTTTGCAGGTACCCACTCACCTGTTTGTGGCATGCGTATGCATGAGCAAAAAGTGCCTGTGTACCTTGAGATGCACTGTGTATGGATAACTCACCTGCATGTGGTGGCAAAAAGAGTTGCACTGGAACTACTGCTTTAAAAAAATTTAAATTATAGTCCTCACTAGCATGTTGGGGAGGGCGCTTGAGAGCTTTGAGGTAGCTTGCTCTTAACCTTCTTCATTCTAGAAATGGAAGAGGAAATTACAATTTAGATTATGGTACTTCAGTGTGTGTAAACAGTTATTCTGTTTACTTAAATGTAAACCTAATAATGAAGTCAAGCTTGTAACAAATTCTGATGTTAAAAATTGCTGCTGGATCTTCTGAATCACAGCTTTGGTGTTAGTTTAGGAACATATTTATTTAAAGTAATAATTTAACCTCTCCAAATGACCATTGTTATAAAAAACATTTTTAGAAATGCGTAGCCTGCATTGCTACCAGAAGCTTAACAGTTCCAGTGCAAATATTTTAAATTCCAAGATAGATTTTTATAAAATTCCACCTGTACTGTAGCAGCATAAGTATAAAGGACTGTTTGTGTGTATGATACATATGCAACACAGTACTTCAGGAACGGGATTTTAAAATATTTTAGTCATCCAGAGCTGCAGCAATTAGCTTTCATTTCAATCACTTCACTTCTCATATGGAAGTGGTCTCCTGTTCTGTCTCTGCTAGGAGATCAAGTTCAAGAGGAAATAGATATCGTACCTAGAAGTCTACTGCCACTTCCTCTTCTGTTGATGGATAAATGAAGGACAGATAACTCTGATAATTAGTGCAAGCTTGTTTTTTTTCTTCTTTTCATGACATGGTCTGCATCCATCTCCATGTCACATGGGAAAAGGCAGCAGTTTTTCATGCACTGTTCAATTAACCACCATGTGTACTTCTGTCCTTAACTTTTTGTCTGACTTCTCATGCCCTTAGGTAATTCTGTCAGTGATTCCTGTTCCTACCTTCACTCTTCTTCTCTTCCCACCCTGTTATGCCACATCATTAGAAAGCAAATGTACAAATATATGGATGTTGTTGTCTTCCACAGGCACTGTGCTGTTGATGCCTCGAATTATTAGCTTTCATATGGTGAGGAATAAAATGAAGTTAGACAAAGATATCACCTCAAAGGGCTAAGAAGTCCTGTTAAATTGTTCTTTCTGTTAATGCTGGTAGCATAAGAAAGTGTAATTCTCCTGTGTTGCACAAGGGGTCTTTGTACTGTTTGAGAAGAACCATCAACAGACTTCAGCCATAATAAAAAATATGCAAATTATACCATGTTTTCATCTTTCATTGTTAAAATGAAAGTCTTTATAACAAAATGTAACATTTTTATGCCTGATGGAAAGAATCAGCAGTTTCTGTGTCTTTGTCTGTGTCATTTGTTTGAAAATCAAAGTATTTGTGGAGCATAAAACAGCTGTTTTTATGGTGATAGCTGATTTTGAAGTTGAGAACAAGAAGTTTGTATGGAGCATAAGGCCAGCAGAGCATTCAAAAGTATAAAGCTTTGGCATTCCAGAGAAGACGCCCAGCCTAGGGCACATGAGCTACTTAAGCAGAACTGGTCACTTCTCCTAACTCAAGTAGGGTGAGAATGTGCTAATTAATCTCATCTACAGGTATGGACCTGCTGAATAGTGTGAAGTGGTGATGATCATTCTGATAGGAAACATTCAGAGGTCTAAAATAAGGAATAAGGCAAATGTGGCAATGTTTTGAATGTTATCCTACCCTTGCCCTGTGATTCCAGTGAGAGAACAGTGAAAGTCTGTCAATACTTAGGATATAGAAAACATATCAAAAAAAAAAAAAAAAAGAAATAAAACTCAGGGTAGATTGTAGGAGATATTTTCTGTTTCACTCTATTTCATGTCACTAGGAAACAATATTTTAGGGGAAACACTAACCAATAAGATGAATACTGTGATGATAAAGCATGGAAAACTACTTCAAAAGATTTGCTAACACATTACCTGGAAAAGTTTGGTATGGTTAAAACAGATGGTATCAATATATGCAAGGCACAACACAATTAACCTGTAATACAGTGAAGATGTAGCATTACTGGCATGATGGATTAATCAATATTGTCCTTAGACTTCCAAAATGTGTTTGTGAGGCTTTCAGAGTTACAATTAATGACTGAGGTGAACAGTCTCAGGAATGGAAAGATTGTATGTCTTACAGAAAATAGAGTTTTGGATCATGAGTAAACTCAGTTCATGCTCTTTGTCCCAAATATTTACATACTACATATATTAAAATATATATTGTAGAAATGGCATTTTTAATTTGATTTTTTTAAAACTTTCAGCAAACTGAAAATGAGTATTATTTCCTACTCCCCTCCCTCTGTCTCTTAGTTATGCATGTATGTATGCATATATAGTATGCAGTACTCTGCTACACCAGGCTTTTAATAGCTGACTCTGTTAGACTTTCTTGTACATATCCAAAAAATATGGATAGTTATAACTTATGCAAGTATAATGACTTTCCCTCAAGTGAACAGAAGGAGGAAGCTCAAGTGAGGATCAGAGTTCTGTGTTTGAGTGTACCAGGAAAAGAACTGCAATATCTTTTGATAAATGCATTTGTTATTCTCTTTTGAATACTTCACATGTCTTGGGCTTAATGTCTAATGGAAAGTCAATTGATTTTTATTTACTTGGTTGTATTTGGATCAATTCCTAGAGAGATGGATGTAATTTCAGTGAGATTGATGGTAAAAATACCTTTGATTTTAGTGGTTTGTATTGGAGCTAATTAATTTTCCCAGGAAGAGATTAATAATATTTTAAATAATATTTCCAAAATATTATTTCTTATAATAATAATAATAATTCAAATCTAGAATTCCTTATTATTATATGCATACCTATGGAAAGCAAAGATTTGGGAAGGCCAGTGGTGGCTTGTATATTCATGAAACAGTAATGAGTTTAAAATTGAATTATTCACATCCAGGAAGGGATTTAAGAAAAAAGGGCAGACCTAGTTTTAAGAAATCTGATATTTTAGAAGTGCTGAACATGCACAACAGTGGCTAAAGTCAATGGAAGCTGAATGTAGCCAGCACCTCTGAAAACCAGGTCATCATCATAATCAGCTAAGTGGGCATCAGGGATCACTTTGGAACCCTGGACAGACTTTGGACCATTATGTTTAACAGAGTTGTAATTTTTAATATTGTGCTGCCTTGAAGCACAAGAAAATTTCATAAGTCTGATGTTATCTAATCCAGAATTCTGTTATTATTTGATATTTCTTTATTATGCTTATAGATGGGATATTTATTTGTGATTTCTTTTTTCATTTATGTATGTGAATGTAAAAGCCTATAGGAAGTTTAACAGTTATGGAAAGTGATTGGTTTCTTTGGGGAACAAAAAACTCAGCAACCAGAATGTATGTTAACCTTTAAACTGAAAAAAACTTACTACAGAAGAAGGATTTCCCGACTTGCTAATGGGTTTGAATTACAGGAAAAAAAAAAAAAAGGCAGTGCGATCAAAGAAGACTCGTTTATGGGACTAGACAGGCAGGTGAGAATGCAATTCAATGCACACAAACATTAAGTTAATTAGAATGGGAGCAATTAATTAATCCAGGGAATTTGTGCTAAATGTAGCAATCATTTACCTCACTGATCAGGTTAAAGATCTAACTTTGTAGGAAAGAAAATAAATTAATCACTGAGATGGTCAAGTCATGCCTTGAAACCATACAGTTAAGTTATTCTTTTGTATTAGCAGAGAAAAAGATTTAAAAAGCTCTGAAAAGGGCTTTTATTATATAAGCTATTTGTTAATGCCTCATCTTGAATACTCTGCACAATCTGTTATTGCACATTGAGCAACTGTGGTCTGTTCTTGCCATAAAAAGGCCAAATTGCTGAGGGAAGGTTATGGAAATGTGCTAATTCTGGCACAGAACAGACTGATACCTTGCTGTATGAAAAATATGAATGGAATTTGTACAGCTGATGTAACTAAGCAGTTTGACTCTGACTGCCATCATGGAGTACTGCTAAGAGAAATCCTGATGTTTTGTGGAAGGTCCAGTCTACCAGGATGGTAGGTCTGACTCCCAGCTGACTGCCTGGTTCCTCAGCCTAGAAATGTGCTTGAGGGAGGCAGCTCCTTTCATTTTCTTCTTCTGTTTTGGGATAAAATAGAAATTCTCGCTTGCCTCTATCAAGCAAATAACTCCTTTATGCATCCTGCTCCTTTTTGCTTTTGAGAAAATACAAACTTCCTTCCCAAAAAAGCATGCTGTGTAATGGGATCACGACCCGCCAGCCCCTTGGCCAGAGAAAACTGCACAGCCAGTAGAACCCAAGTTCTCATTTAAAATACTGTGTCAGTGGCACAATGCTCCAGCCCTCAACAATGATGGATCTCTTCAAATGTTTCCTTCTAGAAAAGGTTGAAGGTGGGTAGATCTTCAGAATCAGCTGAAAACAATATGGAAAGAATTGCGTATGGCCGTGGCACTGTATGAAGTTATCGTGCAGATCAGGTCGTGGACTCTAAATTCCCTTCTGATCCTGCATATCTCAAAATTACATTGGAAATTGAATCCATCTGTTGGCAGAACTGTTTAAAATCCAGAACTTTGGTACTGAATTTGATGGCAAGTCTTCCTATGACTTTACTGTTGCAAACTGTGCACAAATGGAACCTTAGATCTGGCATGAGAAGAGAACGTAAACATGGAACTCAATTTTCTTGTTGAGCTTAAAAAAGCACCAAGATTAGAAATAGAAGGGGTTTGGCCTGGGTCATGTTATATTAATAACAAAACCTCTGCATTTTTAAGAATTCAAGTGGACCAATTTGGAAAAGCAAGTACAAGACTAAGCATATTTAATTAGCACAAACTTGAAGAGGCTCATGGCCTCTTCATGAAGCTCCTCTAATTTTTTACTTTGTCACTTTTAAGGCTCTGAAGTACTCTATGGATTACATCCAGTTATATTTTCAAGGATTATTTCTTCCTCTTCCCTTTCCCTTGTTCCACAACTTGTTCTTCTACCATGTCCTCAAACACAAATTCATGTGTTGCACAAATTCAGCAGTCCCAGTGAATCCCAGTGAAAACAGGTGGCAAACATCCAGGGGTCTCAGGGATTACATACCTTTTCTTTCCCATGAAAAGAGGCATAGGAAGGAACAGGGGAGTCACCTCGGTGGTGACTGTATGGTGTGCTCACATGGAAGGACTTCTTGATGAGAACCATTGATAAGTTCTGCTTAATTAAAAAACAAAAGTAGCAACAACAAAGTAAATAAGCATGTGGCCAGAATTAGGAGGTATATCCTTTGGTGTCAAGGCTTTTCACATATAAATAACAAATTTCTGGCTCCAGAAAAAGAGGACGCAGGTATTAGTTTTATGATGTACAAATAAATACAGACCATCTTGCCTCCCACCTTTCCTAGTTAATGTTATCTCCCCTCATTGACGTTTTAGATCCATCACAATCTAATCACATACTTGTAATTCAAAATTCCTGGTGCTGGCTACTAGCCAACATCCTTGTATATGAAGGTTGGAGATATTTTAATAACTTGGCACCAACTCTCCCAGAACATTGCCATGTATAAAAAGCTCAGATGAAAAATTTAGCAGGCATTTTAGCAACTTTATTAAGATTAAAAGGATACTTAACTGTTCGAAGTAGCAGAGCCATTGAGGTGTTCACTGTAACCTGGCTGATCATCCAAATGAAGAAGGAACTGAAATACTGAAATACAGGAAATTATTGTCATTATTTGGAGAATGAGAGCTCTGGATGACTAAGAGTGAAATCCAAGACCAGGCTACTTTTGTCCACTTATCCTATGGAGGTAATATTCTGCTTATTATATTTAGACATAGATACAATAGTATCTATATTATAAGTGTATATATATATATATATATATATATAAAAAATAAGCCTATACAGTTTGTTATACCTAGTCATGTAAGAGAGTCAGCCCTGATAATATTTCCCAGCTTATTCCTGCGTGGTTCTTGTCTAATTTTAGAGAAGTACAAGAAGATTTGTACTCCCTCCTCCCTGCTGGGCATGACTGGCTCAAGGCCAAGTGGAAGGCATGTGTACCCTGTGTGTCAGAAGCCGTGACAGTGCAGACTGGAGACAGGTTTTGGACAGACTGGAGCAATGGCAGTATACGGTTCAGTATGTCCTAGACTATGCTTTTAGCTCCTAATGGCAGCTTGAATAAGGGGCAGTGACTCTCAGACTGCTGTTGACCACTGAAGAAGGGCCAGGTTTGCACAGGACAGATCAGGGTTTGTTTCCTACGAATAAAAGCCAGAATCCAAGATCTGGCCCATTAACTCCCTGTCTTTTAAATTTATGAGCTCTAAGTGAAGGTAAGGATGAGGTGTGCACTGCAGCATAAAGTACCAGTGTAGCAGTTTTTCAGTGCACATGCAGTATGAACAATATTATTTTTAATACCAGTGAGAGTGATTAGCCTATTGATGCAGAACAAGACGAGGGCAAAAGTGCTGCTGGTGACCTGAACAGATTTTGATCCTAACTCCAAGTAATTCTCATCCCACCACTTCCACTATTGATTTGTTTGAAAATATTGCAAAAAATATGAGTACGTATGAGCAGGATCTACATCAAGCCAGAAAACTACTGCTGGTAAGTGAGGTGCAGGAGCAATTTTACAGAGCCTGCTGCTTTCCTTCAGTCATTTGTTTAAGTAAATATTGCTAATATAGTTAATCACTTTGTGCAAATAAGGAAAGCTCATCTTAATAGTGTTCTGGTTTTGTGAGATACTACCTTAATTGTAACTCACAATTAGTTAATTAGACCACTTACTTAATTCAGGTTTTGCTCTGTGAAGACTCAATGTCATCACCAAACTGAAAACTTCTTTTCACATTTAATACTAGTTTGCTTTTTTCCTTCTAGACTGTTTCATGGTCTTGAGCCTTTCTCCCTGTTTCATTACACCACTGTATCAGTGAGGAGGAATTGGAGTAAAATCACTGGATGAGTGTAGGGGAGGGTGGAACTGAACACACAGGGCTTGGCTCCTACCTTCATTCAATTAGCGTACTTAACTTTTGCAGTCTTTGGCAGTAGCTCATTGCACCAGGGTTATGCAGGAAACAGAGCCAGAGCAGGGAATTTGTGTTTTCTGAAACCCTGGCTGCCAGTTGTATCTTCATCTTCCTTTCACTTACTTACCTATGCTCTTTAATCATCGTCTCTTTTACCTGAGCTTGTGACCCTTGACATCAGTGCATCTCCACTGCTGGTGGATCACTGAGCAGCCTACTGCTTTCTCTCCCAGCAACAACCATAGGTGTACAATATTTGCCTTCTCTTTGAATCTAGCAGTGATTCTTCCTACTTCACAGTGGGCTGCTGCTGTTAAGTCTTTTTTTTTTTTTGCTTAGATCATACCACTCAGAGGAATTCCTGCAACAATAACAGACAGGATAAAGATTTAATGAACTGATACTGTCAGTGTTCTGTGTTCTGGTGGCTTATGTTTAATGTAACAATCCTACTAACAACAGGTGAGTTTCCCTGTTAAGTGTTTGGAGAGGCTTAAATGTCTTGCTGTTTGTGAAAGCCCATTTACACTGAAACGTGCTAATGCTTCAGAGCTCGGATTAGCTGAAGGAACTGACTCATGCATTTCCTGGCTTTCGATAATTACCTAGCTTATGTTGAATAACGGGTGCTGAGGAACAAAGAAAAGACACAGCCCTTCAGTTTTGCCGGTGGTTCTCTGTGAAATTATCCCAAACTCTTCAGTGCAGCAGCATGAAGCTACAACGTGGCTTTAACTTCTGGTGCTGGAATTTGTAGGTGATGATCTATGCTCAGTCAAAGGCGAAATAGAAGTCCAGATGTTCCCTCAGGGAGATGTAAATCACACTTGCTGCTACAGCATTACACATTCTTTGTGGGCTAGGAAAGCTGCCTGCACAGGACTGGGAATTCTTCCCTCTGTTATTCCAGCATTGGGTCAGGTACTCCTCTTCATCCCAGGCCTCTGGATTGAAGGATGAGGATGAAGCATTACAGCCTCAGCAGATATCATCAGGCTTCACTTTGAGTCCAGAATCTCTTATTTTTTGTTCAGCCCTCCCCCTTGATGGACTTGCAACTTACTGCCTACAAACTGAATGCAACAGACTGCCTTCTTCCTGTCTGCTGTGAAACCCCGTTAAAATCCTTGTTCCCCATGTTTTCTCTGACCCAGTGAATTCCATGGAACAATAGAGAGTTCCTGGAGCAAAAATACTCAGTATTTCCCTGGCATAGTAAATAGAATTTTTAAGGCTGTCAATGGATTATGTAGCAGTACCTTCTCATTTAGGGACAAGCACGAAGAGTGTTATCATATATTAAGCTAATTTACAGTAACTTCTACCAACCAAAAAAAAAAGTGGAAAGATAATTCTAGAGAGCCTTAATAATCACTCAGCATATTTGATAATGCCACTGCTGTTGGTATCATACTCACCACGATGTTTAATAGCTGAACAGATGCAGCTCACTAGAGCACCACATGGTAGGCAGCAGCAGGGAGTCCCATTTGACAAGTTGGTTTTGGTTTATTTCCTTCACAGAGAGCCTTCCCTGATATCCCAGGTTTTCTGTAGTGTTTTGATTTGCTACTCAGCAAACAGGAAAAGGCAAGGGAATTCTCTATTGCTTGTTTCCAAAGCAAACGGGGTTTTGACGTTTTAGTGACTGTGTTATGAAATTCCTAATTAAGCTTATATAAGGCATGTTTTAATGTCAAATTGCCCACCCTCGGTGGAAAGAGTTGGGTTTTAGTGGGAACCATATACCCATATGCATGGACTGTTTGTAGGATAGCAACTATGCTGGTTTTTGGAGGTGACTTCCCATGTGGGGATTTTTATTTTCTTTTAATTGCAAGATTTTGTGTATACATCTGCAAGTCACTTTGCACAGTGAACAGTAACTCTTGGCTATAGTAGTGCCATGGGATGCTGCAGTTGTTTGGTGCTTCTAGATTTGCTCTCCATGGAACAATACAGAGGAACATTTTGTAAGACTTTCCTGCCTTCCAATTGCTTGCCTAGAAAAACACCTGACTTTGTACTCTGAGGCTAAAAGAAGACAGCTCTGATGTTAATATATTCTCGAAAATCAGTGGATAATACAGAGGAGATAATGAAACCGGTGGCTATATGATTTTGGCATTTCTTTCCAGGAAACATAAGAATAATGTAATTAAGATGGGAACAAGACTAAAAGTGCTGCAAAACTCACATTATCCACCACATATTGCCTGGTCCATAAATAAACACAGAAACTCCCTTGATTATATTTCTTTATTAATGTGGTTATATACTTAAAGATAGGTGTTGCGAAGGGCTAAATCAATGGGCAGTGTCTTCCCCAGAGCTAAAAACTTGTCACAACTTAGTGCTCAGCTGAGATGCTCCTTTGGAAGATATTTAAGGTTTTCTGGGGTTTTATTCCTAATCTACTTTTTCAATATTTTACTGGCTATTTAAACTGACGTTCTTAAAGCATTGATTTTCTTTTCTTTCTTCTTCCTTTTCACTGCGTATTCAAACTCAAAAAAACCACCAGCACGTCTCCTTGTCACAGCTGTAGTGTGGTACATGATGACACCAAGCTGTGCTAGTGTGGGAGGAGGGGAGACAGGGGTTGCAAGCGCTGTGGAGAACTGATTAAAATTCAAAATGAGCTTGATAAAGTGGAGAAGTAATCTGAAATCAGGAAGATGAATTTCTACAAAGGAAAGTGCCAATTCCTGTACCTTAAGATGGAAAAATCAAATGCACAGCTATAAAATGAGGAATAATTGTGGCCTAGAAGTAGTTCTACAGAAAAGATTGGGAAGATACAGCTGATTGCAATTTGCTGGAGACACAGACAGGCATCAATCTGGGATGCATTGACAACACAGGGGGTGGCAGAGGAGGAAGAGTTTGATGTTTGCGCAGTTTTGCTGGGATCTTAGCTGAAGAAGGATGTCCAGTTTTGAGTACTTAGTTTTTCAAAAAGAGATAGGGAAAGAAGGCAGCTACTAGAAGAATCAGCAATATACTCTAGTTTATTGAATGCTCTAATTTATTAAATTCCCAAGAAGCAAATGAAGGACTGGGCTCTGTTTTGTTTATAAAAGAGAAGGCAGAGAGTGACTGGTCATGAAAACCACCTTTTAGTACATATAGGTTATTAACAATCATGACCATGGCTAATTTGTGTTGCCTGTCTGTCACCATACGGTTAGAAATAGCTGGTTTAATTGCAACAATGCTCTTGAGTATTGGAAAAAAATTTCTGCTTGATGGCTAGCAGTGGAGCTGGCTCTGTAGGCAGGCCCTGTTAATTTAATCTTTCGAGATCAGGTTCTGTTCCAATCGGTATTGGGAATGCCATGGAGACTTCTACTGTGTGTTTTTGCTAAAGTAAGCCTGGATGTATTCACTGTTGCCAGCAAGGGGTGGGTAGAGCAGGTTCTTCTTAGGTCGCACACTCCCATTTATGCTGCAGTTTTTAAGTGGAAGGCTTGGGTCCAGGAATGATCTAAGAGGAATGCTTGGATATAGCCACAGTGAGGTTTTCTGCTGTCACTCCTAAAGACCTAGAAAAGGGTGAGAGTGAGTTGCTGCTGCTGAGCATTTTCTTTTAATATCCACTGGTCTTAGTGTCAACCCCAAACTCCAAGACTGCGCAGCAGCACCAGCTAGAATCTTCTCTCCCTCTGCCATACCAGCATCCTCTCTTGTTTAACATTAGAGAACTGCTCTGCTGCTAAATGTGGGAAAGTAACGTGGATCTGTAAGGCTGGGAATTGCTCTCCAGCCCTGCAAAGGCCTGTTGGTGTGTTCTTCACTGACTGTTGGCATGTGCCTCCTCGTCAGCTTGTGGGAAAGGTGGTGGTGATGTAACTAAGTTTGCCTCCTCACCCACCTCTCAAATGTTAGCAAGTGTTTGCTTTGGTTGATGTGTGGGAGTGGTGAGGTAATCTGAACCATCCTGGTGGAAATCCAAAATAACCCCAATGGGCTAAATAGATTGCTGAGCAAAACACATTTGGTTATATTGAGAAAATAACGTGCGATTGGGGTGAACTTATTTTGCAGCATTTTGAGCTATTTGGCCAGTTCACTAGCTTCAGACTTAGCTATGCAGCTCTGTGAAATGTTTTTTAAGGTTTCTTATCACAATAGTGCATGAAGTTTATCTAAAAGATAAAAATCACTCACAGGTCATGGCAGATAAGCTTTCCTGTTTCATTTCTAATGTAAACTTTCTAGTTTATTAACATTGCTGACTATTTGTGATGAGCTTTCTAATGATTTTAGTGCAATGTTGATTTTAAAAAATCCTTTGGCTAGTAAGAATTGTCACAACTTCAGGCTCATATTATAAAAGCTCAGTATGCTTTAAGCATGGAAGAGGTTTTATCTCTTTGGCATTGCTCTCCAGGACTACATCTTGATTCTCTGTGCGTGCTGTTGTCAGATGACTGTGTTCTGGGGTTTCCTCTGGAGCACCCTCCTTTAGTCACCCTGTCTAACCTCCTTGTCCCGCAAGCTGTGTCATACAGTTTCACCAGCTTATTTTGCACTTCTGCAGTCACAAAGGTATGTCGTGGATTTGCATCATTGCCCCAAAATATCAGAAGCTGTCCAAACTGATAATGTGTGTCGTTTCATTGAGTTGGAAGAAAAACAATGAATAAATGTGTCACTTTATCTGTCTTGTAATGGAGATATTATTTAGCTTTTGTAATTGTGATATTAATCTTCACTATCCCTTGCTACAGGGGTAATATCAGAATACTGGTACATGAAATTTATTACTCTTGACCCCCAGAGGCACCAATCAAAGGCACTTTTGGTTTATTGGCAAACCTAATAGGTTCCCTCCTTTTCTCACTGAAAATATTTGAGAGTTTTGTGCTGCCTTTTTCCTGTAATGAACAGTAACATGAAGATTCAAGACAGGGAAATGGTTTTGCATGAATCATATTCTCCCACACATGTACTACTGATAGGATTATCACAACCATTCCTAACACTGTTAGTATTTTTTTTCTTTTTTTAAGTATAGCCAGGGTTGATTTCTACATCAGAAAAGCTTTAGAAAGCTTACTGGTTTGGAGTATTTTGTAATTGTTTTTTAAGAGTCATATTGCAAGAGAGCTCCTGATGACAGGTACATTACTAAACTGTGGTAGGTTGGAGGGTATAGAAAAAACAGAGTATAATCATGAAATTTCTTCAGAAGGTGGAGAAGGTGGTGGAGCCTTCCCTGCATTCCACTCTGCTGTACTTCTTTGTGGGCCTGACGGATTCAGAGTGATATTAAATTATGCTATCAAGAGAAAAACTAGTGCTTCTCCTCTTGGTCCTATTAGGGAAGCAATAGCAGGGCTTTGACTCTTAGGGCTGATTTTTAGGCAGTTAGCAGGCTTTTCTGCTGCTGTTCATCTGGCTTTATTATAAATGTCCTGGTTGGGATGCTCATATTTCTTTCTTTTCGTAGATTTTTCTCCCTATATTAAGCACATGCACCGCTCTCAGGAAAAACTTTATGGGATTTCAAACTTGTTTTTTTGATCTGGGATAGGTTAAAACCACCAAACCTAAACCTTGCAGAGGCAAATCAAGGGTTACCCATTTACTGTCTGTGAGCTCCTGTTCACTGCCAGGAACTGGCTGCAGCAAGAGAAAGACCAGTGGTCTGATCTAGGTAATAGTGCCCTGTAAGCTGGAAAAATGTGCTTTTTTCCAGTCTTATTTCTCAATGGAAAGCAGAACATAAAAAAATTTCAGGATTGTCATAGAATGTACCAGGCAGAATGCAAAAGGACTCTGCTTGGCACCAATGACCAACTGGTGCTGGCTTCAGTGGGACTGAAAGAAACCTGGATTCAAATTCTTTCCCCCACCTAGCTCAGACTGGGACCTCATCCAGACTCCTACACTGTGGCTTCAGAACTCAACTTTTGACTCACCTTGGTAACTGAGTCTTTGTTTCAGATTGTTTGCTTTTAAAAATGTGCAAGGTTTATTTTTCTTGCTTTGCATCAGAAAGGAGAGGGTTTTGAAAATTTTCTTTTTTATTAAATATATTAGCAAAAATGCTTTCTAGTAAATTTTGGTGAAAGCACATCTTCTATATATTGATGATAAAATGGTCTTTGTTATGATCATTACAATCGTGGTTGCTGTTGCTCGCTTTGTCTAAAATCAGGATTCATATAGCAACAACTTCCTGAAAGGTTTTTAATCAAAATTCAGGATGGAGTCTTACTTTATATTTTGTTAAAATGGACAGAAAGGATTCCTAACTGTTGTTTCTAGAATAGCTTAGAAGTGCAGGAGGCAAGAAACTTGTTGAGCACTGCAAGAGTTGCCCTGCATTAGGGACAGATTAAAGGAAAAAATGTCATCATGCATCTGCTCTTAACATGGAACATGGCACATCCACAATTACTAGAACCCAACGTACATTTCCAAAGGTCAAAACCTTTTCTAAATCCATAAATACTGCTGAATTTATCAACTTCTAGCACAATTGAATGTATCTGGAGATGTGGACCAGGGACATGATGATTAAGCACTGTAGTGATGGAAAAGACAGAACAATTAAGTGACACGTTCTCCTACATGTTGTATTGGATATTTTTCTAGCTATGAAAGGAGTTTACAAAATTTTTATTTCCGATTCTAGCTACCTGAGATGCTTTAAATCTGAATTCTCTCTCCTAGTTGCTTGATTTATTAACATAGGCAATGTAATAATTCTCTGTATCAATCACTTGTTAGAAAATTTAAAAAAAAAAAAAATTAAAAATCGGTAATTGTAACCAAAAATTAATACATTAGAATGAAAGATGTTTTTAAAAGATAATTTAGTGGTTTAAAAATAAGTAGCCTTTTACAAGCCAGCTGCAAATCCCCATTCTGTTTCCTGCTCAAAATGAATTCCTGCTGTAAGTATTTCAAGGCTGTAAATTTAGATAGTGATCTAAGTTGTTGGGTTGGGTTTCTATTGGTTATCATGCAATTAAGAGGGTATTTGACATAAGTGTAAATGGGGACAACTCACATTGCTCTTGAGGCAAAATATTTTGGTCACTTTTTCCTCACGTCACATTCTCTGAATAATAGAAAATAAGTATGGTTGCTGGTAATAATTATGTTTCTTGAAAATTCAAAATATTCTTTTGACAAAGACTGTGCCAAATAATTTGTTTCATTCTACTCTCACTTCCAAGTTATTTCTAGCGGAGCAGGTACTCAGTGCATAATAGAAACCTGTCATGCAGAGCTTGTGTATTTTGAGCCTTCAAGAAATGTAAACTTTTCAATTTCACATTGCCGACCTGCCACATAAAGATTCTTTTGCTGCACAGCAACAGGAAAAAAAAATGGTTCTAGCATTAGAGAGAGTTACTCCGGAGGATCACCTGGCCAACATGCAGCTCCTTGATTTTAGTTACTAATCTTAATATTAAATGAAAAAAAAAAAAAGAAGGAAGTTTATTTGGTGTTACGTCACTGCCCTGTTTGCTTTTTTTGAATGAAAATTTTAAATCTTAATCATTTGATTGCCTTCTCTTTGATTATGTATTTAGGGTTTTAAAATAATGGCAGAAATGTAATTCAAGATGTAATTTACAAGTAAGAGACATATAATGAGTTGTTTCATACTTTTTTGCCTTTTTTTTCTTCATTAGGCACAAGATTATGTATTTGTTCTACATTCTGGTACTGTTCCAGACCTATATAGTAGAAGCTAGTTCCAATTTCAATTGTTTTAGTTAAAATGCATTTAGAAAGCATAGCTCGTGCCAAAGGCAAATACCTAAAGTTTGTTATGTTGGCATAAAAAAGCAGAAATCTTGGATTCATTTGATATGCTTCGGATGTTGGTGCATCTTGGTGACTTTTTCAACATTTTCTGCAAGATCATGAACAGTAGGTGCTTATTTATTAGTGGTAGAAATGGTATTTTAAGGAATGCAGTGTAAGCTATATCTTACAGGACAGATTATGGAGAGAAAAATGGTTCCGCAAGACTGTAGGAAGGGGAATGAGCAGTGAAAACATTCCTGGGCACCATCTCAGTAATAAATACACCAGAAAAGTGTCTCTCTGGAGAAATGCAGCTCTGAAACAAGATTTATAATCTCTGTGTGACTTTGAGGATCGCTTGTTAAAAGAAAAAGAACAAAGTGCAAGGGTTCAGAGTTTCATGTTTAGTTGCAACACTTATTTGAACATACAAATCAAGAGCCCTACCTGTCTCCCCCCTTTAAAGAAAGCTTGCATGGATGCTTCATTGGTGCAGTACCAACCAAATGAGGGAAACGAGTTTTAAGATTTGCCTTGTGGTTCCCATTGGAAAGCACAAATGAAATTTTAATTCACACCTGTGGCTCTGCACAAAAAAATATCCTGAGGAAAAGGTGTCAGACTTGATTGCCGGAAAATTTGTTATAAGTGCATTATGCATCAAAATTATTATATTGGATGACAATTTCTATTATTTTACACAAAGTTCATTCAATTTAATTAAAATTTACCACTCAAGTATACCATTCTCTTCGTGGTAATCTTCAAATTATTCTTGTTTTTGCTCTAATAGCTATTTATGAGTCATAGAAAGTACACCTAATTAATACCTCTGCACGTTGCTACAATTAAACATTAATCAGATTTGATTTTTAGAGTAATGTGCTACCAGTCTTCTAATCTTCTACGTTACGACCTGATAAAAATTTCATTACCCTAGTTATAAAGTTCTCGATGGGAAGGGATTTCCATTTAGTGAGTGTAATACTTAGTGGTGTCTTCAATGCAAATTTTACACTCTTTTTAACATGCTCTACATAAATTGAAGTAGTGACATGAGTAAACTGATGTTCTAGAGATAAGTTTTAAAAAAAAAGTTATGAGCTTGTCAGGAGTATCTAACTGAATGGTGATTTTTTTATTAACATGGGATGACAGAATTTAGTCAACATATTTCCTTCTTTCCTTTCAGTTTAGAAGAGAAAGCCAGTAGATGTAAGCATGAAACAATGCATGAGCTTTCAAAAAGCCACCTTAACAGGATTCATATAAGCATGCTTGGTTAAGTCTTTTTATTTTATTTTATTTTATTTTATTTTATTTTATTTTATTTTATTTTATTTTATTTTATTTTATTTTTCACTCTCCAGTGGTGGTGGGGGGAAAAAAAAACCAAACCACCATTTTTTCCCAGTATGTCAGAATAGACGGATGACTGTCCTGTTGATCAGTGATTGCTGTCAAATCACTCACTGTGGCTCCTCCACTCCTGATCACTGCCACACAATGCCCTGTCACCCCCTGCCCCAGCTCCTGGATTCCGCTGCTGCTGANTTTTAAATCTTAATCATTTGATTGCCTTCTCTTTGATTATGTATTTAGGGTTTTAAAATAATGGCAGAAATGTAATTCAAGATGTAATTTACAAGTAAGAGACATATAATGAGTTGTTTCATACTTTTTTGCCTTTTTTTTCTTCATTAGGCACAAGATTATGTATTTGTTCTACATTCTGGTACTGTTCCAGACCTATATAGTAGAAGCTAGTTCCAATTTCAATTGTTTTAGTTAAAATGCATTTAGAAAGCATAGCTCGTGCCAAAGGCAAATACCTAAAGTTTGTTATGTTGGCATAAAAAAGCAGAAATCTTGGATTCATTTGATATGCTTCGGATGTTGGTGCATCTTGGTGACTTTTTCAACATTTTCTGCAAGATCATGAACAGTAGGTGCTTATTTATTAGTGGTAGAAATGGTATTTTAAGGAATGCAGTGTAAGCTATATCTTACAGGACAGATTATGGAGAGAAAAATGGTTCCGCAAGACTGTAGGAAGGGGAATGAGCAGTGAAAACATTCCTGGGCACCATCTCAGTAATAAATACACCAGAAAAGTGTCTCTCTGGAGAAATGCAGCTCTGAAACAAGATTTATAATCTCTGTGTGACTTTGAGGATCGCTTGTTAAAAGAAAAAGAACAAAGTGCAAGGGTTCAGAGTTTCATGTTTAGTTGCAACACTTATTTGAACATACAAATCAAGAGCCCTACCTGTCTCCCCCCTTTAAAGAAAGCTTGCATGGATGCTTCATTGGTGCAGTACCAACCAAATGAGGGAAACGAGTTTTAAGATTTGCCTTGTGGTTCCCATTGGAAAGCACAAATGAAATTTTAATTCACACCTGTGGCTCTGCACAAAAAAATATCCTGAGGAAAAGGTGTCAGACTTGATTGCCGGAAAATTTGTTATAAGTGCATTATGCATCAAAATTATTATATTGGATGACAATTTCTATTATTTTACACAAAGTTCATTCAATTTAATTAAAATTTACCACTCAAGTATACCATTCTCTTCGTGGTAATCTTCAAATTATTCTTGTTTTTGCTCTAATAGCTATTTATGAGTCATAGAAAGTACACCTAATTAATACCTCTGCACGTTGCTACAATTAAACATTAATCAGATTTGATTTTTAGAGTAATGTGCTACCAGTCTTCTAATCTTCTACGTTACGACCTGATAAAAATTTCATTACCCTAGTTATAAAGTTCTCGATGGGAAGGGATTTCCATTTAGTGAGTGTAATACTTAGTGGTGTCTTCAATGCAAATTTTACACTCTTTTTAACATGCTCTACATAAATTGAAGTAGTGACATGAGTAAACTGATGTTCTAGAGATAAGTTTTAAAAAAAAAGTTATGAGCTTGTCAGGAGTATCTAACTGAATGGTGATTTTTTTATTAACATGGGATGACAGAATTTAGTCAACATATTTCCTTCTTTCCTTTCAGTTTAGAAGAGAAAGCCAGTAGATGTAAGCATGAAACAATGCATGAGCTTTCAAAAAGCCACCTTAACAGGATTCATATAAGCATGCTTGGTTAAGNCCCAGCTCCTGGATTCAGCTGCTGCTGAGTCTGGGGATATATGACAAGGAGTGGACAGGTGGGGAATTAACTTTATCACATCCCTGAAACTTATCTCTCACTCTATTAATTTGCTTCCAATGGTGAAAAATCCTTTTTGAATCCTCAGAAGTTCAGAGCAACAATATAGAATGAGCTCTGTGTCATAGGTGAGCTTTCCCAGATCATCTGCAGCTTAGAGGTATTTCTTAAACTTTTTTTCTTCAGAGAGCTAAACCCCATCTCTTCATTCAATAGAAGAGCTAAAAGATAATTTGATCTAGGCAAGGGCGCTGCAAAGGCAGTAGATAACCTGTTAGCACAGCTTTGGGTTGGAACTGAAGGGATTCCAATTTTCATCCTGATCCTTAACAGGTTTAATTAACACTGTTTCTTACTCAGGCTTATGGCACTGCCAGACCAGATTTGTTTAATGCTCTAGCATTTCTACCCCATGCAAAGAGTTTATAAAGGCAGCATCCAATACTGAATTTCTTTTGTTTAGAAGTAGTTGTGACTTCATGCATATTTTCTTGGATATTTCCCAGAAACTTTAGACTATTCAACCAGTTATATCAAAATGATGGGACCAACACTTCTGGGGGAGTCGGGGGGTGGGGGGTGGGGATAATTCTGAAGCTGTCCTTTCCCTAAACTGAAAATGTTTCTGACTCAGAACAAACAGGAACATAACTGGCAGCCTGTTCAAAGGATGGATCATGTTTGACTGTTATACTTGTGCAAAAAAGTTGAAGTTTCTTGTTTCCTCATGGGTGATTTGAAGTCAGAAGGAATGGGTAGGACCTAATGTGCGTATGGCGTGAAGGGACGGTTTGGGGCTCTTGCAGTAAGAGCTGGAGCTGGAGCTCAGCTCCAGCAAAGTTTTGTGAAACTTGGAGAGTTTTAAGTGTTTGTGCTTGAAGTGGGTCCCAAAAGCTGCCTTTGAGAGCTCTGTTCTTGTGAGCTGAGCAAAGGGAGTAGTGGCTTTTCCCCACCCCTTCTGGGGAGCAGTGCTGTGTGTGCTCAGCAGTGTGAAATGTGCCATGGACTCCAGTGTTCCACTTTCAGGAAGGGATGGCTCATCCCTAGGGAGCTGTCACCATGGCCTAGCCTTGTCTGGGGTGGAGTGGGAGCAGTGTGTGGTGTTGCTGGGAACATCACACAGGCTGTAGACTGAAAAAATGCACACAGATATGCAATGTCCCCATAAAAAGTATGATTTCCTTCAAGTCAATAGGAAGGATGCTAAATGTGAGTTATTTCTAGAACATATAATGCAGTGTAAGATAAGAAAATCCCTTTATTGTACTGTCCTGTCATAATTGAAGGTTATGCCCATTGTCATTGGGTTTTCCTCCCCTTAAATTGCACATCCTGAGGTCTCATCTTTTTAAGATGTAGCTACCAATGGTTCCCATCTGCTACATCTCTCTAGAAATATTCATGGTTATTTGATTATTTATGTCAAGGTTCAGTTCCTCTCTGATTTAATTCTTTAGATATTACATTACTCATGACTGTATCTATGCTATGGTTGCCATCAAATCTCTACTAAGACCTTTTCCAAAAAGTTTGGTTTTGATTGGGTGCTTATTTTATTTTATTTCATTTTGTTTTGTTTTATTTTATTTTATTTTATTTTGTTTTGTTTTGTTTTGTTTTGTTTTATTATTTAATTTTTTATTTCCAAGACTTTAATGAAGACTAAATACCTAGCATTTTGGTAAGATCACTCAGAAATTCTGCTGGAAAGATCAATCACGATGTTTAAGGATGCTTTTAGGAGGAAGAAAATAATTTTGTCTTTTGAAGACTATTTGGAATAAGGGAGTAAAATGTCACTCAGAAATTAAAAATAATTTTTAAAAAAGTCAAACCAGTCATTTGTCCTGTACCTCCAAAGACAGAGCTCCGAATTCACTTCCCTCCAGATCCCTCCCCCAGAACTACTTTTTCTAGTCTTGACATCTGCTGGTTATTTCAAATAGCCGTGGGCACAGGGTAAGGCTTTCAAGAAGTAAAAATTTAATGTTACACTTGGCTCTTGTTAATATTAGCTGATAGAGAACAGACTCTGGCACTGTTCAGAGGCTCTCTGCCACATTGATGATAGGAGAAAGGAGTGTGGAATAAGTGTGGAGTACATGCCCTGGCATGGGGACTTCAGCACTCTGGTCTTGAATTCTCTGGCATGTTTTCTTGAAAAAACATTCAGCAGCTGATATTTACCCCAAACCAAAGCATGAACTGGCAGCTTAAATTTTTAAAGAGTGTTTCTTTCTGGCAGTTTCTAAATTAAAAACATTGGCACACTTTTCTTTCTCAATATACAGTTTATTGCCCCAATCAGCATTAACAGCCTAAAGTGATGTTGTTTGTTTTTAATTCAGCCAAGCTGCTACCAAAAAAAGTTGTATGTCAAACAGCCCTGTAAAATTTAAAAAAAAAAAAAAAACACCAAACAAAAAAACAAGGTCAAATTCTCCTGTGTTTGTCACCGACCTGAATTGTTCTGTGCAATTTTAATGGTCAAATATTCCAAGCTTGCATTGTGGATTTACTGGAAATGCTGATCATCTTTAGACATACTTTTTAAAAGGCACTTTTAATGAGAATAAAGCTTAATAGAACATTAAACCAAAATATTATTACTGATAGGGAAAAAAAATTACATGGCTATTGCTGTGGATGGATTTTTGTCCATTACTGCTGTTGCATGATTTTAGAGCAATGCTGGGTCATAAATAGGAAACTTTTACACTCCTACATACAATTCTCTTCAACGATCAGCCCTAAACTGTGGTTTGTTCTTGCAATGCAAGTGATGAGCTTTGCTTTCCTGGTTTTCTGCAGTCACTTGGGCAATGTGTAAATCAAAGGATGTATTGAGATTTTTTAGGGGGGTTGTTTGATTTAAGTTTTTTTGGGTTTGTTGTTTTCTGATTTATCTCATCCTCCCATATTTAGACTTGCACTAGTGTAGCTCCCATTTATGCCTGTGCAGGTGTGTATTTATCTGGAGGACCTTGCATTGTTACATGGACTTGAGTATCCTTCTAGGCTGTTACTCTCATATGTAAGAACCTAATGCTCAGGAGGACTATTTTGTCCATAAGACATTAATGCAAAGTATGACAGGTTATTGTTTTGTAGCTTGATTTGTAGCTTGATTTACAACCTAGACCCCAAAGAGAAACACTGACCTCTCCAGATAAAGTCAGTAATGTAACAGTTTTATTACTCATTTAAATGTCCCTAGGCCAGCAACCTTTTTTTTATTACCTTAAATTAATTTTTGGAATTAAGCCCATGCTTTTGTGTTTGTCTCTCAGTTCGGAGCCTTGGGCAAGATGTAGGGCTGGGAAGAAGATGACCAGCACAATGCATCTTGATAATCATGACAGGTTTCTCTTGGCCAAGATAAAATATGGCTGCTCTATCTGGATAGTAAATGAAAAAGACAAAACAGTGTAACATCTGCTTATACTTCTAGCAGTAAGATTTTTTTTTTCTTGTATTTTCTAGTTTGAGGGGGTTGATGCCTTTTCCAGAAATGGCACTTTATTATCATGGTAGTTTGAAAAGTCCATTATGGCTGATGGAGGTTCTGGATTTTCCGGGAAAGGAGGTTGATTTCTGAAGAAAACGTGTGTCTGTAATCATCATGTCCACTGGTCAATCCTATTTTTTCTCCAACAACATTTGAACCCTGTTTTAGAAAAAACTAGTAGAAGCCTAAGATATCAAAGGTAATAAATTCTTGCATTTTTTCTGGTTTTCTGTTTTGGTTTGAGTTTTGTTTGTTTGGGTTTTTCCCTTTCTTTTCTTTTTTCCTTTCTTTGATTTTCTTTTGAAAATCAGCAGTTCAGTAATGGAGGGAGACCTGTTAATCTCCCACTGGGAGAAAGGTAAGAAAAACTCAGATACTATCTGTTCTTTTTGGCAGTAGCTGAATGATCAATCAGCAGCAGAACATTCTGGCCAGTGTGTGTGTAACTCCAACCTGGGGAAGACATTTACTGTCTTTTATTGCCAGGGAAAGACTGAATATAGTTGGAGAAACAAGAAAAAAGAATTGGAGAAATAAGAAAAGTAAATCTTTTGAGAGGCTGTGGGGGTCTTGACAGGGGACAGTTGACATGGAAGGGACAGAGAAGCATCAGAGTCAAGTCAGTAGCAAAACAGCTGAGTTAATTCTGCTTACAGAACAGTCTTTTGAAGATGCCATGAAATAGAAATACAAAGCCAAGAGTAGCTCTCCTTGCTTTTGTCTTTCTAATGTCGCAAAATCTTGATTTTTGGTTACCAAACACTCGTCTGGTAAAGCACCACACTAATTAGAGCAGGAATCCCACAGCACTTTCCACATTTAAGTACTATTTTATGTTGATTTTTTGGAGCTTAGCAACAATTGTATGCCAGTTTATTACCCCAATTCAGCAGCATAAACTAGTTCTAACCCAGCAGTTATGCTGCATTTTCCTAGTTTCCTCTGGGGAATGCACCTAGCTGGCTTGTACCAAGCTACCAGGTAATTTTGAAAATTGCTTTAATTGGTTCACAAATGGAACAAGAGAGCTATAGCTGTAATGTGTGCTCACCAAAATAAATAAACCCAACAAACCAAAAAAAATAAATATTGGTGAAATTTAAAAGCAGATTACCAAAGTTTGTAGTACTAAAATTAGTACTAGGAGTTGTCATTCAAAGGAATGGTTGATAAATTTTGTTTTACCAGAAGGAAGGAATGGCATCAGTCTCAAATGTCACAGAGGTGATTAAAAGCTTCTGGGACTTCTTGTGAATTTTCCAGCTAACAGAGAGACCTAGGATGCATGAAGCTGAAAAGAAAGTATTCCCAAATAGGTGAAAATAGCTTTTAAAATTCAGTGGGTTTTATAGCTTGTCCTTAGTTCTTAAGTACCTTGAATTACATCCACCTATGATTGTAATAGCTTGAGTGAAGGTAAAAGTACACAGTACTATGAGTAGTGCTCAGATGCAGAATTTAGAGTTGTTGGGTCAAGACTATGTAAGGTGTAGGAATATTAATATATTGGATGGCTATATTGTACAGCAGGGGGAAAATTAATGAGGCAGATTCAGTATGATTTCAGGCATCTGACAAAGCTGGTTTATAGCTGCAGATAGTGTATAAGTTATGCATGAACTTCTTCCAGCTAAAAATAATAGTTCACATAGTTACCCAGTATGGGGGGCCAGGGGAAAATAGCACCATGATATACATTAGGAGACACTGAAGTATTAGCAGGGAAGCTTCTAGAGTGTATACTTTATTGATGCCTGTTTTCATTGCTAAACCAAAATATTTATGGCAATATGTAATGAGCAGATTATAATTCATAAAATATGCAGTCATAAAAATGAGGAATAGTGGGATTATTAGCGGCTTTCAGCAGTAGAGAGGCTGTCTCTTAATGGCTTCCTCCTTCTCTAGCCATTAGCACTGCAGCTGTGAATTATAGTATTGCATTTTATTGGATTCACTAGAAGAATCTGTCCAGGCAAAAAATTATAATTTAAAAACCCAAACAAACCAGGAAATGATAACAAGAGGGCTTCTTTTTAAACTGCCCTAGTAATTAGGATTTCCATTCTGACAGTGACATCCAGAATTTAGTCTGTAATTTTGGCTGTAACACATAACAGTTATGGTCATATATTGAAGAGAAACTGATACTTGCATAAACTGATCTTGTAATTGTTCATTTTGTAGAACCAAATTCTTGCTATCTGTACACATAAGTAAACATTAAACATTACATGTGAGCACTTGCTGAAGTCAGCTCATGCTGTGACTGGATTATTTGCACTAGTAAACATTTTGAGTTAATTCTTCGTTAAATGGGTGCACTTGGTCAAAGAGAAGTGCATGGCACATCACTCTCTGTTATTTTATTTTGGTCTCCATCATTGAGTTTGAAATCTGTTTCTGTTAGGATCTGTAGAAATCAGCACCAAGGACAAAAATAAAATACCTAAGCCAACATAACCCAACATATAGAAACTGCAAATTAAAACTTCCTTAATGTAGAACAGTAATTCTAATTAATCCATCAGTAATTCTAATTAAAATTTGTTGTAAAAAGATCAAGGCTGAAGTCATGCTTTGTGAAAAGGTTATAAACGTGCAAGGTGAAAATAAACATAGAGATAAGGCATGTATTTTCCACATTGAAGAGATTTATGATCATGACAGCTCCAGTCACTCTTCCTAAATAACTTCACTATTTCAATAGTTATAATTTGAACTATATGAATTAAAGCAATAGCTTATACTTGCATATAATGAGAAAGAACTGAGCATATTAACAAAAATGAGAGAACACAGTGTATGTAAGCTAATAGGAGTGTACAGCTTTTTAAGTCTATGGATAAATGAAATGCCAGTTATTGTAGACTGTTGCAGGACCAACCCGAGTTAGCTGACTTTTGTGGGCATTTCAGCAGAAGCGTTTTCTGAATAAACAGTTGAAGGTTGTGTTAAATATTTTGAAAAGCTACATGCTCAGTGAACAATTTGGAGGTGTTTTTTTAGAAAAATCAAGGAGACTCATGCTTGGTTTTCTTATGGAGTACAGTGGAAAGGCTGCTAGGAGAAAGTTGAAGGCAAAGAAAGAGACAAATTTTTTGGGAAGATAGAAGTGGGAAGTGATCTAGCCAGAGCTGGAGGACCTCTATAGCTGTACGTCTTACTGGTTAAGTGACTAATTAATGCAACTGGTTTTTGTTCATCTCCATTTGGGTTACACCTTATTTTCAGTGAAGATGAGGTATTTTAATTCTGGATATGAAAACTTTAGTGTTCCTGGTGATTTAAAGCTGGATTGAAACACCAGTGTTCTTCGAACTTACCTGAATGAGGCACTAGGAAACTTAAAGCTGATCTTTTAAGGTCTGGAACTTGTGTATATGAGATTATATTTATTTTCACGCTAGAAGCATTTTTTACTGTGCCTAAAGTTGGAATGAAAGCATAAATGGCCAACAAGCTGATCTAAAATAGCTTGGTTTGGCATACAGCTCGACATGGCTCTCCTTCCTTTGCTAAAATGCAAATGCTCTTTCAAATGTGATGTTTCTAATGCTTTTTGGTAAGCCAAGCAGAAGGAAGGGAACTAGGAAGGGAAGTTGTTCTAGAATTTTCTCCATTAGGTTTCTGTTCTGGCTTGATGAAGTAAATTTTTTTTCTTGGGAATTCCCAGGTTCTGTCAACACCTGCATTTTTGCTTGTTCAGAGAGTGCTGTGTCTGATCGGTGCTGGGGAGGGAGCAGATGTTTATCCTGTTGGACAGCAAATGGACTCAGGCAGTCACCCAGCACAGAGCAGAGAGGCTCAAGTTTTCCTCTTACCCAGACTGATAATCCAAATTGTCCCATATTCCTTGTGCACATTCTCATTGTCAAATGAATGTCATTTCAGGCTGCTTTCAGAATTTTTACTCCTTTATCTAATTACTCAACTTCTATGTTGATCAAGATCTGAAAGTGTCTTCACTGAACATGGATATTTCTTCTCTGGCTTTCTCTGCACCCACTAATTCATGCTTTAGTTCTTACTTCTCTGACAGCTTTAAAACATGAGTTATTTTTATAATCTAGGAAGCTAAATGTTTTATTACAGTTCTAAATTTGTATGGATCAGCGTTTGAAATGGAGATTTACGATGGTGGTGCTGAGAGAATTCTAACCATTAACATGCAAACAGACAACTCTTGGGCACTGATGGAATGTCCATTCTATCAGTGTCACTCTGCCAGCTGTGTGGGTTTTGGGGCTGGGAGGCTGAGCATGCCTGTAAGCTAAGAAGGGGTTAGGTAGGTGCAGAACAGCTGTGCTAGCAGCATGTCTCTTTATTTATTGATGAGAAACCTCACGAGGAAATGGTGTGGAATAGAATATGAGCTCTGCTGAAGCTGGTGTGGGATTGCAGGAGGTAGTGTTGTGTGATGTATGCAGTGGTGAGACCCAACAGCATCCGAGCCACTTCTGCCTCTGCGAGGTCACCTGCTCTGGCAAATTTAGTGGGAAATCCCTGTCTCCCAGATGCATGGCCTTGTTCAAATTTTATGGTAGAGGCAGTTTTGATTTAGACTGCAGATTTGCTCTCCTCATTGAGTGCAAACCAGTGGGAATTTGGCTGGAGTGGAGCTGTCCTCAATCTTAGTGCACAATTCCCATTTATGTATGGACTACACCTGAATTAACACGAATTGCAGCTCAGGAAAGGCAGGTCTGTAGAGAGGAATGGGTGATGCAGGGGACCTGAACCTACACTGCACATATTTCAGCAGATTTCTTCAGGCTGCCATTAGTCTGGTTAAGGGAACTATTCAATGTCCACTGGTGAGAAGAGCACTCCTGAAGCTCAGCATGGCTTTGTCCCAAAGACATCCAGTTCAGGAATGCTTAGACATCATGCTTTGGGTACATCATGCTCCATGGGTACTTAGCTGTCAGCCACGTGGACAGGCAGGACACTTGCCTTTCAGAAATGGTCTCCTGTAGTTTTCTAGGGCAGAAATTGACTTTGACAATGATTAACCCAAAGAAGAGAGGATCAAGTCATTTCCTGGTTCTGGAAAATGGATGGAGGAAGAAATGTTCCTTCATTAGCACAACTGTACTGACTCCACCAAAGAATCAGCTCTATTCCTTTGACTAACACCACTTTAACTAAAGCAAGGGTGAATCTCCAAAATACTTGTATCAGCATAAGGCAAATGCTGTTGCATAATTATTTTTTTTTCTTTTTGACCAGTGACAACTTAGTTTCTGGCATATTTTGTGTTAAGATTTTTGACAGGTGGTCAAAATGGGGCTATAGTTAACATATGTCTTGCTATATTTTGCAGGTACTGTGCTAATGTGTGTGTGTCTAACTCCTACAACCATCAAGTGACATTAATGCTTCACAAGTTTCAGATACTGGATTAAATTGAAACTCTTGTTTAGGCAAAAATTATTCCTACAGGCACCAAAAGACCCATGGTATGTGAAATAAAGTTGCAGAATTTTCTAGAATTTATAGTTATATTTGTACACTTTGGGGCAGCACAGACAGAATGCCTAAGGAATCTAATAAGCCTTTTTCTGAGCATGGCATCATTACTGATAGCAAATGTGCAGGAATGTTATAAAAATTAAAATTAACTGTAACAAACGAGTAAGAATGGCTACAGTAATTGAAATGTACTAATGAAACTCTGTAGTTTGTTCCTATTATGAGCAGTCAAAAATCATGCATAATTCAGGAGTGCAATTGCTAACAGTAGGCTCACATAAGATCATTTAAATTTGTTTCTCTGGCCATGAAAAGATGACCTTTGAAGGGATCCCTTATGAGGTTCTGCTTGGTCCTGTCAGCATCTTGGGAAGAGAGTGTTCTATTTTCCGTGTTGCATCAGTGAATATTTATGGGATGTAAAATAAGAATAACTTTAATTATGTATGAGGAAGGAAATATATGCAGTCCTGAGCAAGATACTTCATTGTAAAATCTACCTGAAACTCTGACAGGTAGTATGTTTATGCACTAATTCAAAAATGAAGTTTTGTTTTTTTCTGTGGGTGTATGTAGACATATAGGTTTATATTAATCTGTTTGTAATGCTTTATTGTTTTGATTTTAAGATTCTCATTAATTTTAATACTCATGATTATGTTGCTATTCCTTTTGTTGTGATGTCAAGAGAGAAGCCTACAGCAGTTTGCAGTCTAAACATCTAAAGGACAATAAATGTAGGAGAAAAGGAAAGATCACCATTCTTAATTTCACGTGGATAATCAGACCTTGCTTGGTATTGCACAAAACCTACGTAACAGAGCGCAGAAACAAGATTTCTTTGCCTCTCTAGAGTCAAGTCTTGTCCAATGTCTTCAAAAAGAAAATAAAGAAGTTATGCCCCACCTGAGTTTATGTTCACGATTGTTTCACCCATGGTGTCCTCTAGAGGGTAGAAATTATTCCTTCCTTTTCTTCTTTTGGAAGAATCTTCCAAAAGAAGAAAAGAAAAAATCTTCTTTTTCTTTTGGAATATTTCTCAGAAAATGTTGAGCTTCCCAACACAGAGATAACTTCAGTCTACGGAATTTCAGAGACTTATTTTTGCTTTTATGTTACATTATTACAAAAATTTTTGACAGATTTTCTTCATATGAATGAAGTGCTAAGTGCCAATTACTGACAGGTTTTAGTTGTATATAGAAATTAGCAGCTGGGAAGTTAAGCGAATTGTAGGATTATGGCCAGGGTGTATTAAAGCATTCAGTAAAGAAAAAAATTGTGAAGAAAACTGAAAATTTACTTGAAAGAGTGTCATTTGATCTGGATTTCTTAGGAGAAGTACAGTAGCAAAAACCAGTTTGAAATTAAAAAAACTGGCTTGTACTAATTAAAAAGCCTTGCAGATTTGTTTTGGAGATGGAAAATAATAATCAGGTTGGGATTTTTTTTAATACCCAAGTTCAGTAAAAATCTTTCACATTGTTACTCAGTATGTCAGTGTGCTGTGGGTGTTGAAGGGTGGGGGCTGTGCAGACATGTGCAGCAGATGTACAGCATGTGGGGAAAAGCTGAATCCACAGTGAGTCAACAAACACAACTTACTTTAGCAACAGCCAAAATGCATCTAAGATGTGCAGTGGAAGGGAGCTGTGCTGAGCAAATTACTGTCATCATTTAATGATGTAGTTCATAAAAGCTTCAAAATATTGGCATGATGCATCCTTCTGTGGTCATCCTTCTGCTTTGCTGCAATGAGGAGTTAATTTATTTTTAGAAGGAAATATGTCCAAAAAGTCAGGAAACGTAGTGGAGTGAGTGCTATGTGATCTGTGATACTGCTCCCAGGAATCAGAGAGGCAGAGACAAAGTCTGGAGGAAGCCTGGCTCTTGGAAAGGACCGAAGCAGGTTATTCAGGACAACAGTGCAGAAAAAAACCCATAATTCAACAAAAGTCAAGTTGTGATAAGTGTCCCTCATCCAATTCCATCTGTGACCTCCTGAGCAGGGAACACACGCAGAGAAACTCTTGGGACACCCAGGGCATTTAGCTCCTGCTTGGCCTCTCTGCAGCTTGGCTGACATGCTTTGATTAAAGGAGACACACACTGGGAAATGTCTGCATTCCTTCTTGAGGATCAGAGAGGATTTAGGCAAAAGACACACGTGCTAATTGCAGCTCTATAATGGGTCTGTTTTTCTGTTGGATACTGAAATCCAAAGTCAAAACACTCCCATAAAAAGGTAATAAACAGAGATGTTTTATTGTATTTTTATGGCCTCAGTCTGCCGTCAGTAACTTTTTTTTTCCTATTCCATGTAATTTGCTTGATTAGTGAATTGTATCACTGTCTTTCTGGGGAGATATTTAGTCTGTTTTTCTGTATTTTTGGGAACTCTAAACAGATATGTAGTAGAAACACATCTGACATCTGAGGCAGGAAAAATACATGAGACCATTTTCGTCATATTTTTTTCTTGAAACACAGCAAAGTATTGGAAAGTAAAGTCATCTGACACTGCTTGCAAACTGAGATATCATTTGACAGTAGTTCAGAGCAGGCAAGAAGTCCTGTCCTCGTTACTGGGCAGTGCACTCTGCATATATCTGCAGATTCCTGTGCAATTTGAGTAGTTTTAAGATAGTGAACTAAAAATGAAACTATATGTCAATGAAAGCATTTCAATAGTTACACTGAAAGTGCCATATTCAGTATTTTTGGTAATGTTTTGTGTTTTATGAGCTTTGGCGCTTTAGTTGCTAACAAGGGAGTAATTTCAGACTTACCATGCAAGAAATTTCTCTTCTATAACTAGTAGTTTTAATAATATAGTTATAGTTTAATAAGTAATGTGCTATTGTGTGCAATTGGAGTGCTGAATGTGGTGCTCCTTTTGCCATAAAGTTGCAAAGAACTTTTAGGCTGCCAGGTATTTTGCCAGGCTAGAAAGAAATTCTGTGGATGCTTGGGTTAGGCTTGCATATTATGTTATTGTTGACACACGAATATTTCTATGTATTATAAAGTGCATCAATATCTTAGGAAGTTGCTGATTAATATCAGACAGCTAAAAACCATCTGTGAACTGAACAGCTGGGAGTTTTCCTTCTGCTACTAGGTTTGTTTTTATGGTTTTCTACCTTCAAGTGCAGATCCAGTGAGGAGCAAGGGTTTTTGCACAGGGTGGAGATAGTGAATTTCCATTTACATGCTAAGCTGCTCAGTTTCTGATGCCTATAAAGATCGTTGCAAGAGATTACAAATTACGTAAAGAATTGTTAGTTAAAAAGCACTGCCCAAATATCAGCTGATTAACTTCCAGGTCATCTGAAAATGGCAGAGCAGAGAATCTGTGGTAAAGTCTTACAGTAAATCAGATTGCTTCCAGGGACCTATATTCTTCAGCCTTTTAGTCCATTGCTTGCTGAAATAAAAAGGCATTGATGAAATATATACTTTCCAAATATTCTAAGAATCTAGTCCAAAATTTAGTTTAACCCAAGATTTCTCCATATCCTATTATTTAGAAATTTCAGTAGTGTTTATTTTTGTCTCAAGAGACTATCCTGAGAGTCAAACTGTTTCCATCGAGTAGGTTTCTCTGGCACAAAGGTGTGGTGTGAGAGGGTTTTCAGGTGGCAGCTAGTTTTTGCTTCTATGCGTGAGGGTCTGGGTGATACTGGAAATCTTAATTCATCTGTTGTAATGAAGCTTGAAAACAAAAGGCACGCTTAGGAAATTTGAGTTCCTTTAAACTGTTTCTGCTTTCAACTATGTCTGTCAAGGATAGTAAACGTCCAAGATTAAACATGAGTAATGCTGGCATGTTTCCAAATGAAAAATATTGAATTTGCTTCTTGGCCTTCAGGAATCTGGCAAATAACAAGTGTGAGAAAAGCAATCACAAATTCTACTCACTTCTTCTAATTTTTGTCCTTCCAGACAACATAGTTTCTGGAAACTATGTAAAGGTCTTATGATAAAGTCAGAACTAAATTGTTCATTCACAAGGAATAAAATGAGCCATGTTTAAGACACCATGTGCTAGTGCCTTACATGCTCTGAGAGAACAGCACATGTACCCATCCGATTCTACTGTGGAAAAATGATGGCAAGAAAGTTTGGGATTCTGCAGTCCTAACATCCAGGATGCCTTCATGCCAATAGGAAACAACAGCAATTTGGGATGGCAAGTCCTTCTGGCCCTCCATAATGCACACACACAATCATTTTATAATGCATGTCAACTCTGTATCATATTATTTGGTTCATTGATATGTTATGCAAGAAAACTGTGGAGAAATATCAGAAGTATAGTAAAAATATATTGCACAAGAAAAAGGAAGAAAAAATTATTAAGACAAATAGCACATATGGGAAAAGATATATAAAGAAGTAGAAAATCTCTTCAGGCTCTATGTATTTAGTAAGTGCATAATCACAATATTAAAGACTGATTTAAGGATTAGGATACTAAGTCTTAAAAGATGCTGTAAAACTTGTTTTGCTTCATAGAGGTTTTTGTTTGGAAATTTTTAAATAATAGTAAGTTTATAATGCAAAAAAAAAAAAAGTCAAAATAAGAAGAAAGACTGAAATATCTTTTGAGTTGTTTTGTGTAAATGTGTTCCCTCACTCAGCCATTCCTCTGACATGTGAAGCTATCAGATATGCCCAGGAGAGGACATCTCCTCCCTCCATTCTGGGAAAACCCATCACTGATATAGAGCACCTTTTTATTTGTTTGGCTGGTGCTGTTTCTTTTCCTTTCTTCAGCTATCAGAGAGCAAGCCATCTTCAAGATGTTACAGTTAATCAGTAGCTCTCAACTCTTATAGTAGATCCTGGAACCTGTAACTTGAGGCAATTCACAGATTACCCTTCTGTATCAGACTTTTCTAGGCTAAGGATCTGCCAGCAAGCCAGACACTGCAGCCTGGAAGATTCTTTAGTGGCCCTGATCTCTAATTTGGATGTGGCCTTGGTATCTGCCACTGCACCTGTAGGCACATTGCTGAATCGGATAGGTAGGTGAAGAACATCTTTAATCCACTGAAGTAGTATTGCTCCTCTGCCTTGGTCCTTCCCTTTCACTTTGTTGTGATGTAAAGTTAGGAAGAATTCTTGGCAACTGATGCAGCTTTGTTCAGGGTAAAGCTAATTAGTTTAGCTTTAGTTTAGGATATCTCAACTTATAAGTCCATGTAAGTATGATTTTTAAAAGAATATGCTGACGCTACTGTGGCAGCGTCATGTTGTTACCGTATTTTTAGGTTGAAGCATTTGAGCTTGTTTCTCCCAATAGTATTCAGGTTAAGAAAGTATTGAGGTCTGGATTTTTTTTCTTTTCTTTTTTTTTCTTTTTTCTTTTAGTTTTTTTTTCTTTTTTGAATGGTAGCTTTGAGTACTGCAAAAAAGATAGCCTGTTAAATTTTTATGTCTTTGCAATCTAGCTTCACCAAAGCTGAAAAGGAATGGATTGCATCAGAGTTTGAAGCTCATTCTTTAAAATTTATTTTTAAATAAATTCTTTAACATTTATTTTTGAGTAGTTGCCTGCTAATAAGTTCCTCTTTACTTGGTAAAGAATGTTCTTAGATAAATCATGGTGAAAGACTTGTTTTTAATACTTTTTGAAAGTAAATAAAAAAGAACATCAATAGCAGGGAAATCAAGCACCGTCTGCCCTTCTGGCAAGCAAAAATTCCATTTTTTCTGATTTCTGTTACAGTTGTCAGTAATGTTGACAGCTGCTAAATGTAAACCCTGGTAGTATAATAAATGTTTGCAATTAACATCTATGCTTCTGTTGGCAACTCTTAGTCTGTTGTCATATGAGAAACAGATCCTCTTAAGACATATTCAACCCTGTAGCAATAATTCTAAGGGTAAAAGTAATAGGAGTTCTGATCACCATTTAAAATTTTTATCCATTAAGATATCTCTTTAAATTGTAGCTTCTAAAATTTTGCATAATTTAATTTAAAGCAAGATTTATGATATTTAGTAATAAAGCATTATATAAACAAGGTAAAAACTACCTTCTTTTGTATTTCACAGAGCACTTCTTTGTAATTAGAAGATGAGGATAAAATCCTTCCTAGTTCAAAATTATTGGCAGAATTCCCATTGCCTTCAGCAGTGCCAGAATTTCATGCTTAGTCGCCTAGATGTGTTTCACACAGAGCTCTATGTTTGGATATCGTGTCTCTTCACAGACACCTTGGTGGTCGTGGTATTTACCTTCATGGGTTGCTAACTTTGGCTGTGTTTATGGAGATGAAACGGAGCATGGGAGAGTGGGAGCAATCCATTCTGCCTTACATCTCATTAGGCACTAATGCTGTTTTCAGCAGTATGAGGAGTGTTTTTGTTGGTTTTCTTTTTCTGAAAAGCAGACTGTCTCACTTAAGAAAAAGGCTCGTGTGAATGTCCGCTAATCTGTCCTGCTGTAGTTGATGAATAATATTGGACTAAATCTTTCCTGAAATCCTTTCTCTGCCTCTGACTTGGGCACCTTCCAAGTGCTCTGCAGTTATCACTGGAGTGAGGTAGGATTATTAGCTCCATTGTCTGCCCTGAGTGCATGCCACGAAATCATGTGTAGGCACACACACATTGGCTCCACCAAAATCCTACAGTGCCTTTTCCTGAGAGCTCCAGCCCCTCCAAGGGCTGGGATGTGGAGTGGGCTCTTGCTGCTCCAAGACCCAGCGTCAGGAGCAGACTGAACAGGCTGTGCTGCTGTGAATCCAAGCTGCTCCTGGCTCAGATACAGCCGTGTAGGATGCCTGTCATTGCTTTGGAAGGTGCTTCTGGATACAGCTCTAAGTTATGCAGCGTTGTAAAACATATTAAATTCCTTCTGTCAGTTTATCAGCATGTATACATTATCAGGTGCACTGCTGGATTCACTCCAATGAGCAGCACATGGATGCTGGACTCAGCAGAGTCTATATGACTGCAGTGCCTTCTTTCCCTATGGCCTCAGAGTTGTGCCCTTTATGCCTCTTTAGAAATATGCACAACCCTGAAAATGATCTTTAGAGCCTCAGTTTTTCTGTAGATAATATGCGCTTTGTCTGTCTTGTGCAGGGACTTGCAATGGTTGTTTTCATCCCATAAATTTGCTATGTAATGGTATTCTAACGGTTGCTATGAATGGTATATGAAATCTCTCATAGAAATCTGTGTGGGTCTCTGTGTAGAGAGACCACACAGCATTATCTGGTAGACAGGTTTTATGTGCTGGCCTTCCTTTTACACTGAAGACATTGATGTTTGGGTGCTAGATTGTTTTTTTATCTGTATAAAAACCCTTATAGAAAATGGTCAAAACCATGGTTCCATTTGTCCTTGCTTGGGGATCTGATACAGTGTTCCTGCTGTCTGCCCTTTTCCATGTTTTCATGGTCTCTGGTAGTTGGACACGGGTGGGAGTTGTCAGCCAGGTGAGAAGCTGGAAGATACGGCAGCTGACTGTGTGTGCTCACTCTTCCAGGACTTACCCATTGTGCATGTCACACATCTCATCCAATCTTTATCATCCCATCTTTCCATCCGGTCTTATATGACAGTTTTCTTCCCTGTAGTGTGCCCTAAATACAGATGTAAATGCCAGAGGAGATAGGAAAGAAGAAAAAAGCATCCTTAGTGCAAGGAAAAATAGGCCAGGTATTTTCTGGGTTTTATGCCCAGGTCTCTAATATCCAGGGAATTCGTTCTGTATTCACTGGCAGCACTGGGTTTTGCTGATTACATTTTGTGCCATCATTTTCACCAGCAAAGAATGATATCTAGCAGTTTAAAAAAGTACCAGAGCAGAGTGGTTGACTTAGAGCTGTCCTATGTATGTGGCTATGCCAAGTGCAGAGCAACAGAGCCACAAAATGGTTTGGTTTGGAAAGGCCCTTGAAAGATCATATAGTTCCAACTGCATCAACCAATTGTCTCAGGACTCTGGGATGCATCTCATCAAGCCCACAGGATTAGATATATAATAGGGAGTTCAGTCCTCTGTACTATTTGGTATAAATATTTCTTTTTCACTGACTACAAGATTGTACTTATTCTCATAACAGGACAATTAACAGACTGAAATAATATCAGATATGCTATGAGACACAGCCTTGACCTTCCAGTATTTCTAGACAGCAGAAGTGTCTCGAGTATTTGATGGAAGTTGACTTACACTCTAATGAGGAACTGTGAAGTGGAGAAGTCAGCAGGAGATAGTGGATAATCCATTTAAGCCCTTGTCATTTAATAATTATAATAACGAACCAGCTGGTCTGCGTGCACACACACACACTCCCTCCTCTGAGATGTTACAGAGTACAGCTCCCAGTCCTCCTCTGAAGTGGGTTGTACTCTACATCATCTTCATGCCCTGCAATGTCATAATCCCATGGGATTTTGGCCCCATAGCGGCATCCCTAAGGACCTGAGTAGTTGCCCAGCTCTTCAGAGGGGACTGCAGAACTGGGAGTCACTAGTTTTGCTCAGGAGATAGTCACAAATTCAGGATCTGGCCACATATTCAGACATGGTGCAGAAACAGGGGTAATGCACTGAGCTGACTTCTCACTGCTGTAGAACACAGTTAATTAAAAATTTTGCATTCTTACATTTAATGTTTGTCAACTTGACTTTTATTCCTCTGAACTGGAATCCATCCTAAGATGAAGCTGAGAATTCATGAAAAACAGATATTTAAGGTTGGTCCAAGACAAAATACCCACGAGCCTGCATTGTGATGTCCAGGTTTTGCTGTTGGCAGGATCACAAGAACAGAAAATATCATTAATAAATGTGCTGAGCAAACTGGAAAAAGTTGCATTTTTAGCCCCTTATCAGAATTTTACAGCTTTTCCCTTTTTCAGAAGGACTTAATTATCTGTTTCTCATGTAAACATTTCTTTATGAACCTAAGGCACTATCTCAGTATTTCTTTGTTAAGGGATGAGGTCTAGAGTTACCTTGTGACAGATTCATAAAAAGGAAGTTCGAGTGAGGAGGGGAAAAAGATTATGGTTACTCATATATTTGTAATTAATTTCCTCCCTATCATCTTTATAATGAAGAGCATGAACAAAATATGTGCATATCTTATCCTTGATTAAAAAAAAAATAAAGAGAGAAGCTAGCAGAAGGTTTTCAACACATTCGGGCTACAATGTAAGAAGTTGAGAAGGACTACTGCTGTGTTTGCTTTAAAAATAGTCTTATTTGTTCAGACCAAATAGAAAATTTGGGTGAGCTTCTGTGTGGTGTGGAAAAAGCTGGAAGGAGAGTGGAAAGCTGAAATGAGAATTGTAATGTAAAAATGCATTTATTTTAATTGATTTTTTTTAGAAGAAAGGGAAAAATTAAATAAGGATAAGTGACAGGATGGGTCATGATTCATTTTGTGGATGGAAAAATTGTAAATAGTAACAAAGTAGAGGAAGAAACCTCACTGATTTAATTTCATGGAACCTGTTAGCTTGAAGGAGAAGTGAACTTCATGTGTTGCTCTGGACATTTGTGAATTTTCATCTTTGTTAGGAAAGGGACTGTTTTCAGGATCAACTGTGTTTCAGTGAACAGCTGTAAATTTTTAAAGACCTTACTATTTGGAGTATTCTTAAAGTCCCTACTTGTGTGGTCAAGCAAAAGATGAGCCATTTACCATTAAAAAAATAAAGTATAGACATAGAGGATCTAAAATTGGAAAGCATTGGAAAGCACACAAAGAGGTTTCAGTTGAAGATATTTCTTTGAAAATACTGTAAAATTTATAATTAGTGCTGTATTCTATTTAAAAAATTATTTGTGTGTGATAATCCAGGGAAATGTCTTTTGATTTGCATTGCAAAAAGTAAGTACAATTTGGGGACTATTTTGGGATGGTTGCAGGGAAAAAGGGATCCTGCATCTGCTGCTAGACATGGGGAAGATATCTATCCTGGCTGAGTAACCTCCCTGTGGTGTAAAGTTGGTTGTACCTCTGGAGAAGGAACAGAAGGGAACTGGTTGGGATCCTGCTTTTGTGGGATGGGATGGGGTAATGGATAAAGCACCTAAATACCTGTTGGACACACCCATTCTGCAAGTGTTGAAGAGGTTCATCAGCTGTAGAATGAAGTGCAGGAATAGGTTAGGCAACTCACTCCCAGTTAGGAGTGAGCTGCTAGGAGCTCATCAATGATCTTTTCCTCTCTGCTGCCATGGAAGGGGGAATGACCTCTGGCAGTTAGGATGCAAAGCTCTTGGTGGACATTTCTGGTAGGGATGCTTTTGTTACAAATCAGTAAATGAAAACCCCAGGGAAAAGTGATCAAGAGGCAGGTGCTGCTGAAGTGTTATTTATCTTTTCCAGGAAATGAATTCTACCTGTTACCTTTCACTTTCTCAAGTTGGAACTTTAATTTCTATGCATAGTGGGAAGAATAACAATTATAAATTCTAACTTCTTGAATTAATGAGGGCTCACAATGCAGATTTTGTGAGCGTGTTGGAAAATGCTAGGCTTACATGCAGCAGACAGATTGCTATAAGAGTCAGTAAGTGTGTATTTTGAAGAACTGTTTAGAACAAATAACTCTTACTTGTGTATAATCTTTCTTCATATTGACACAAGCAAATGTCAAACTGTATAGAAACTTCAAGAAATTTTCAGGGCTGACATCATCTGTTTAGTCCTTATAAAGCAATGTGGAAAACAAGCTGATTTTGTTATATGAAATTTCTGCAGGGGGAGGAAGGGAAATTTTTTGTTTTCTGAGCAGCTCGATAACTTTATTTGTCAGTAAAGAAAGATGCTGAAGATTAGAAAATGTGACAGGGATTGATCCAGGTGCTTGCTGGAATACAGAGTGTGGAGCATTCCAGTGGTATGTTCTGTAACACCTTGAACAAAACACAGGAATCTGCATAAATTCTTTGAGAACAGACTGCGAAGAGTGTAAGAACTTAAGTTCTTAATAAACAATCACGTGTTTGGCTTAACCTGGGTGTAGACTGGTCAGAATGGATCATTGGTGTGGTGGCCTGTTCAGGTCTGTGTGAGCAAACTGACCACCCTTCCAGGGCTTGGTTCAGTGGTGTAGTTTGGTGCTCCTGAAGAGCTCAGATTGGCCTCTGCTTGTGATGACAGGTGCTTTCTCCTGAGCAGCTGCTTGCTCTCACTTGGTCAGAATAGCCCTGATAGCTGTGATGGATGCTGCCATGGAGTTTGGTGTTGGGCAAGGCCTGGGTGCCCAACAAATTTAAACTGTCTTATGATAAGTGGGAGGTGATTCCAGGTGGTGCTAAGCTTGGGACCAAGCTGGAGCCTAGACCTGTACCTGCTGCCTGCCATGATGGCACTGATCAGCAGTTCCTGATAGCAGTCAGCTGGCAACACCAAGTTCCCACTGGCATTACCAGAAATATTATTCCATTGCTGGCTTATTTATAAAATAATGGCATATCATAAACCTCCTCTGTCACACTTCAAGTTCTAATAACAGATCTGGGTGACAGACTGCTTTTTCATTAGTTTGAAACTCATTAGTCCTCAAATTGATATGTCAACTGATTTAGGAAACTGCAATTTGCAGTTTGCTATGCATTATTCTAGGAAGGGGGCTGTTGGACATGGAGACATTCAGCACATAAATCTAATACCAAGTGTACTCCGTCCCAGACTGTCCTGCCTGGGCTCCAGCTGGGGCTCCAGAAGGTTGCAGATGTCCCTGGATCCAGTGTCAAATCTGCTACACCCAGGCAGATGTCTAAAATGCCTAGTCTGGCTCAAAGGCATATGTTTAAAGCTAGTGGGTCATTATCTAAGTAATAATAATAGGTACAGCATTTCAAGGCGAAACAAAAATATTAATATACAGATAGTTTCTCCTATTTCACTGTGGTACAATGAAAGAACAAGAAATTTATGCAAGGACTTCAATCACTTTTATTGGAAACACATTCTCATTTTGAATTAAATGGATAATCTACTAAGAAAGAACAGGATTTGTCTGTAGTTTATTAATGGGAAATAACTTGTCTTATTTTTCTAGTTTGATAGAAAAACTTGGAGAAGTGCACAGATCTTCCTGATGAGATCAAAACTGGAATAACAACTGAGTGAACATTTGCCCAAGACATTGCTGTAATTTCCAACCAATGGTAGCCAAGTGAAATAATTTTGATGTAAGGAGCTGTTTATTGTCATTCTGTTGCAAACAGCCTACATTGTTGTTAATATCCATATACTTTGTATTGCATTAGTCTGCATTAATTTTCATCATTTTTGCACTAGTGGATTGTGCTTATGACTAATTTATAGATTATGTGGTGCCATATTGACTTAAATAAACAGTATTTTAATGCTATTATGAATATTTTCTAGTAAAATAATTTAATTTCATTTAAATTTAATGCTATTACTGCGGATAATTGACTTCAGATCAAAACCATAATATACAAGACCTACCTGGAAGGTGCATAAAATCAATCGGCTCAGCATTGAAGTTGTTCACTGCGCCTCTTTTTAAAAGGTTGCAGCCCAAGGAGTCATATTCTGGTCTCTCATCCAGCAATCAGATGACTTTTAAAAGCACAGCCCATCTATATTTTAATGTCACCTCTGTTTGTCACATATTTTGTGCGATGTGACCTCAAAGGAAAAACACTTCAGTCTCAGAGGTGAAGAGACACTGTCGTTATTGTTCAGAAAAGGTATACATTTTTTTTGCCAGCAATTGAGAAGGAATGAGCTCTTATCCCATCAAATTCAGTGGGAAATCTAGCTCTGACTAAGAGCCAGCACTTCCTCCAGGTGTTTTCATGCCAACAGAAAGGCATCCAGATCTCTGGAGTCCTTATTATGGTTTGCTGTTCCAGCATCAGTTTCTTGTTCAAAAGATTTTTTTGTTGTTATATTTTTAGTTTCCCTTGAGTTACAGCAAAACAAGTAGTCTTAGAGACTGTGAATTTTCACTAAGAAAACAAATTAAGCTTGAACAGATTCTAACTGGTTACTTGAAAATAAAAAGCAACCCATTTTCTAACCCAACCAAAGTGCAGACATAGTAACCTTGGTTCTGTCTCTTTTAACCTCAGGATAATAGAAGTAAAAATAACTTTTTCAGAGCATGAGAGGAACAGCTTATTATGCTGTAAAAAAGACCAGATTAATCTTGACTAGTGATTGATAAATTCCTCCTGCTAGTTTTCTTGTCAGTCTTACATATATGATGGGATACTTTTGCTTGACCTCTCCTAAGTACATGTCACTGATAAAGCATGATGAGATTTTTTTCTCCTGATGGCAAGATTTTACAAGATTATGTTTGTTTTCTGATAAGGGGATATTCATATCATCTTACTACTGAATACCAGTGGCTATAGGTTTGGTATCTGGAGTTTCCAAATCGAAAATCATGCCCTGGCATACATGAACTCCTGCTCTGGTTTTCCTGACTTTGGGCATTTGTGTGCACCCTGCAGAAAATACCCTTGGGTTTACAAACTTTTTGTTACAAACACCCCAAGGCACAGTTCAGGTTAAACGAGGCCTGGGCTAGTTCTGCCTGGCTTTTCTCTGATCAGGTGATTCTGGCAGCCTTGACAAATTAACCACTGACTATTAACAACTTTACATCCTTATAAAGCAGTTAGGGGTGGAAACTAGAGGGGTGATGGACTGAGAGACAACTTCTCATGGGCCCTAGGAATGAAGAAAGCCAAACAGCTGGCAGTTTATGCCAACTCTCCAAATTGGAGGACAATACATAGCTGAGACAGTAGCACATCCACAAGTGTCCAGCATCTTGCAGAAGTCTGAGCCCAAGGTGAAACCACAACATGTCAAGTCCAGGCCACCAGACTGGACTTGAACACACTGAGCACCTGGAGTTTTATCTTCTTTGTCTTTTACAACAGTGTAGTGCAAATATTGTATAAATGATGTACAAGTCTATAAAAGTGTGCAAGTCTAGTATAGTAAAAACCTTAGGGCTAGCATCGTAAAAAACAGGGGTAGGTTGCATTCCTTTTTCCTTCTTTCGTTGATTATTTTACATGTTTAGCCTAGATTGGTTCTGCTGTAATTTCTTCACTGAAGTCTGCTGGCTTTGTGTGAAGATCAGTTTTGGTAACTCACTTAAAATTTTTTAATTTCTTGATTCAGCTATATTTGCTCAGAGGGTTTTAAGGCAGGACATGCACAAAACTGATTGCTCTTCCCATTCAATCTCTCCTGAAATATGCTTTGGATGTAAAATGAATGATTTTGTTTTAATTATAAAAAAAAAAACAAAAAACAAAAAAACCCAAAGACTTCTTTTCGATTAGTATGAAGGGTTTATTTTTATGAATTCTGCTAAAGAAATTTTTAAAAGTTGATCTTTGCCTCTCTGCTAATAGTTCTGTTATGAAATAATGTGGTTAGATTCTCATTACTTCTCAAAATAAACAAAAAAAGGGCACTTTATTTTTCAATAAAAATAATTTTAACTTAGAAGAAAATTCTCATAAGAGGACCTTCCATAGGGTAGAAAAATTATTCCCATCCCTATGTCCCAAACCAAGTGGTGTAAGTACTTTGATCAGATTCCTCCTATAGGAGAGCTCCTTCCTACAAGTAACTTGCTGAATTCTCTGAACCTTCAATAAACCTGGCTTAGTGTATATTGGATAGAAGTGCCATCAGTATGGTTTACATGAAGCTTCAAGCATCTAGAATTCCAGGGAAGTACAGGTTCAGAAATCACTACCAAGTCTGACCTAGATACATCACTCTTGTTAACTTGAACGTGTGTTATAGAATCAGTATTCAAGACGTTCCTGTTCAAAACATTTGCATTTTGGCGAGAATTTTCCTGACAGAGCAAATAATTGACTGGTAAGGACTTACTCTTTTGACTGTATCCATTGTTACTATAACCCCACCGAACTTGCTGGAAGTCTGAAAGGCAGCAAGATGTTAATTAATAATTACATTGGTACAGAAGGGAACTTTATAAGAATTTTAAATGTTTTATGAGTGGATCAATAATTAATTCTTTTTCTGTGAGGTGATATAGTGCTAGTTGTATAGGAATAATAGAAATAAATACAGGCCACAAAAAAGAGTGGGAAACCCCCTGTATTTTGTATACTAAAACAGGGCTCACTGTTTAAGTTAAAAATGAGATGTGCAATACTCTCTGTTTTTATTCTTTACTCAATTTTATTTTTCTGTATTGCCCCCAAATAAACAATATTAAGGACTTTCTGCACTGGAAGTCATACTGTGAAGACAGCAAATCTTCCCAGATTAGTATCCCATTAAAATTAGCTTATCCCTGTAAAACTGGGCACCAAAATACTTGGGAGGAGGTATTGTCTGATTTCCTCCCTCTCTCAGTAGGAGCTTTTCTCCTGCAGACACAGACTTTCCTGAAGTGCCTGGGAGGTTCTGGTTGGACTCAGCATGTGTCAGAAATATGAGAAAGTTTGTAAGGACTGAGTGGATGTTTTTTCCCCCTCCTATTCTGCTGTATGTAGAGGACTTAATGGGATAAAAGAGTTACTGCTTTGCTAATGGCTTGTACATTTTGACAGTGCCACACGAACAACAAAGCTCTGCTGAGAAACCTTTTTTTCTTGACCTGTAAGCCAAAATTTCTCCTTCCATGGAGGAAAGAAATTATTTTAACTAAAGAAAAAGAAAACAAGAGAAAAAAACCCCAGCAACACTTTATCCATAGATGCAACATTTTACTTCTCTCTGATCAGCTTTGGCAGTTGTTCATTTGCTGCCTGAGTGAATTCAGAAGGAGTCATTTACCTTACAAGTGATGAATGCTGTATGGCATGTACTCGTCTCTGTCTTAGTAGCATTTACTTTCAGCCTGACAAAAACATCCTATTTATTTCTGGGCCTGCTAGTAATATCTCATTGAGCTAATTATTTATCATGTTTCTGAATTGCATGAGAAAGGCAATCCTCTGATAGAGACAGCTCTGTTCCACATTCAGATGACAGAAAAAATAACCCAAGCCATGATGTTGGTATTACCAGAAAACAGGGTTTCAGATGTGAGCACCAAGTATTACTAGACAGCAAGTTGTCTGCTCTGAAACAGATTCCAACTTTTATTTCACTGCAATTTATTCACTTACCATCCTATTTTCACTTTGAATGTACTCCTCAATCCACGAGGAGGCATTTATTTTTGCTGATATTTTTCCTTTTGGGCTTGACACAGTGGAGTTAAACACAGTGACTTTGAGAGAAATGTGAGGGTTACTGTTTATGGAAAAGTTAAGGAGAATAGAGCTGTATTTTTTTAATTTGTTTTCTTTTTAAATTCAAATTTGCAAGTCTGAATTGAACTATTTCGACATCATTTAATTTTGATTTCCATTTTCTGTAGTGCACATTAGATTTAGTACTGTGGCTGTGAATGTTAGTTACAAAGTAGTAATGGGCAGCCTCTCCAATAAATGTGCTACACATAAAAGGATTAAAAATGTGCATGTTCAGTTTTGTACTTGCTAATATTTGGCTAATCTGTAATGCTTTAGAAGACAATACATGCAAACACTGGCAAATAGATACAGTCAGTGCTCTGAAGCCAGCACTTGACACTGCCACCATCACAAGGGGGAAAGTCCTGTTATCAACCAGACCTAAGAGTAATAAAAGCGTAAAATATCCTGGATAAATGGTGTTGCCTTCATCGTGTTTGCAGATGTTTGGTCCTAGTATCTAAATCTGAAGGATTTTAGGCAATGAAAGCAGCCATTTGTCAAGAAGATGGGAGAAGGTATTACACAGTCACTATGAGGAGCAATTTTTAGTATAAATGGTCACAACTTCACCAGTGACAGTAGATGCACATAAAATTTATTTCGGCTGGGAGTGTGTCTCTTTCTTTTTCCCCTCTGCCAAATGAAAAAGGTTTTATTCAGAAAGAATGCATAATGTAGTATTTGACTGCAATGCTTTGTTCAGACTGCAGTAAATTTAGGTTGAAAGCTGAATTTTAGAGAAGTTGGAAGCCCAAATTTTTGATTGTTTGGAACCATAAATCAAATGTATATATGTGTTTGAACCAACAAAGATATAATGAAGGCTATGACTTGGTTATACTTCAGAATATATTTCTCTTTGAAAGATGAAGAGCTAATCTGATGGAGGAATTTAATGAAAGGGTTCTTACCAGGTGTTTTTCACTTCGTTTTGAAACATTTGCTTCAGGGAAGTCTTGTCCTCTTAGCAAAGTTTGCTGTTTTTAATATTACTTTTCTGCTTCCTGTAAGAAATCATTAACCTCCAAAAGGAGTTATTCCAACGATAGTTTCCATCAATATGTGTTGCACCAGCAGAATAATGCACTTGCAGGCTTGCAGACTTTTCGAATATTAGCTGTAGCATAGTCTTGGGGGGAGCAAACAGGAGGCTTCCTGATCTTTCTTCCATGCACAGAAGGAACAGTTTTGGCTTAGAGACATTGCATTACCTTTCATTTTCTTCTCTGGAATTTTAGCTTATAAACCCTTCCATGTAGGAAAAGCTAGCATTCATACACCTAAAAATAAAATCTCTCATTTAAAGGTGAGTAACAGAACAGCCAGAGTGAGCATGATGACCAGTATTCAAAAGCGATGGGGCTCATGTATTACGGATTTTTGTGATGTGTGACCTCGTTAACAAGGTTAAAACGAGAAGTAGGATTTCAGTTACTTTTTCAGGATATTTTATCCCTTTGGGAAACTCTATTAGACGGCAGAAGTGGGCAAAGTGCTGCATTTTGAGGATGTGGGCATTTGCAGGAGATGCAAACGAGTGATCTGTGCTATCGATCTTTCTCCTATTATCATTCTGATTATTCCCAAAGTAAGAAACAAGCACTCTCAGGAGCACTCTCATGCTTTCAATGATGCTTTTTCAGATATTTAAGTCTAGACTTCATGGGAAGATTGTGGGATTGGATGGGGAAACAGTTTTCAGCTTGGAATAGTCAGCAGACTCAAGTATGTCTGGGTGTAAGTCAGCTCTTTCTGGGGAATGGAAGTCATCTGAACTCAATGCAGAGGGGGAATAGTCCTGTTTTATATTCTGAATATTTGATTTGCTATCTATCTGGATTTTTTTGTGTCTCAGCTTTCTCTAGGTTTTTTCTTCTTGTTTTTGTTTTCAACTCTTTCAGCACATTGCATGCAGGACACTGGTAGATTGGTCCCATATAAAAGTCACCCAAAGTTATGACATCAGAGTATGCCTGAAAAGCTCATTATTCTCATTATACATGCCACTGCCTTTAATTGCACTTACATCTTTGCTCCAAATTAATTTGGATTTCTCATAAATTTCTCTTTAAAGTACTTGTGTAGTCTGTTGGGCATATTCCATTATCTTGTCCATTTTAGAGCTCAATCATTGAAAAACATGTATTTGACAGTATTGACCACTGAAATTACTTCCTTGTAAGTAATCTTCTTTCTAAAAGGCAGTCATTAATTATGCCCTTTTTCTCTCTTAGGTGGTTATTAATTCAGAGCTCATTATCATTTTCTCCTTTTTCTCTGAATAATCTTGCATGAAAGGTCTTGACCAACATGAAATAAATTTTAAAATAATCAATTCTGAATATAGCTACAGGCTCCCACTTGTTTACCACTTAAGAATGCTCTGTGAAAGAACAGATTGCAAACTGTAAACCTTCTTTACAAAGCCTGTCCTCTGGTTTTTCAGTCTGTATTCATCACATGTTATTCCATGTTATTTTACCTTATGCTTTAGGACTGATCAGGCAGGTTGGTGACTGGGGCTGCCATGAAGATGTTTTTTTGACTGGAGTGTCACCAGTCCTGGTGTGAAAGAAAGCTCTGTTCCTTGTCTTGGGAAGTGTTTGAACCCTGAGCCACTCAGTGGTGCAGGGAGAATTAACTTTGGTTTTGGAAGATGGATCATGTGGGAATAGCTTGCCTTACTCCTTAGGATTTAGTTTTTTTTCTTGGCTCTGCTCCTTTTCCTTTATAGTCTTCAGGCACTCAGCAAGCTGTCTGGCCCTGGGCATTTAATTTCTCAAACTGTTGGGTAGATTTGTGTCTCTGGCATGATGCTGTAATTTCCTTCTAAGTTTGGACAGTCCTGTTATAAATAAAGTCATCCAAATTGTTCAACTCTTTATCATCTTGATGCCCTTCATTTCTGCCTTTTTCCTTTAATAGCCAGTCTACAAAGGACTGATTTTCCTCGAGGCATTTCTTCTCTCAGCTGACAAAGACCCAGACCTGCAGTCATACAACAGCCTTGATGCTAAACAATCACTTGTGTTTCCTTTAATAAAATGATGAGACATTATTAATGAAATGAAAAAGGAAATAAAGGAAGTGCTAGGATCCCGCTGCTTAGGCAGGGATGGGATCCTGGTGGGCTTTGTCTGCTGGGAACTTGAGTCCATGTTATTATCTACAGCTCCTTTAAACAACATACATCCAATTAACCAATTAATTGGTTGAGAAATCTGACCCTTCTCATCCTGTCATGCACCAGCAGACATTTTGTCATCATATCACTGACTTATGGATAAATTTCCCTTGCCATACTTTGGTACCATGCCAGACTTCCTGTCACAGTTTTTAGCTAAATGGTAACAAGGAGCCGGAGCCTGGTTATAACTGGCAAATACATTTATTTCTCCTGCTACCAAAAGCATCTGATTCTTGCTACATGATAAACCTAAACGCTCAAATTTCATGACATCATCTCCAGTATTAGCGCTTAAGCCTTTCAGAAATCCAATGAAAGCAGTTTCTGTTTGTTCTCTTGCATTACAAGTAATTTTTACCATACCAAACCCTACACCAGAATTTGCCTATGCCCATTTGACCTTTTTTATTCTTTTGTATATAGGAAGAAGGGGTCAAACTAATCTGAAGTATGTCAGGGTCTTTGTGTGCATGTTCTTCAGTGATTGATCCTTCTCTTTAATATTCCTGGGCTGTGCTCTGGCTGTCTCAGTGACAGGAGCACAACTGGAGATGCTGAAAGAGGCTCTGCCACCCAAACTCAGGTAAAATTTCCCTGCCCAGAGAAAGATCAAAGGCGAATATAATTTCTACCTCTTTCTGCTTTTCTGGAAATCTCTGGACTGAAGAGATAGCAGGAACACTCTTGATGTGCTGTTCTTTAAAACTGGGAGAGCAGGAAAGTTGTGAAGTGTCTTATCCTCACCACAAGTAGAAGACCTACAAGAACTCTTAGGAGCTTCTGGAATGAATATTGATCTCATGAAAATGGTTTTCCTATGTGCCAGGTGTCACATCATCCTTCCCTACTTGCCCGGAATTATTTCTAGCCCCCAGCTTTTGTCTCTCCTTTGTTTTCATTCCTGCTATCTTTAAGAAACATCCATTTGTAATCAATTCTGTAATTACCGAGTGTGATTTTGATTTTTAGAGGATTTATGGTAGACCTAGTAATTATTCTGTCTTGCTTTGATATCTCTTGTAGTTTTACTTAAGAGATTAATAAGCAGAAGCTTCCATTGCTGGATATTTTTTAGCTATTTATGGCTGCTGTAGCTATATCTTCTCAATTTTGCTACTTCTAACCAACCTCCTGAAAGCCTTAAATGCTTAAAATTTAGTCATTTGAAATTCATCACAGCTGCTCGTCCCCGATGATTGTTGTCTATTAGTTCTTTATGTACAATTGCATACTCATAGCAACTGCAATACTATACTTCTTTCACATTATCTTCTAAAGACAATGCTACGGTTTCTACATATTGTACAAGACATAATTGAGAACAGCTTTCATGTTTTTATGCTGCAGAATTCTCATAGAGAGTCAGTATTTTTCTTTTAAGTTGCCTTTTGTATGTTCTTTAAGTACCCAGTTCTGGGAAAGATGACATAAGAGAGGTTTCATAAGGTTTATTTATGCAAAGCTGATCTGTCAGCAGTATGTGCATAAGGTTTCTTGGAAAAGTTGCTGTTTGCCAAGTCAGTGGTATGTTTCCAGTAAGGTAAGGAATGAAGTCTCTTCAAACTGTCACTGAATGACAGGCTTTGCCTACCGTAGGCTGTGTGATGAACAGAGGGGAGTTATTTTAGGCTATGATTTTGAACATTGGCATGGTTGTGTACAAGAAGCTTCATAAGACTAGCAGAGTATTCCTTTCCCATCTGGTATATTCATGTTTTCATGGTAATAAATAAAAGTGTGCTTTCAAAATAGGAAACCATTTGAATTAAACCATGTCTAAATATTTTCAGACATGAAAATACAGTTTTCAGACCTGGAATGAAAAATTGCATCAAGAAATACTTGTCAACGAGATACTGGCTTTGTTTAACTTTGGCCATGAACTTAAGCCTGAGCACTTGTTGCCCTCTAACTTTCTGAAAGCTGAATTTCTTTTTTTTTAAATTATTAATTCTTAAAATTTTGTCTTGGAATAGGTTCCTATACTAACTGTTTAAATAACTGAAATATTTATATTTAAATAATTGGTACATTTGTCTGGTTGAAAGTTGTGGAAAGAGTATCTGAAAGTGACAGGAAAAAAAATAAATAAGGTTCTGAATTCTCTAGTAAGGAAAACCTGTGTGTCTAGCTATGCATTATCAATTGGAGCCTGTAAAACAAGTAATGTCTTGCAAGGATTTGATTTGGTCTGTGCAAGTTATCTGGTAGCTGCTCTTCATTGCACTGGTCCACCCTGGGCTCAGAACACAGCCCCGTCCTAATCAAATCTCTGCACTAGTTCTGTTCTCCAGTTGGGCAATTGCAGACAAGCACCAAGGCAAAAGGCTTTGAAGCTGAGGATGTCTGTTTAATTAGCCTAAGATTCATTGCTTTCCCTCTTCTTAATTAAGCTGAGGTAATCATGAAATCTGTTTGACAACTGTACTCTCAAATGTTGCTCATCTATTTGATAAATGGGCAGGTAGAGGATAATTAGTTTCAGCCCTTTTGCTAATTTTCTGAAATGAAAGAAGAAAGAGGTAATTTAGGAAGATGTTTTAGAGTCTCTTTTCTACAAAAATTGGGATAGTAATAGCAAATTATACAGAATAGAATTTGCAAGCTTCAACTAACCTCCCAGCCAAAGAGAAAATCCCCACAGCTTAATAAGATATCTTAATTTCCCCCAGTTTTGCTGTTCTTGAGGCATCAGAATAGTTTTTCAGGCTGAGGACTTTAGCTTCCCCAGGCTGTTAGCAAAGAGCCATTGAATGAGTTTTGTACATGAGCAAACCCAGTTTTCCAATATTTGATTTCTTCTGCTGGCATGAGGATACTGCCTTAACATGATTATATGTGAATGGTACTAAATGTCACTATGTGGTGTTAAATATTTAGATAAATGACTGAAGGAAAGTCAAGGAGATAAATCAAACTATTTCCTCTCAAAGTATTTTTGGGACATCAATATTAGAATCTAGCTTATGCCTCATTAATGAAGAAGAAATTCCTATGGGAGTTTCGCAGTAGTCAGGCACTCTGCATTATTCTTCACAATGCAAGATGGTTCTAGATCACGGACCATGAAAGTATAAATATACAAAGCATGCAGTGATGTTTGTTTTCATATTTATGTGCATCCTTTTGCTATAATGAAGTAGTATTGCACTAAAATTCACAGTAAAATCCATGTAAATGCTTACCATGATTACTAAATGTATAAATTCCTTGTGGAAGTCCCTATGAATGGCTTAAAGGTAGTAGGTGGGGAACAACCAGGATGATTTAAAGATGTGGCCTTTAGTATTTAAAGGAGTAGACTGTAAAAGATACACAGGATTAGAAAACTTCAAATGTGTAAATATGTCCATTTGGATTTTGTAGTCTTGTCTGTAGCATGCGCATTAAGCTTGTGCAAGATTAGTGGGCAGAATGTTTCTTATTGTGATTCACTTATCAAAGATAATAAATATTACATCAGCTGCCAGAGTCCTGCTTGTTTCTGTCTCTGATCTTGTCGAATAAATGTTTTATTAAGAAATAGTTTTTGAGAAAAATAACCTTGTTCCTTTTGAACTCTGTTGGACTGGCTGTTCAGCATTTACTTACTGTGTTGTTGTGGGTCAGGGAGGTGATGTAGCTGTTAATGGGTTAATCCACTCTGGAGTTTCATAGGCTCTTTCTAATTTTGTAGCTGTAGCCACATTATCTAAGCAAACACTTACTGGGTCAAGAGAAAGCTGCTCTTAACCTTAAGAATTTCAGATTCAGAGGAGAGAGAAAACAGTGAGTTAGCTCTGAGACACAGTGGCATAGTTCCTTCAGTTTTGATCCAACATTTTTCCAGGTCTGGGTTTCTACTTTCTCCATGCTGCATGGAGACTGCATTCCTGCCCCCTTTGTAATGACAGGCTGGAAGGAGCATCTGCTAAGGACTGCTCTCCACCTTGTGCTGTTAACAGATGTGTTGGTTTGTTGCTGGTGTTGATCATGACTGGACCCCAGGGAAATAGATGTTTGCATGAATCTGTTCTGAAGACTGAACTATTGATAGATATTTATTAGCATGGAAAAAAAATAGATCTGCCTAACATGATTTATTTGGAGCAAATGCTTTGGAGTACTTGCTTGTAATGTCCAAATCTACCCAGGCTATGCACTTTTGTACCTCTGGTCTTTCTAACTTCAGCTTCTATGCCATATTTTCAATACATCAGTCACACTGAAACATCCAAATATAAAAATAAATATAAATCGTCTGGTGGGTCACTTCCACTATTTCAAAGATTCTCTTCTGTCTTGATCTTAGGTATCAGATATCACTAACTGTCTTTGAAAGATTGTACTTTTTTCCTTCCAGTTGTGTTTCAAAAACATCCAAGTGACCCTGGAATCCTGCTGGGGAAAAATGGCATTTTCCCAGCAAGCTACAGTGTTCCTAGGAGACCCACACAGGATACATGCTCTTTTATCTCACTCTTAAGAAATTTAGACCTGTAATTTATAGAGCTAGTTTGAAGATTTGTTTTCCCTTTTTTCCCTTTTCTTTTCTCAAAATATATTTCTCATTCTGAGAGAACAGAACATTGTCTCGAGCAGTCCTGCTTCAATAGAGCAAGCCTGTCTTTTCTAGGACAGATCATTAATTCCTGGTGTGTCCTGTTAAATTTTGCATGCCGATATTATCAAACTCTCCAACAGAGATGTTTTGGAATCTTTTTCCCAACTACCTCTGTAGCTAGCCCTTAGGAATCATTTTCTTCCATTTAATTCATCTATTGTTGCTGGGTTGTGGTTATTTTCTGTTGTGGTGGTGGTGGTGGTTCCATTTCCTCCTCCTGCAGTGTGTATTTTAATGAGTCTCATGTCTGGAGAATCGCTGCTCCCATTGCTCCCCAGGGTGAGCTACCTAGAAACCTCCAGCAAACTTTGGATTCCTCCAGCAGAGTAATTATTTCCTTTACATGCTTGATATTTCACAGGCATAAGTCATAACCTTGGGAATTATTTCCCAGATAAAGGTTGTTATTGAAGATGAGAAAAGCCCATGGCTCTTCAAACCAGACAGTTGTGAGGAGAAGTTGACCAGTTCAGTATATTGAACTGAGGTCATGCTGTGGAGTGCTCTGATGTCTTCCTTTTTAGTAATTTCTGGAGAGCTTTCGGAAAGAAGCATGCATGATGGAATAATCAGAGATTGAAGCAGCTGTTCCTGAAAAGTATTGGGCTGTCTTCCTCTCATTCTATTTTATTCTTTCTTCTTTATGTGCTGAGTTAGGAGAGAGAGGAGTTGTTTAAATGTTCGATATGTGCTTTTATTACTGTTCTATTACTGAAATAAGTGATTCATGCTTTCTGGTGTTTGAATTTCCAAGGAATCTGAGCACCTATGGTTCTTATTCCCTTCAGTTTTGCAGTTGGAAGCACTAAACTTTAATCATCCAGTTTTTTAGGTGTTCTGTATTTCTCCCCAATTGCCTTTATTCTTTATTTATTTTGCTTAAATTACTAAAGACTACTGAATTTTTTTTAATGAGCACTTTATTTTAACATGCTTGATGGGGTTTATTATATTTTCTCATAGTCAAATTATCTTTCTGTAAAGACCAAATGAAAACTAATAATGCTATTTAAGTTATGTCATGTTCAGAGACGCTTAGATTTCAGTTTAATCTCCTGCACAAAGAGGAATTTAATCTAGCAAGACATAGGAGACAAACTAAGTTTCATGCTGCTTTGCTCTGAGTAGCCTCAACCTGTGTTCAATGCACCTTTTCTTATTTCTGCAAGAGGTCAGTGTTGAAAGCATTTGCTCATTTCTGATGCTAATTCCATCTTGCCACAGATCTTGGAAATTGCTTATTCTGCTAAGCCCTAGTTCTTCCAGGTGTGTGCCTTTATGAGAATCTCAACTGTTGTTTAAAGGCAGGTTTCTGTGTACCCCTATGTTGGAAGCAAATTTGGAAACGTGCCCTGCTGCCCAGAAAACTGCAAACAAATACACAAGTGTATTTTAATTCAGTCTTGTACTTGGGGTGCATGGTTCATGATTTCTCAATAATTGAGTTAGAATCTGTCTTATAAACAGATCCTAAATAGTGAAGAGTTTTTATTGCTGAATTTCTAGTGTACAAGGTTGACAGAGTGCAAAAAAAATCTTTGCTTATTGATATAACTTTTATAACCAACTACTGACAGAGAATATATGTGCTAATGGCTGTGGCATGAGAAACACTAGAAAGGATGGAGGAGAAAGAAGTGATTCACCCAAATTTTCTCTTCCCTCTGGTTCCATACGCAGACGAAAATAGGAACTCACTTTTTGGGCTGTATCACTGATGCCTGGTTCCAGTGATGTAAAACTGTGCTTTTATTCCTTCAATCAGAATGCTAAGATGCATATTTATAGAACAACTTGAAGCTGTGGAACTACATTCTGAATTGGATGCCAGAGCTATATGGCTGGAGTCTAAATTGATATTTATTTTGCACACTGGTGGAGTTTTACAGCCATTGCTCTTCTTCCCTCTATGTTATTTTGGACCTTGATAGTTCACACTTAATTTTTTTAAATAATGATATTATAGTTGCAATGGTTGCTTATCCATTGTGTAAATGAGTTAAATTACTTCTTAAGATGTTGTTCTGAAACTTGTTAGACACAATAAAATCCAAGTTCTCATTACTGTTCCTGTAGAATGTGCAGCTACTCCAAAGAAAAGGCCAGATTTTATTCTGATCTGACTAGCTGCAATTGGATCTAGACCTGCCATTTAGTGGGGAAAATTCCCGTTAAGATTTTACATACTCTATGTTAATTGTTCTTTTTTCATTATGCCAGTAAAATATTTTCTCAAGTGAATTGCGCTAATTTTCTTTGGGTTGAAGTGAACCACATTTATTCTAGTGGTGCAAGGTCCTAAAATTTGCCTTGTGTATTTTATAGATCTGAAACACTGCCCTTCCTCACTTGGACCAGATCAAACTTATGTCATTGATGTTTGGAGAACTCCTAAGATGTCTTTTCCCAAGTTTCTCCTGCACCATCCTGAAAATACATTTAAAAATTTTCTGTTCCCCTCCATTCTTGTTCTTGTGTTTCTTTCAGCATCTTTTCTCTTGTCTCTTCATGATAAAGCTCCTACCCTTCTTCATACACAGGCCTCTGGTGAAGACTAATTTCTGAAAATTTCATTTTCTCTAATATTTCTGGTTTTCTTCCTTTTTCACCTTTAAATATAATGCCCAGGAGTACTGCTCAAGGGATGTTTTGCCTAGGCTGGTATAGGAAAACATCTGTGCTTCTTTTTTTATTGCAGATTATCTCAGTAGCACAAACAGCTAGGCACTTAAAGATAATGAAATGAAAGCTCCAAGTCTGCAGCTAATTACGAAGTTGCAGAATTTTCATTTTTTTCTTATGCCTGCTTTTCCCAACACCCTAGATTTTTGTTTCAGGTCCTGATTTGGATGACTTCTGGCCTCATGCAAAATATTCATTAACTGGAGTCACAAACGTTCTGTTAAATACAACAAAGCTCTTCTGCAACTCAGTGATTTATTTTATTTTTTTTGTACCACCACCACCCCTGCAAAAAATCCAACCAGAATGGTTTCTTTTTATTTTGCAGGAAGGGAGGCTAAACCTGCTGTTGTATTTTCTGCAGGCAGGCATTGTTGCAGCAGTGGTGCTCTGGGTGTGCAGTCACAGTCATACTTTGAGAGCAGGACCCAGACATACTGATATAACTCCCAGAGATGCTGCAGAGACAGACTGAAGAGGTTGTTATAGATCAGGACAGCAGGATGAAAGATTCATATCAGGTTCTCAGTGACATCTCTCCTCCCAGCCTGTAAATACTTCGTCCTTACTTGCCCTGCTTTGTTACTGGTAGAGAGTAGGCACAGCTGGGGGAAGGGGATGGTACGCCTGGGGAAACCCTGCTCCTTACATACAAAACCATCCTAAATTATAATTATCAAATTGGGCACACAACAGGTATTTTTCAGACTAAATCCTCAGATTGTTTTGTATTGTTTGAAGCTACAAAATTGCCCAGCATTAATAATGATTAGCATGGTATTTAACTAGAGAGAGCATTAAATTAACTTATTTTCTGGAAACACATGCCATATCTAACATGAAAGGCGCCTTTGCCTAGAGCTTAACTGGTACCAATAGAAATAACAGAGCTAATTAATGTCAGCTCATAAAACTAATGACTGTGTTCTTTCCAAGTGGTAGCACCCGTTCATTTGGTGCCATGTACAGCTTCTTTACTTTTACTCAGTTGGCTTTGAATTTTTTTCTAAATTAGAAGATTTGCCTGGAGATTTTGCTTTATGTTCTTCATCTGGCAGGTCTCCATTTCTCTTCAAACAAACCCAAACCAGGACTAGGCAACTATGATTCATCCTCTCTATATATATTTTTTGTTATTATTATTTCTGTTTTTTTTTTTTTTTTTTTTTTTTATTTTAGTCTCATTTCTTTTTGAAACTTTTTTTAAATTTTAAACCAAGTATTTTCTATTCTCAGTAATCATCAGGGTAGGTATTTTTTTGTGACCAAGCTTTCAAAACCTCATCTTGCAATTTGCATCTATGTCAGCACTTACACAGTGCAGGCATTTAGGTATGCGGAAGCTTTTCAAGGCACCTTCTTTTGGAATTTCAGCATTTATGCAAGGGATTCTTGCCCCTTGGGATGAGCTCTGTTAAATTCAATAGAGTTCCTTCAATGCTAAGAATACACTTTTCTTTGCTGTGGGGCAAACTGTGTTAAAACGTCAGGCTCCTGGCTATACAGTTGCCAGAAGCAAAATTCCCGTTGAGTTCAGTGATGTTATCCCACCCAAAGCCTGAAACTACTATTCATTATCCACTGACTATAACCCAATGGAAAGAAAAGTAGTTATGGGCTTGTAGCAAAAGAGGGAGAAAGGAGTATTCTTAAAAACTCAAGAATTGCAAGCAGAGGAAAACTGAGGCCTGTAAAGACATGTAAGGCATTTATGGTTCTGCAGAGCTGGAATAATTTGAGCTTTGCAGATGTGCCAAGCCTTTTGCAACTGCAGTTCAAGTCAGTGGAATTGCATCCAAGGACTTGCTCACCAGAAACACTTGATGTAAAGCAGCTGTGAGAACTAGAATTCCCTGCTGGAACAACAGGGAATTCTACGGAAATTAAGGAAAAACTCCAGATGACATCATAAGGGTGTTCATCTCAGTTAGAAAGGATCATCCCTGCTGCTTCTGTCAAATATTGATTGAAGACAGAGTTGCCTTATCACAAGTCCTAGCCACAAAAAAACCCATGCAAAAATCTGTTCTATAAAACATGCTTTTAATCCCACTTTATAGACTCAGAAGTGGGAATACACCAGAGCTTCGCTTAGTTCCACTCTTCACCCAATTTTACAGTTGTTGTGTATTGCCAATATCTAGTATGTCCATAGTTTCTTGACTAATGAAAACAATTTCTTTAAAATTAGATGACGATAAAATGCATGGAAAGACAGTCTTCCTCTTAATTAGGATTATACCAAGATATTTCATCATCAGGCAGCTCAACCTGACCTGATTGTTATAGGTTTCAAAAATTAGCCTCAGTACGCAGCATAAAATTGTTCTTCCGAGAGCAAAACCTTAGCTTTTAAGAGAAGAATTGGATAGGCTTGTGGCACTGGCATATGAGGAAACAGAGTTAAAAACCTTTCTTTGGAAGATGGAATGCTGAGGGTTTGATGAAGGACATGTCCTTTTAAAAGACTGCTTTTTAAATGAATTAAAATGGGCTTGTTGTTGTATTTTACACAATGTCAGGGAAACAGGTACCACTAAACTTGTAGTTTTGGTGTGCCTTCCTCGTAATCACAGTTCCTCTGACACTGAGGGTCTCTCAAAAGGGCTGCACGTAACAAGTAGCTGGTGAAAAGCCCTTCCACTGACTGAGAAATTGTTTAGAAAAAGCTGGGACCCAAGAGGTGCAGAATCAGACTTCAAGGTAGTATTTCAGCCCCTGACGCCATCCCACTAGCCTAACAAAACAAATTTTAGGTATTTTTCTATTCATGTAGCACCATCTTCTTTCTGCAGAAGCCAGTTTTAAGAAATATGAGCCTAATTCTTTTCTGGTGAGTTTCCTCATAGTCTCTAAGGAGATAAGAGGAAAAGGACTAAAAATCCAAGGATCTCAGCTAGCCTTTTCCTGCATATGTACAGCCTTCATTTTCTATGTATGGAAAATTTATGAGCTTCTCACTTTTCCTGGTAAACCTGTAATATTATAGAGCTGAGTTGTCATCAGTCCCCCTCTTGCAAAGTGCTAAAATGGCCAACACAAGGGATTTCTGTCTTCCCTGCCGTAAAAAACAAGGGGCCACTTCAGCGGTGATGTTTGGTTTGCCCATGGGATCAGCCTAGACCTGCTGGACCCCTTTGAGAAGAAGTAGAGTAGAAATCTTGCTGGGCTTGCAGCCCCTCCTCTCTGTGTTTCAGTGGTTCCAGCAGGAGGGCTATATCAATAGCCCAGTACAGAACCTCACGGTCTCAGGCCTGTTCCCTGGCTTATTTGCCAGTCCTGCTTCATTTTTTGGAAATCAGCTACAATTCTTCTGTGTGACACCAGCCAGGCAACTCACTTTGGCCTTCTGTGCTGGGTATTGCACTCTTGTAGTGTGTTGTTTGCTGTTTCGCAGCTTTGTCCATTCCTGAAAAATACTATTTTTAGCTTCATAACTATTGGGAAAGAAGCAAAACTGGGAGAAGCAAAGGGAAGAGAGTTGCTGAAATGTCACAAATGCACTACCATTGCAAAAGGGAGCTGTTTTCCTGCCAGGCATTTTTCCATTTGTTCCTCAGAACTGAATGCCTTATGTTCATTTAGCTGAATATTTTTAAAAAGTCACCTTTTGCCACCAGAATTTATCATCTATATTTTCCTCCTTGCATCATGTTTAAATCTCTCTACTTAGGTTTTGTTATTTGGCATATATTTATTTATTTATTTACTTATTTACTTACAGCCTAATGCCATTAAGCAGCATCTCACCACACCAATAAATGGGTAAAGAAATGAATGTGTTGAAAGAAACTGCACTATGACTTATGCAGAAGCAGAGGACTCTTTCAGGTTCTTAAGAGGTGCATCACAGCTTTGAAAGTGACAGGCTTGAACAGTGAATTGAGTTTCCTTGATGGAGCTGACCTCCAGGAATTGCTTCCTTTTCAACTACAAGAATAAAAACTTTACCTAGTTTCAAAGTTTCTCCCTTTCTTTTAGTGTTCTTTTCTTTTCTTAAACTGCTTTTGAAAAATGTTAGAAGGCTGGGACCTCAGTAAAGGTGTTTTTGTACCATTTTGCTGTTTTGCTTTTTCTTGTGCTCTGGCTTTGATGGATTTGCTGAGGAACTGGAGCTACCCAAGCTTGCTCGCTCGATGAATCACTTTATGTTTTTGGATCTCAAGCTTTATTCTTCTCTGTCTCTAGCAATTCCTTTCAGAAATGAAGTATATGGCAGTAAAGGTGCCTCAAAAACATGATTCCTAAATTTCATGTGTAATAAAGTATACATAAAGCTGTACTGAAGTTCAGCCTGAATGAGCAGTGACCCAAAGATTCTTCAAAACTCTGAGGTATGCATTTCACAAAACAGCCTATAAGGAGAAGTGGGAAAATAACATTGAGGGCTACTTCATTTCCACTTGGTTCTTCCATTCCATTCATAAGGAAAATAGCCCTCTACTTCACTCTATCTATCCAACTTTTGGGCAGTTTAAAGCCAACATAAATAAATGGGAATTGCTGTAAGTAAAGAATTGTTCAGCCATTATGTAGTTACAAAATGAGTAGGAGCTAAGAAAGTATTCAAAATGCAGGTGCAAAAATCTCAAGAGCCAAAGTGCCATTTTTATTACCCAGTCTAGCTCCCCAGTTTCCTGCAAGTGCTCTAAATTTATTCTCAGTGGAATGATTTAACTGAAAACCAATTAAAAAATTCTTCTATGTGCCATTCTCCTACAGAAAGGTGCAAAATGCTATAAACAGCAAGTAACCAGGTATTCCTCTGTCATTAGACTTTCCTACCCTGAGTCTCTTGATGTTATCTGAAAGAGAGTTTTGTGGTTTCACTGTCTTTAGGTGGAAGTTTCTTCCAGGGACAGCATTGTGTTATTTAAAGAGCACTGTACTAGTAAAAGCTGCTAGGAGGTTGTGAGCCCTTCTCTGTGAGAGCTCCTTAATGTGTGATTACTAAAAAAGACTCTTTGTAACTTGTTCTTCTGTGTGGTATGGATGGTGGGCGAGTAGTTCCAGGGTTGGTCCTCATCAGTTTGAGGAATTTTTGTCATTTCTTCTAAAAATCCTCTTTTGAATTTTTTCTTTAAGTGCTCTGGTGCAACACTGTGCTCACCTGGAAAACAGGACTCAGAGAGGACTTAACGAAAGAATTCTTAAAATCTGAATCAAAAATATCCTAATGTGATTATCCTTAATAGTCACACTGGCCAAGAAAGAGATGAAAGGAAACCCAGCTTTCACTGTCTGGGGAAATGTCTTGTTTAAATTGTGTTGCCTCAGGTGGCTGGGGAAGGGTTACCTAGGGTTTTAAGGAATGCTTTCTTGACTTCTTAAATGCTTCAGTGCACCATCAAGCACCATCAGAGCAAATACTGCCCTCAGTGGTAACTCTCAGCTGTACTTTCAATGGTCCATTCAGCCCAGATACCCAGACACATGATCAGTATCTCAAATAATGTCTAAGTTAAGTAGCAGATAGAGTCACTGTTTGGCTGCAACTGGCCTGAGATTACCAACACTCAAGTCTCCCCCTGTGAATACCTGAATAAAAATCAGATGCCATTATTTTGTTTTTGTTTGTTTTTGTTTTTGTTTTTGTTTTTGTTTTTGTTTTTGTTTTTGTTTTTGTTTTTGTTTTTCTTTCTATTTTCCCCCTTTTGCTAAACCAGAAGCTAAAAGCAGAAGATATTTTGTGTTCAGTGTGTATTCCACAGCCAATTCCTACAGTCATTGGGTTCCAAACAAGAGAGAGTTTTTAATAGATTTATGGTATCTATTTTTCTTGCCTAATATTAGAGACATCTGTCTCAATGCCTTTGGTAAGCTTTCAAGGATTATATGAACTTTCATGTCTGCAGTTTGGTATACAAAGGCTGTATCAAGCTGGCTGTAAATGTACTTCTTGGAGGTCAGGAGAAATCTATTGTGGCACCGTGGAGCTCCCTTTAAGTTGATTTACTGAACTGAGAAGTCAAAGGCAAGATGTTCACTGAAGGCTACCTGAAGTTTCTCTGCATTGCACAGAGTTTGTGGGTGCATACCTGAGCATGAGAAGCAATTTCTGCAAGATTTGTTTAGCTTGTCCTTTTTTTAATGATTCATTCTTTATTTTTAACACCAGCATCATCAAAAAGAGATGATACACTAAAATAGCTCATGTCTGAAACTGAGTTTACTATGGGCTTTCCATCTAATAATTAATACATCATCTTTTCATTTGCATTTTTTTACAATAGAAGTATATGCAAAAAAACAGAAAAGAAAAACAGAAAAAAAAGTAGAAAGAAAAAGGAATATTTCTGTGCCTGAAGGATACATTTTGAATGAGCACGGCACATTCAGCTCCTGTGTGGCTGAAGTCTATGAATGTATAAATGACTAATGTATATTTATACTGTCAGTAGCAATTGAAAGTCTCCTACTCTTCTGACCACAAGAAATTGCATTCTAGTTTTTGTTCTCCAGTCATCATGGCTTTTCCACTCTACCCATGGGGAAAATGGCCTTAAAACCCAGTGAAACAGAAGGGATTTCTGGAGAGGAGAGTGTTCAGAAAGTGTTTCTCTTTGTCCTTTTTTCTGTTCTGTTTTTTCCCCAAGTTGGTTTAATCTGTCCTCTAGTACAAAGCCTTGTGATAGTCCTAAGCTCTGCATACACAAGGACACTCATGACTCCTTTTCCTTGCCCAAAGGTGCCAGCCCTGTTGGAATTACCCCAACCGTTTTTTAATTGCTCTTCCACCTCTGCGTAGTTCTGAAATCTCACCTCGACTTTTTTATCAGGTTTGTCATGGTGCCAATGAGAATTATATAAAATATGATAGGCAAAGCAAGGTTTCTCACCCGTTTCTTTCTGCACCTTCAGGAGCCCAGAGGTAGAATCTAAAAGCTCATAGAAACAAATGGCTTGACTGTGGGCGATTCTGGTGAGATTGATCAAATTTCTGTATTGACAGTGGGTTTTAGATGAAAATGCTTCCTTCTTCCTATATTCCTGCTTCAGAAGATGCTAGCAAATGGTCTGCAGCATCTGGTAAGGCAGCTGGAGTGGAAGAAAAAGCGAAAAGATGAGGTGGAATAGTAGTATTTTTGGACAATAAAAGACCATGTTATCCTCACTTGAACTAATGTGTTCAGAATGGCAACCACACAACAAGAGAGGGACGAGAGCAAAATAACCTCTAATTCAAGCAATTTTGCAGGACCAAAGTCCTTAAGAGTGAAGATAAGGAGGGTAAGGAATGCTGGGCAGCTCTCGGGTTAGATGGGAACAGTGTAATGGTAATGAAAAGTATCAGCACTGCAACAGGGTTAAAAAATGTTCAGTCTCCAAGTGCTGAAGTCTCTGCTGGAGCCCTGAACAGTTTCAGGAATGAAGTGGGTTCAGAGGTTGAGACAAAGATGTTCATGTGAAGGGTCACACCACTTTTGGCTACAAAAAAGAATGGGAGAACACTTGAGAGACTTAACCTAGGAGAAATATTTGATTGGGATGAAGATGGCAATAAAAACAAAATGAATTTTCTTTTGTATAGTGTCATTGACATTGGTCACGTTGTTGCAAAGTAGAGATAATAAAGCTTTGGCTTAGGTTAGATTAAAACAATGAAGTTCGCAGGCACATTTGATGATCTATAGGTTTAAATCAAGCATCAGTTTTTAGCTTGAACTGCCTCTTGACATCTGCTTCAGCAATAATAGTGATGTTGCTGGGTTTACAGGAGATTTTTATGCCGGTCTTTTTACTTCTGCAAGTTTTTCTGATCCTGACTTCTAGACGTATTTCGGGTTGGATGGCTGGTTCAGGTTAGTTTCCCTGCTTTCAAAAGTCTTTGCCCTTCTTGAATCATAACTGCAAATCAGGCTTTGTCTCAGCTTCTTCCAGAGTGACACAGCTCTGGAACACTGGTGTATTTCTGAGGATGAGGATCTTGGAGGAGTATGTGCACAGTGAGGACAGCATTGTCTGCAGATACCACTGCATAAACTGCCAGGGACTTTGACACTTCCCATCCTGCAGCATCACACTTTTCTTTCTTTGTCTCTGAATTTGTTAGAGCTTCTGCAAGAAACATCAAAGGAGGCTTATCAAGTGCTTTGTACTGATGATATGCTGCAATATTTATTTTTCTCTTTGGCACTTTTATGCCAGTTCTGACAAAGATTTCTGTTGTTGTTATTTTGGTGGGTTTGTTTGGTTGGTTATTTTTTCAGTTTTAGTTTGGTATATCTTTTGTCCTTGGAAATTTTGTGGTTTTCTCTTTTGTCTTTTATTTTGATAGAGTGGTTGTTTCTCGTAACTGTTTTATGTGTGATTCCTAAGGACTTCACGTGTTCATTGTATGCATGTGTAAATGTAGTGTTATAATTGACTTTACTGAGATAGCTGGGGGGGGAAGGAAGTGGATAAGTAGAGATACTAGAAAGCAAGAATGTCTTTCCAAGTGCCATCGCTTCTGCCTTCAGTTTCAGTGTCCTTTGCTGGTTGAAAGCTACCTTATCCTTTTACATGGGAGATGCTAGACATAATGAATATGGTCTGATGTTTGGCAATTTGTGTTCTTTAACCACTGGCTTTGATTGCTTGTTTAACAACAGACACAGTGAACAGACTCGAGTGAAATCCTGGTGTCTGACATGCTGTCTTGGTGTATTTAGCTTTCAGTTATGAGAAGCGAAAGGATGTGCAGAGCCCAGGTTTGCTGAGAAGTAGGTTTGCACTTTTAGCGTTTATTGAATCATCTTCTCACTGATGAAGAGAAAAAAAATATTGTGATTAATGCAATGAAGGACATGTTTACTACTACTGCTATTTTATTTATTCCCTATACCTTTTTTAATTTTGCTCTGTGGACTGTATTATTTTAATGCAATATTTTTATCTTACTGCCAGAGGTATGTACTAAACACTCTGTTAGATGGACTAGAAAGATAGAGGGGTGATTGAGTATGTAGTAGATATATCCTGTGGCTCAGAGAAAAAAGCTCATCCCTGGGTTTATTATCCAACATATGTGTTCCCCCCAAGTCTGGGGAGGTCTCATGATATTAGGAGGCATGAGGACCTCAGTGATAAAAAATATAAACGAAAAATTAGAACATATGTTTGTTTATTGCATAAAAGAATACATATTAGAGGTTAGGTAGGGACATAGTTTTCTGTAACCTCTTTTCAAAGAGGCAGTAAGAAAGCGTGTGCTTTTAGTTGTCTTGGAGGGTCAACTGACAGTTCCATAAACATTTTTCCATGGCTGAATTATAGCTAATTTTGGTGAGTGATTATAGTCACTGTAACATTGTCACTATTCAACTTTGGCCAGTCTTCTGGAATAAGGCAGAACTCTCTGAATAGGGTCATGTATTCTCCTTCACCTTGAGTTAATTTTGGCCTTTTAAAAATTTTCACATTTAAGAATGAGGTAGATCTTTTATATCATGAAAGGAAATTTCTGAGCGATGTGGGGATTGTTTTGTTCTTTATGTTACCACTGATTCACTCTGGTGCCTACTGACTTTCAGCAATGCTCTCCAGGCCATTTAAAGAGATTATTGTTTGGAGCAATACTATTATATTCTTTGATATTACAGCTAGGTGGAAAAAAAATTAATAAAATTATTTTCTCATTGGAAAATGCTGTTCCATTAAACTGGTCTCAGTGTATTGGATTTGTTTATTTTCTCTCGGAAGATTTTGAAATTTACAGGTTTCATGCTGCTTTAAACAACTGAGCTCTAAAATCCAAACTCCTTTATCAAACAGAATTTCCATTCTATGTTTATCTCATCTTCAATTACGGGCAAAGACTTCTGACTTCCTGCGGGCTCAAGGCAGGAGGCTAAAGATCATCAGCTGCACTAATGTCCACTGCTGGTTAATCCATTATTAGTATTATTATTTGAATCGCAGCAGTGCTTAAATGCCTTAATCAAGCGTGTGATCCATGTGTGCCTATGCACACACATAAATAACAGGAAATAGTTTTGATCAAATGCCTGACTGAGCAAGAAAGGGAAGGGCAGAAGTTTGAGAGGCAGTGGTGAGGACCACAGAGTGTGATGCTGTAAAAGGGATGTGATGAAATCCCTAGTGCTGCTCTGAAAGAAATCCCATTGTGAAAAACTTGGGGTTTTTTTTTTCTGTTTTGCCGTTGACTTTGCAGCACTCCTTTAAAAGTTCCTCCCTTTTTACAATGTTCTCTGTTACTGTTCTTTGTTCACCTGATTCTCATGGTGCCCCCAGTGGCTAATGGAATCAGGACTGACTGAAGGGACTACAAAGCAGAGCTACTGCATTTCTTTTTATTGCTAATGATTTCAGCTCCTGGCAGATGGCCTAATTGCCAGAACCAAAGGAAGCTCATGAGAATCATAGCAATGGAACTGGCCCGGTGACTTTCAGTAAGATACATGGCTTATAAGAGCACACAGTGCATTGGCATAGTAAACATTATTGGTGCTTAAATGTTCTCAAAAGGGTTTGAATAATGGGTTTATTAAATGTAATTTACAGCCAGCTATAACTTAAAGAACTGAAGCAAAATTTGTTTAGCAATTTCCTTGCATGCTTTCTTCCGGGCAGCCGCGAGCATAACCACTATATCTGAACCAGAAACTTACTTCACTGATGCCTTCATTTCTCTCCTCAGGTACATAAATTCACATTAATGTTATTGAAGTACCTGCAAATGTGAGACACACAAGCATATATTCTAACGAAAAGGAGTTGTACATTTTGACTCCAATTGGTTTGTTTTGGGAATATAATATTAAGTATTTTCTGTCAAATTTTTTTGATTGCTTGGCTTGCCTACTTGCCAAGTTTAATATTAAAGTCATAGGGTGAAAAGACATATATTAAAAAACTTGTTAGATGGCAAACATGGAATTGGAGTTTATTGCTTGTATTGCCTGTAGCCATCCCTCTGCTCCACCTTTTCTTCTGTTTACTTCATTCTTGCCATCCTTTGAGGAACTCTGCTATCCCCTCTAAATTCAGTGGAGACAGAGAAGGAAAAAACAGTTACATCTCTTCTGTGTTTCCTTAAATTGTATCAGACACTGGCTTTGGTTGTGCTGCAGCTCTCCCTGGTGCAGCAGTCCCTCAGGGTGTCTGTCCCTGTGGCCATAACTCAGTAAAGTGACTCCCTGCATCTCTTAGCGCATGAGATTGTTGATACAACCTGTTAGGGTTGCAGGGTAGAGCTGCTGTGATAGCAGCTCCAGCACGGTTTTAATAAGGCCAAGGAGCACAAGGATAAAAGTTACCAGTACATGTTCTTGTTTGCTTGCCTTAATGTTATTTGTTGCTGATTTCCAGTACATGACCAGTTTTCTGTTCTGTTCCTTTTTCCAGAATATAAATGAGGATCTCATTAAATTTAAAGCTCAGCTGTGCTGGAAAATGTTACTCAAGTCAGAAACTTCACTAATATCTTTACATATGAGAAAACATCGATTCTGTCTTTGCCTGCCTGCTTCAGAGCTGCCCCAATTTAATCAAAGCATTTTATGTCTGGGGGACCTGGTTATTGTGCAAAGTGCTGTCCTCGGTGGCACTGTTGCTGTTTGTACATAGGCGTCTATTTGCTATAGGACAGGCACAGGTCAAAGGGAAGCAAAGAGCTATTTCACTCTGAATTCCAGAGAATTCCCCACTGACATCAGTATGGTGGGAGGTGAAAATCCTGCTCCTAGTTTACAGGCAGAGCAGCTTATTTGCATAGGCAGTTCATGGAGCTGCCCTAGATTTAGATTTGAATGACTGGGGAGCAGACACCGGCTGAAGAAGCAAACTCAGGAGACTCCTCATTGCCTCACACTTCCCTCTCACCAGCAAGGGCTACTGCCAAAAGAGTGAGTTCATGGACGTGAATTTACTCTGGAAATTTTTAATAGGAAGAGGTCTGAGAGCACCAGATAAGTGCTCAACGATCACATTTTGAAACCTGATAGGCAAAGGCTGACTTTGTGGAGGTGAAACGATGCAGATGCTTCTTCACCCATGCTTGTTTACCTAATTCTTGCTTGCCCAAGGTGGGGAAGAGAAGTTTAACCTCCTTTACTTTTCCATTCTCAAAATAGTGTCACAGACACTACAGACATGTCTGGTGCAGTGTTTGCTGAGCTTCCCATTCAAAGCTGCATTGCTGCTTGAGAGAGATGTGAACATTGGCAATGGCACTGAATCCATCTGCTGAGTCAGAACAACATTTAATTATAAAAAATAATTGTACCAATTTCTGCTTATTGGAAATAGTGTTTTATATTCTGCAGAAATTAGTGGTGTGAATTCAGATGCCTATTAGTGCAAGTCTTTCTTTATAGCTAATTCTGTTGGGTTTTTTCCTCAAGCAACAGATGCTTTATTGCCTTTCAGCATGTGAACTATGACACTTGCATCATTACATTATATGAATCTAGAAAAAAAAAGTAAGCTTGACCCTTTGAAGGTCCTCAGCTAGCTTGAACTTTAAGCTGTGTTTTTCATAGTTGGAGATGCAGCTTAAAAAACAAAACGAAATTGAAATTTCTGCATAGCATGGCTCTGATAGTTAAATTCTTTAAATAAAAGAACAGCTGTTATGAGACTCGCGATAAGGTAACGGGGTCAGAAATATGACCTATCAAGTTCTTGTTTGCTTTGGAAACTGCTGTTGTTACTTTAGAGTATAATTTTTACATCCTTCCTGTGAGGTGGTTTAGGGAGCTACTTCACCATAGTTAACCTATTAGAAAATGGCCCAGTTTCCCTGATTTTTATCAGTACAATTATGAGATACAATACGATTTCAAAAGCTGTATTCCTTTCTCCCTAAGGAGAAAACATCTTCATGGAGAACAATTTTGCCTTAGTGTTACATTAACACTTTTGACTGAAGAAAGAGGACAATCTCTGTAGGTATATCATTCCTAAAATAAGCTGTGACCTATGAAAAAATAATCCTCTGCTACTATAAGATTTATATACTGGCTTGAATTAAAACAAGTTGTCCAAGCACATTGCAGTTGTGTATTGATCCCATTGAAGTGGTTTGTGCCACACATGGTAAAAATGGCTTTGCCACTGCTCGTTACTGAATTGAAATGCAGAACTTCTGCCATAAGGGGTGAACACCAGTTTATCATCCAGAACAAGGCTGTTATTCTTGGGAATTGCCTACCAGGAGGTAAAATTCTTAACAGTCAGATGAAGCTAACAAATACAGTCAGATATTTTGCATTGCTGTACTCTTTAATTTATGTCTCCTCCCCCAATTTTCTTTTTTTTTCTTTTTCTTTTCTTTTTTTTTTTTTTTTTAACCTGGAAAAATTAGCCTTTGCTCATGTTTTGGGCGATGATTTTCTGCAAGTGCTGTGAAGGCATCTCACAGCCCCTGACAAGTTTCTGCAATTCTCCATTATCACCTTAGATAACAGAAGAGAGGGCATTTTTCCTTCATTGTTGTATTCAGATAAGAAAGGGAGGAATCCACAGCAAGTGCAAATACAGCCCTGTAAACACAGGGGATTCAGTACAAAGGATACACCCAGCATTCAGAAAGAAGCCTTTGGTGGGATGAATGTTTTGGCTATTACAGTAATTTTTGCCAGCTTTGTGTTGCACGGCAGAATTGTACATGAATAGTCATTGGCAGTACAGCATCTTCCCCCGAGGATTGTGATTGGGAGATGCTCCCACAGGAGCACCATCCTTGCTCCCTCTGCTTCACTTGGGCTTCCTCCTTTTTCTGTACAACACTGCAGGAAAACAGGCGTTTCAGCTGTTCCTTTGTTAGTGATTTGCACACTAGCCACAACCCAAAACAAATCAACCTTATGTCACGCTTTTTGCCTTGCGTGAACGTTGGTGAGTTTCTAACGTTCATTAACCCTTCTGTTAATTAGCCACCAGTTGTGAACAGTAACAGTATATTTAGTTGACATTAAAAGAAAGCATCCAACTCCCTAGTCCTTCAATATTTACTGAGGGTGTATTTCTGTGCATTTGTTTTGGGCTTGATTGTCCCGATATGTTACTGTAAATGAGATCAGAATTGAACAGACTGGCCTTATTATGTCTTCATAATAACTGCAATAGCCTGAATTAGCCCGGCCTATGCCCTCTGTTGTCCTCTGCCTTGTTGCAGTTGCTGTGTCTATCACTTCTTGCAGTCGTCTTCTACACCAGAATTAATCACCTGTATGTTTTTCATGTGAATTCCAGGAATTATTCAGAGGCTAATGCCCATAGTCTGTTATCTTACACTTGCCAACAGTCTGAAATCTGCTCGAAACAGTCACTGGGAAGCCATAGTTCATTTTGTTGTCACCTAATTGCATGCACCTGCTGGTGACAGCAGTAAAATGTGATATCTCTGACATGATGGCAGCAGATGGGATGCTCAGAAGAACTGCTTCCATTTTTCTTCCTAATGAGCATAGTCTTTTCTGTTCTTTTGCCTTTTCACTTTGCAGGGAAGATACAGAGATATGCTGGGAAAGATGATGGCTGTGGCAGTGGAGCTTAATGCGACACTGCTGCTTTTCTCGTACTTTTCCTAATAATATGTCAATCAAATATTCATGCCTGAAACTTTCTTTTTAATGGAATTAGTAGAAGAAAAGACTTTTAGAACCAAAAGGCCTCACAGGAATTCTGTAATAGTGGTGGTACATTCCGCACATGTAAAGCTACAAAAAGGCAAGATTTACAGGGAGAGCAAATTTCAATTATTTTCACTGCTTTTAGATGCTCATACCTAAATATGGCCTTGAAAGCATGAAAGTTGTCCTCTCCCTCCTCCATTTTTGGTTCATTATTGGGAAGAGATTTCCTCTCCCTACAAGCTTGGTCTCTCTGCAGCCTCACTTTTGTACCAGGAATTTAAAAAAACTGTACCCAGGTGAATGGTAATGCAGAAAGGATTTACACTTTCTAACAAGATAAAACTAACATTGCCAGCTCGATGCATTCCACTGGAAAGGTGCTTAATCAGAGGAAAAAAATAGAAAAGTTGGTCATAAATTTTCTGGCAGACTGTTTTTGAGGGGTTTAAAATGCTTATACATCAGAAACTTATATGCCTTGGGAATAAAGCCCTTTCATGAAAAAATAGTTCTTAAAGAAACAATTTCTTTTTTCAAGGAAGTTAACCAAGGCCAGACTTGGCAATTGAAAAACTAAATGTTATTTTGAATGGTGTGATGATATACTGCTATTTAAATTTATATTATGGAATCTCCAGCATCCTAGTGGTGCTCTGCCTCACATATACCAGTCACAGACTGGAATTTCATAGTCTGTAACTCTCCTGCAGTGGAATGGGAAATCTGGGGTGGCATCATTGTTTTAGAGTGGGTTTATATGAGGGTTCATCCTAAGGCATCACTCCCTGTTTCTGCTCTTTAGGTTGTTATGGAATTGTGACCTGACACTGGGCTGTATGTCATGGAATCATAGAATCATTAAGGTTGGAAAAGATCAAGCCCAGCCTCTGACCAAACACCACCATGCCAACTAAACCAGAGCACTAAGTGCCACATCCAGTCATTTCTTGAACACTTCCAGGGATGGTGACTCCATCACCCCCCTGGGAACAGGCAGCCCTTCACTGAAGAAATTCTTCCTTGATGTCCAACCTGAACCTCCCCTCATGCAGCTAGAGGCCATCTCCTCTTGACTTGTCACTGGCTGCCTGTGAGAAGACTGACCCCCACCCAGCTACAACCTCCTTTCAGCTGTAGAGAGCAATAATGTCTTTTTTATATTGTGGCACCCAAAACTGCCCCCAGCATCCAGGTGCGGCTGCCCCAGTGCAGAGCAGAGGGTACAATCCCATCTCTTGCTCGGCTGGCGATGCTGTGCCTGATGCACCTCAGGATAGGCATGTCCCTCCTGGCAGCCAGGGCACTGCTGGCTCATGTTCAACTTGTCATTGACGAGGACCCCCAGGTCCCTTTCCATGATTTCCAGCATTTCATTCTCCAGTCTGTCTGTATATCCAAGGTTATCCTGTACCTGATACAGAATTTTGAACCTGCCCTTGTTAAACTTCAATTTGGTGTAAACTGGGAGTCACCAAAGCCCTCTGGCACACTGCAGCTGTGGAACTGCATTGGTCTTTATGGAGGCATTTGAGCTCATGTGGATAGATGATTCTGCAGACATAATTCTGCTGCCTAATGCTTTAATCAGTTATTTGCTGGTGTCAATGCAGAAACCTTTCATTTCTGCTGAATTTGATTCTATCTTATTGTTTTTGCAATAAGTATATCAGAAAGGTTCATCTGGTGATTCCCATTGCTGAGTTGTATTTATTTTAGGACTTTAAAAAGCACTTTAAATGACTTAGGAGCACAATTCCATTAATAGACATTTAAACATTTTTTGGAAACTTCCTATCATTCAGTCCATAATTCTCCCAGAGGAATGACTCAGGTAATGTTTGCTATATAAAGCTCCCTGGATCTGAGCTGAGGATGGTTTAACAAGTGGGGGTTTATTTAAAGCATTCATTGGACTTTGCCGCTCCATGCTGATCAACGCTGCTGGTGGTGCAGATAAATACATTGTGCAAATGAGCAAATATGAGCCTTATCAAAGCCTACCGAAGGCCATCAAAAATCTCCCACAGTGAGCAACATTCACTCAGATTCACAACAAATAAATACAGGGAAAAAGCAGAGAGATTGTACCACTGATTGCCCTTTATTTTTGCAGCTGAATAATTGCATTATTTCAGTGTTAATTATTTTGTTTTCCGGCTCTCTATCACTTGTGTGGACACATGTTCACTCCCCTCACCAATTTTCTCCTCTCTGGTACAAAGGTCTCTTACTATCAGTGTTTTGCAAGGATTATCTTTGAGGAGAGGGAGGTAACATGGGGTCTTGATGCAGGTGGTTTGAAGCAATTGATAGAACATAAAGTCACAACCAGATCCCAACCCAAAACTTACCTTAAGCGCCGCTCCTTGTGCCTGCAGACTCCTCTCATGGGAGCTGTGTCACACAAGCTCGGATTAGCTCTTCCATCATGATATCCCTCCCTGCGCGGGCTCAGACACAAGTTGTCCTGCCCAGTCCAAGGAAGGAAAGAGCTCTACTGGTCCCACGCCATCTTTTCCCATCCGCTGGCATGTTGGTCCCTCTTGGAACACAGGCTGATATTTCCTTGCAAATGCATTTTTGATAATACCTAGATAATATGTGCAGGAATTGCTGGTGGGGTAAAACACTTGGTTTCATTAAATTCTCCAGCTCCGCTGAGTTTTATTCAAGTGCAGTGCTGCAATTTAGGTATCATTTGAGAGGCATCTTCAAAATATATGGTTTTTGTTTTCCCTTTGATCAGACTCTAAATCTAAATAAATAAATATGTAGCAGTAAATGCTCCGTGGTATATTTGGTAAGATTAACAGTCTTCCAGTAGCATAACAGCTCATGATAGTCTTTGCTATTTATGTTCCTGCTGAGAGAAGAGGAAAAGCAGCTAGTTCAGTGAGCAAATTATGAAGTATGTGGGTTAATGAAGTGCCTGTCATAAAGCTGATTGTTGCTTCTTCACATCCTCTCTCTTTCTGCAAACAAAGCTCTTACTACTACAAAGCTTGGAAGACGGAACCTTCCTCTTTGTTTTTCAATGCACATCCATATTCAAAAGGAAAAAAAAGAAAAAAAATCTAGTTAAATATTTATTTTTACCAGTCCAAATAGACACTGTAAATAAGTTCAGGTATGGAAGTAATAAAAATGCTTATTGAGACCTGCAAATCCTCAAAGTTTTCAATTCTATTTCTACTAACAAGGTATTTTTAAGCTTGGATTACTGCAGATTTTCATGATGTTTTACTCTTACAACCTCTATGCCTTCTTGATAGAGACAATTTTACCTTCTATTCAATATAAACATGAGACAAGGGATCAAATGCACCTTTCCGCATATCCATGTTCACTGCCCAGTGTATCTCCCTAAAGCCATACATTTGTTCAAGAGGTTTTTAAGGTGATTCTTATACAAAAAAATGACCTTTAAATTCAATTTTCCCCCTTGCCCAGTAAGAAGTTTTGTGTTTGGAGTTAGGACCTATGCTTATAGCTGAGGAATAAAACTAAGTAAACCCTCAAAAATAATCAAGAAAAACTCCAGGAAACAAAAGCCAGTTCATACCTATGACCCAATCATTGATTTGCAGAGAAGACTGGAATAGAAAGCCTGAGAGTGAGCACTGAAGGCATTTACTACAATGTTTAGGCAGCACTAAGACTCTGGTAAGATCTAATTAGGAAATGTGATTGCAGATGCAGTTTCTTCTGTGTATTTTCCCTTCCATCTAAATGTGCTCCTACCCCAACTCTAAATATAACTTCTCAAAGAAGAGATGGCAGAAGTGTTTTCCAGACATAATATGAACATGATTAATCAACATATATCTTGTTTGCCTTGGCTTAAATTTCCTTTGGAAAAGACTTCAGATTTTGCTGCATAAAAGGAAAAAGTGCAAAGGCACACAAAAGATCCTCTCTTTTTCCAAGTGTCCTGACTTGCACTTTGCAGACCAAGATGTGTGATTAAAGGATCTTCATGTTCTTGCCAATCTCTGTGGATTCTGTTATCGTATTTTTGGGAGCAGTGCCATGTCCTTGCATCTTATCTGGCGTCGTAGATGTTGTCCCTGTTGTACAAAAGATGAAGCAAAATGGAGATAGTAAAATTACTCTGGCAGCCGACAGCACTAGAAAGTATTAAGTTGGGAGTCTCCAAACCCTGAGAGTCTCTTGCTTCTTCCTGTATCTTCTGCAAGAGTGAGACAAGTGTTGACAGGTGCAGGCAAGTACTTCACATAGATCCTAGCTGTGTTTATTCCACGAGGGTTTGAGGTTCAGTCGTATTTAATAATAAACACCAGTTGTTTGCTGTTCCGCGGAATCTGTAATGGGATGCTGGCAATCATATCCTGAAGACTGTGAAAGATTTTTGCAGTTTGTTCGGGTATTTTTTAAAATGTACAATGTCATTATGTATTTATTATTGTAATACAAAGCAGCAAGGTCATTTTAGGGGACAAGTGATGGCACTTTCCTCTGTCAGCCCTCTTCACTGCTGCTTCATTGCTGGTAACAAACCTGGAGAAACTCTCCAGTGAAAGACTCTGGAAGGTGGTAACAGTCAAATAGTTGTTTCCAAGGGTTACAATATTAAATTAAACACCAGTCTATCCCACCCTTAGAAAGTGGTTCAAAAAGTAGCTGGAAAATGGAGCAGCTTCTGCAGGCACAGGGACAGCAGTACAAAATTTCAGGAAAACTTTGGTGCTTCCCATCTCTATTCTGTTTAAGGTGCTGTGCTCCAAAACAGAGATCCAGAAGGAAATTGTTTTGTCAAACGTTTGAAATGCAGTGAATGGTTTTTATCCTCTTAGCTGCTGTGTGGCTCTATCCAGACTTGATTTATTCTCACGTATTGAATGTCTGAATTATCAGGCACTGGTCAAGTGCACAGGCCTTTTATGTTTTACTGCATTTCCTTGAAAATGGTGCCAATATAATTTCAGTGGGTCATTTTGTTACATATGTAGCAAAATAAGTATTTAACTGCGTCTCCCACCTTACAATTTAAAAAACTGTTATCAGTTTGCACTCCTGGGACTTCCCCATCTCTTGTTTTCTCAACAGCATATTTAAGGTGAGAGACTGAGCGCAAGCCACTGTATATCCAGGCAGAAATGTGAATATATTATGCGTAGATGTAACCCAACCATTCTGGGTCATATGAGTAAAAGCAGTAATAGAACTGGGTTGCAGTGTTTTATGCAGCACCAGCTCCTGGGAGCTTTGCATCTGAGTGCCTTAGACACTCTTGAAAGTTTATCATCCCATCTTTATAGCTTTTGTTTGCAGGAGAAAGTGGCCCAGCCTGTTCTTCAGACACACCTCCAGCCTGAAAAAGTTGCTGTCAACCCAAAGGCACCAATTGATGTGTTGCCTCACCTGATGGTGACCAGAGGCCCTGGGCTGCAATGGGACTGAGCTCTTTTTTTCCTCTGTAAGGAGGAGGAAAAAATGAGATGATATTTAGGGAAGGGAGGGATAACATATAGTTCAGTCTCATGTCATCCTTTCTTAGGATGGCCTAGCCCTGACTTTTGAAATGCCTTTGCTTGTATGGAAGGGAGACCTGCAGTGTGCAAGATGAGCAGGGATCCCATCCCCTTAGCCCTGAGTGCTGGTCAGGGGGAGGAAGGACCCATCAGTAATGTATCAGCATGTTATAGATGAGCTAACTTAAAAAAAATAAAAAATAAATCCACACAGTTCATCGTTAGAAATCTGTTTCCCAGCAATAAAAAGAAATATCCAGCCCATTTCTTCTTCCTGTAATTTTGTTTCCAGCAGAATCTGAAACCCTCTGTTTTGATTATTGCTATTGGGAATCATATGTGCTGTGTTTTATTTGATCCAAGATCGGATGGAGCAGGCTGAGGCTGATGACAGTAAACTCCCAGGTAGCTTAACCAGAGAAGCTGCAATCTTGGCTTTTCCCACAATGGCTATACTGGCGAATGCCACTTGCACATTTTTGTCACACATGAATAGGAGTTTACAGCTGAAAAAGCCTTTTTTTAAAAAAAGAATCAATAGCTTTTCGTGACTGCCTCAAGCTTTATGATTTGGCTCACTGGGTTGTTTAGCACTGTTTGCTGAAGCTCTTCTAGTGGCAGTGACAAGGTATGAAATACTTTTTTCTTCAGACAATACCAACATTGAATTTTTTTTCCTAAGTCTACTTAATATAAAATGATTTTTTGCAGGCAGTGTAATTATTCAATATGTATTTCTGCATTATTTTCCCTCTTTGCATTTGTTATTTTGCACTTATTTGCTTTTTAAAGCAAAGCAAATTATTACCAACAATAATATCCCTAAAGGGATTGCCTGAGTGGGCAGAAAGGCATTCTCCATGGAAAATATCTTTGGTTTTTTTTGTGGGGCAGGAGGACATTATGTGGGTTGCAAGGTATATATATTTTAAGGAAGAAGGAGGGCAAGGAGAGGGCACGCTTTAATTTAATAATGTGATGCCACTGATTCATAGGAAACCTCTTTAGTACTGTGTTTGGGAAGATCTTATAACACCATAATGTATTGATATTGCAATCATTAATGTGTTTTCAAAGATCCCTGAAGGCCCTGCCAGGTTTTGTTAGCCTGACTCTACACATTACAATTCCCTTTCACATGGCTTTTCTCCAGGAGCAGGGCAGGTGTGGAGTGGCTGACTCCTTTGTCAGGCCGTGCCCCAGAAAGGGGAGCCAAGGAAGATGGAAAACTTCAGCTTGTCCAGGAAATCTTGGGTGGGAGGGGGGAGCAGGGAAGAAAAGCTGGAAACTGTACAGAAACATTCCTTAAGCAGATATATTTCTGCTTTTGGAATGATTGTGGAGGACGATCGTGGGAATTGCCTGATGGGAAGGCCTGGACTTAGCAGAGTAGAAATTATCCCGTATTCCACTCACTGGAGTGGAAAGTATCCCAGCCCGCAATGACACGGTTTGGAATAAGAGTAGAGTGTTTCCTAAACCTAATCTAAATCTGTCTGAGTTGAGGACTGTCCAATGGCAGTTTTTCTATTTCTTTTTACGGCTGTAAATATGATACAAAAATATTAAATGAGTTATTGGAATCTAGTTCATACTCTGGATTTATAATCAACAGATTATAAATTATCAAGAAAGAAATGCTGAGGTTATAAATCTTAAACTATATCTGCAAGGCTAAAGGCTGCTTCTACTGTGATGCTCCCCACACTTTTTATTTGCTTCTGTATTGAAACAAACCTTACATCCATTGTCCAATAGATACAGGAATGACAAATGAGTTAGATGCTAGGTATGGAAGGTTTACCTCCATGTCTTAGATTCCTTTATTAAAAACTATGACAGCATTAAGTGCTTTACAGTTGGTTATGTATTTTTTCCCTCTTTTGTTTATTTTTTGTCTAAAGCTTTTAAAACAAGCATCTCTATTGGATGACATGCCATCTCCATGTGAGCCTGAGGCTTCACATTGAGTTTCATTACTTTCTAAGACTAAACAATTGTTCGCATCTATTTTTTCCTATTTTTATCCATCTCGCTTACTAAGAGTCAAGCTAAAACCTTTCCTTACTTGATATCAATGCTAATAAGTATATAAAGGTAAATACAGTAAACAGGGGCAGTTTTACAGCCTGAAACAGGCGAATCTGTGATACCATTCCAAATGCAACAACTTTAGCCATATGCCAGAGGGGGATTTTTTTTTAAATAGGAAAATTTTGAAATATTTTGAAATAATTATTATGAGGGTAATGAGAAGGAACAGAAGCCAGCTATCCTCCCTTGGAGTACACATAGGTATAGACAGGTACCTGTGACAGCACAAGATTTCCTGTATGTCTGAGTACTTCTCTGTCTGAGAATGCATCCTGCTCTTTCACTGGGATCAGCACCTCAGCCAGGAGCTTAAGGGGCTGAGAATTGCCCTAATCCCACTAGCAGTGCAATCTCTGTAAGAATTGCTTCAGCAGGATAACAGGAGAAAAAAACAGGAAACATTAATTTTAATTACTTATGACACTTGGGTCTTCCTCAGAACAGATACATTGGTTTCAAAAGATAACATTTTAATTTCTTTTTTCTTTAAAAAATAAAAATATGATTGAACAGTGTGAATTGAGGTGCAAATCAATTGTTCTGCAGAAAGAAATGTATTCACACACAGAAGCTGAAAAATGAATTAAGCTGTCTGCTTAATTCGACCCTAATTAAGGTGATTCTCCTTGATAAGCAATTAATCAAGAATCCTTGTTCCTACCCCTCTGCATAGAGAGTGGGCAGGAAGAGGGGCTCATCACTCTCCTATATACATCTCCATACATCACGTGCAGAGATACACGAGCATTCATGGAGGTCATCTGCAGGTCATGATGGGTTTATATTGGTGAGAGCAGGTGAAAAAGGGGCTGATTGTCAGCACCTACCTTTCTGCTTCAAGGTTAGTTTTGAGTGGGGGATGCAGCACAGAAAATAATCATAATTAGAATTATCCAGGTATTAAAGTAAGTCTTCCTGTAATATAAGAAGTGGATCTTTGTAGTGGAGCAGCTCTGGTGGATTCCTTGCTTGTGGTGTGTTCTGTAAGATGGAGTTTGTGGAGTTTCCTCACAGCAGGGTGGGCATAGCACTTGCACAGTACTCTGCATGAGCTGAGAGAGGAAATGGGAGAATGTTTACTGGGGAGATCTGTCAACCACAAATGCCCTTTGCACTGGCAGAGCCAAGAAACCCATCAGCAATTGCACTAGCAAAGAAGTAGCAAAAAGCTGGTGCTTCACTACAGGTGAGAAAATGTGTGCTTGATGTCCTCTAATGGTGTTATTGCTTAATGAGACTATTGGTGGCCAAAGAACAATTTGAAAAAAATAAGAGAAGGTAAAGAAATAGGGTTTTCTTTTTATAGCCTTTAAGTTATCTCATTTAGCACAGAAGAGGCAGAATGTGTGCACAGCCATGCACGCACACCTGCCTTGCCTGCTGCTGTACTAAAGCCAATTTAGGTCTAATGTTTTTGAATAAATTGCTCGAGTGGTTGGCTCACCCATGTGGAAACCTCACCTCTGTGACACTGGCAAAGTCAGCAAGACATTGGGTTATCTGGTGCAGATCACAAGATATTTCAAACATAAGCTTCCCATGAGGCTATTTAAGATGCAGACATTTTTCCACTGCTATGTTTTTAGAAAATCACATTTCCAATGGGTCTCTGTAGGTTTTTTGATGTTTTTTATTTTCCCTTTCAGAGAGGCTCATTCTTTTCTCTGCTACCCTAATGTAGTTGGAAAAGCTTATCTGACCAAATAGTAGTGAAATTATTCATATTTTTTTTCTTTTTCAAATAGTTCCTATCATTAAAGCTGTAGAAATATGAAAAGGAAAATAGTTATATGTCTGGTTTTCTCTTTCTAGCCAAACCTTGATCTTAGTAAAGACAGAATTTAAAAAGAAACAAAAAATGGAAAGCACATAATTTGCATCAGCTGTCTTTCAAATATTTTACCATCATATCTCTTCCACATTGAAATGTGTGAGAATAGCAGTATGAGGCAGAAGCTCTGAAAAAGTGACAAGTAACTCTAATGAGAGATGCTCTGTTTTTAGCATGTAACTAGTTCTAAAGCAGCCATGACTTCTATGGAGTTCCTTCTGACTTTTAACTTTCCAAGGTAAATATCTACGAAGTATAATAAAAAACAAGAAATGAAGAAAGTAGCTGCAGTAAGGGCAGGAATCAGGAGAACACTACCAATGAGGTTAGAATGCTGCCCTAAACCATTGATTGCTGGTTGCCCAACATACGCCATTTCCAAAATAATGCTTTCCAGCAGTAGTAAAAGCCTGTTGTAAATGAAGAGTTTTTAAATAAAAGGATGATGCTGTTCCCTTCCCATGTGTTGTTTGAAGATAATGATGCATTTTGCAATTTTGGCTGTTAATGGCTATTGTTTTACATGTTGTAAGCAAATATTTAGTTACTGTTAGGATTTTTTAAAATAACATTGTGTTCATGAGCACTAATATATTTGGATATCATTCAGGACTGATACTGACCATTCCAGTAAGGACAACAACATCCATGAATGTTCCCTGTTTCAGAAAGGCACTAAGAGCCTGACAGTAGAGCTCTGTTATAAGCAAAGCTCCCTTAGAGTGGGTTAATTGAGCTTTCATCTTTTTCTGATTTTCAGCCTTTCCAGTTTTCTGGCAGATTTCTTATTAAATACAATTAAGGAACTTCTTGATTATTGAAGAGCATATTGTTGAAGGTGCTCATGCTATTTCGCTATGCTTCCCCCCAGAGATGTTTTCCTTGTAGAGGCTGTTCACAAACACTAATGATTTCTTGTACAGAGCCCTTTCATTTGTAGTGCTTCTCTTCCACAGGGTGGTGTTTTGTTTTGTTTTTTTCCCAAGATGCCAAAGCAATGTCTTTCAAACCTTGGGAGTTGTTAGCAGCAGGAGCAGAGAACATAGAGGTAGCTATCAGATTTTGCTTTCCCCTTCCAGTTACCTGAGGGATTTCACAGTCCAATCAACAAACACTGTTTGATCACTTCATGTGCTACATGTATTTGGTGTAAGGATTTTTACATGCTCTGTAGCATTAACTGATCAAAAGAAATTAGATCCTCTGTTGTAGCATTGATAATAGGCTACTCTGCACTGCATAGCACAGCACACCAGTAAATTGTCAAGTTGGTTTTGATTTTGAAAGATCTTCAAGGTGAAGAAGAGTAAGATAAAGGAAACTACTACCATGGAGGAAAATATACATGGCATTAAAGCTTGCCATAGAATGGCTCTACACTTGAGGATAAAAGGAAGAAAGATGACAACAGAAATGATAGGACTGCTCAAAAATTGGGACAACAGCCAGAACTTTCCTTTCTTCCAGGGACCCCAGCTCCTACCTGTGGCATGTGGTAGCTCTGCTGGCTGGGAACAGCGTAGGTTACACGTCCTCATACGAGGGCTTTTCATTTCAGTTCTGCATTTGTTTCATAGACCAGTAGTTGATTTTTGTGTGTTTTCTTTTGTTTGTTTTACTTTTGCTGATCTACTTTTCATTTATAAATTGTTACAGATTGACAATTTCCTGAAGTGGGAATATCACACTTTCTTCATTTATAGAGAGGAGGCAAAAAATGTTCATCTAAGTCCACTGATCAGATGCCCAGCTTTTAAATCACTTTGTGTACTAGATCTTTTTCCTTTTCCTTTCAGTTTTCTTTCATAAAAGCCCATGTCACTAATGAGTACTTAGCAGCCAAGATGAATTAGAAAGATGTTACTTCCAACTGGTGACCCCAAAGAAAGAGAAAAATATTTAGGAAACAATTCTGGAAATGCATTTTCATGCAGGCAGTCAGAACAATAAAGGAATACAAAGTGTGCATTTAAAAAGTCTTTAAAAAGGACTTTTTTCCCAGTGTTTGTGGTAAGCATCTGGAAATACTCAAGACCCTGGTTAATATTAAAGGGGAGCTTATCAAAGATATGAACAGCAGGTGGGTGTTCATTTTTCATTAAAGATCAATAAGATTTGGCTGTCCAATGCCATTTTTGGTTTTTAATAATTCCATACAGGCTTTTAATATGAAAAGTCCTTTGACCCAGATTCTCAAAAAATAATTACTGATGTTTTCATGAGCATGTATGTTGATCATATGGGTATTAATCATTTAGCATGAAAGCCTGCTTGAGAACTTGCTGATTCTTCACTTCTGGTCCCAGTTATACATCCTACTCAGTCTGACTTTGAATTTGTTTCAGACACACAAATTATCAGAAGAGTTCTCTGGAACCTTTCTAAACACAGAAATCAATGCCCTTAAGCCAGGACAACTTCCAGTGTGGATTAGATTGTACTGATACCAAGGTTCTACTTGTTTGTTTTACACCTTTGTATGACAGTATTGAGTTCCAGGAACACTGTTTTAATAACCTCTGTATAAAACCACTATGAAAAACTGGAAAGCAAGCCTAATTTTCCAATCTCACTGTGCCCATTCAGAAACACATGTTGATATATGTGTGGGGAGGAGCAGTGTTTGCAATTTGTGAACAGCTGGAGCTTCCAATGAGTATGGAATTCCTCAGCCTGGAAATCCTGTATTTAACATACTCAATATGTCTGCCCACATGGAAAATAAGTGTACAGAGCAAAGCCAGGCCCTGTGAGCTACTGTGGCCAGTAGTTAAGACTTTGTTTCTTTCAAATTCTGCACTGTTTGGTGAACAGCATCTCTTCAAACCATCCATAGCATCTCACCATGACTGAAACCCCTGGACGAGACACTGGCAAGGTCAAGGTATTTCTGTGAAATGTTCTATCTTGAAATACCACATTAAGGGCTGGCTATTTAAATTGTTCTTTACTGCATATTTTCCCAGAAAAACTTAATTTTGTGTACTGAAGTAATGATGCTGAGTGGATAAGAAGATGCAGTACACTGCTGCTGTGGGCTCTACACCATATGTCTTTCATAACTATTGCATTTTAAGGGTTGGTTGTTCAGATAATTGTATTGTCTCAGGAATTCACCATCAGGGTAACCTGAAATAATACACCTATAATACACAGCAGTGAGAATCACAATGTTTAAAACTAAACAGGAAGACTGCAAACTGAGAGTTGAAGTGTCAGAATGTAGATTTCTAAATATTTCTATATTTTCAGCTTGCTGAGCTTTATGCATAAACTAAATTGCTGAAACACTTCAAAGCAGGCTGTGAGGACAATTATTTTAAAGCAGAAAAGTAATACAAGTCGTTTTTTCATGGTAGTAAAAGGTAGTTGCTTCCTGCCCTGAAATGCTGGGTCAGTGAGTGATTGCTCTCATGATATCTTCTTTCCAGAAATTTTGTCCTGTGGGTCACACAGATGGCACTTTGGGACATAAAAAATTGTTATGCCACAAGTTGCTCCTTCCACTTAGTGAGCCACTTAGGTGCCTCTTTTTCTAGGTGCACTTCAGTTGTAAATTAGTGGAATGCTGTGCCCATCCTTCACTTACTTCTTTCAAGGGTCATTGGTTTAAGGCTAGAAGATGCTTAATTTTTATTGACCAATGCTTAAGAGGGCAGTAGCTCTGGTAGCATCTGTATATATTTGCATACATAATGTTGTTACAGTGACAGTGCTATTTTTTTATATGTCAACCAGGGACATCTGGTGAACAATGAATTTTTATTATTTCTGTATCGATTTAGAAAACCTAGATAACTTAATGGCATGAAATTGGGGTCATGTAAAGGTATATTAAAGGGTCTTACAGAAATTCTGAGTAAATCAGGAGGGTGAAATATGATGCAAATTTTCCCTCCATGTCTCTTTTACAAAATTCATGAGACAACTAATTGAGGATCCCAAAACTAGAGGAGGAAAAAAAGGATTGTTGCTGTATATTTATGATTATCAATCTGTTTTTCAAGTGCTTTGTACTGTCTCTGGAAGGATCTTGATGTAGATGAAAAAGGTGTGTTTGTGCTTAGGTGAGCATGCACAGGTGCTGCAGGAAATACTGGTGACATTTCTGGCTCAGCAGACATTTTTCCTCTGTGAATAATGTGAAGAGTGGCATAGCACAGTGCTAGGCAGCATTTTGCTGCCAGGATTGCGCTTCCAACGGGTGTGTGTAAATGGGTAGCATAGATCTGACCACTCTTCTCACAGGAATCCAAGGGCCACGTTTGGATTCCAGCCACCACTCAAGCCCGGTGATGATTTAACATGATTTCCAGTCCTTTCTCTTGGTCTGCCAACAGTGTCTTACACAGCTTTGCGTTTTAAGCTTTTCTGTACAATTATCAGAAGTGGTATCTTGGATTAAAATGAAAAATGTTGGGGTTTGGTGTGTGGTTTATTTTAGTTTTTGTTTGTTTATTTTGGGTTCTTGTTTGTTTGTTTGTTTTCTCATAAGGTCTACAAAGATGTGAATCTGAGAAATAAACAAATATTGGGAAAATAAATGGTGCAAATAAATGGTGAGAATTTGCAAGAAAGAACACTGGGAATAGCTTAGAGTCCTCACCAGGAAACCAGAAAAAGGGAAAGTTTGGTTTGGTTGGTTTTTTTTTTTTTTCTTTTCCACACTAGCTACACATTACCAGCTTTTGGGAAAAGAAAGAAAAACCAAATAGTTTCCCACTTGTCAGATGCCAAAAGACTGATTACCAGGTACATACATCCTATCAGACATGTGCAGAAATCTTTGCTTCTTTGCTTGAAGTGCCAACCTCTGAGTAGTAACTTTGCTTACCAGCACTTTGATAGAGGTTTCATGCCCCTCTTGGATTTTCTGCAGTATGTCAAGCATTGATATGCTGAAAGCCTTTCTGAAATACCTTTCTGAATTTATGAAAGGGCACAAAACCTGACTATAAGCACTCAAGATGAGGTATAGCAGGAGAATGCCTGTTTCTGTGGTGTCTTGACTTGCAGTTGACTAAAAAGAAAAAAAAATGGTAAATGTTGGAAAAAATAGGTTGGATATTTTGTCATTTCTCATAGAGAAAAGCAATAACAAAAAAAATGCATAGTATTAGGTTAATAATGTAAAATCCAAGAGAATGAATTTAAAACTCAATATTCAGAAAACTCTTATATTCAATATAAGAGATGTATTCATTCAAAGAACTCTTACCATATGGTTTATATTTTCTGTGTCTTTTCCAGGAAGCATTTCCTCTGGAAGATACCAGATGGTAATAAGAAATAATGATGGATTATTGCATTAAAATATATATAGTTACTCCATTAATCTTGGAGTTCAAGTGTATCTTCTGCCTTCTGCACCTTCAGAAGCAAGCAGTACTATTTTAAAATATGCATTTCCTTACAGGATTGAGGAACTCAGAGATAATTTTAATTATTTGTAGTGGTTTTGGGTCTCAAATTTGAGATTTCCCAGCCAGTGCATCAGTTTAGGTGGTGGGTTTATTGCTGGCCAAATCACCCGTGCACTCACTAGAATTATTTACTCATTTCCTGAAGTGAGATAGGATTAGGAGAAAGGCCAATCAGGCTCAAACTTTAAAGGGTATAAAGAAAAACTTTATTAACAGAACTAAAATAATAAGAAGAATCAGAATAAAACCTTCAGAACATTTCTTCCTTCCCCCCTACCCTTTTCTTTCCCACTGATAATGTACAGAAACAATTCAGTCAGTTTATCACCTCTAAAATAGTCTTTAGTTTACTTAGGGAGAGGAGTCTCTCTTGTCATGCTACAGAGACTTCTCCACAGGAAAGCAGTTCTCTCGTAGCTTCAGTGTCACAACGAATCAGCTGCCTGGAAGAATGGAAATCTGATCACTGTGTAAAAGTCCCTCCCCTCGACTTACAGCTTTCCCCACAACTGTTTTTGAGGGCTCACTCTTCAGCTAATGGGGTACACTTTTAAGGATGAACTGCTCAGAAGCAAAGGTTCTCTTCTCTATATCTGAGATCATCTTCATCTCTGGGAACAGATATTCTCTTCTTCCCTGGGGGCAAAGGGTCTTCATCACTCCTCTCTCTGTTCAAGCTTCTCATGGGATCACAGCTACTTCAACATCTGCTTGCTTTAGCATGGATGCTTTTGCTAGTGTCTGCAATTTTAACACTTCATCCTCCCCTGCTTTTCAATGAGTTACAGGGAAACAGAGTCTGATGCATCAATTACATCTTCTCCATAACCCTATAAGAGAATTTCAGCCCAAGAGTGAGGCATCTCCTCAATCCCTCCTATCTGGAACCTGACTTCTACTTCACTGACTTTGGTGTATTCATGTTGTTGCTTTATGTGTCTTCACTCTGTCCTTTTCTCTCACTCGAGAGAGGATTGAAGGTCCACAAGTCTCATCTGGGCAGTGAAATCGTTCATATTTTGCCCGAGGCCTGCACAGAGTCCTGTGATCCCTGCCAGGTGTGGCTGGAGCTGTTTACAATGGAAAATTCTCTGACAGCTGCACCGGGAGGCTGAGCCAGGATAGCAGAGGCCTGGCTAGAACAGTGATGGCCTCTCTGGCCACACAGCTCTTTTCTGGCTTTTGCTGTGTTCAATCCCAGCTGCAGGGCTGATGGCCTTCCCTCCCCCTGCCCGGCAGCCACTGGGGCCGTGGTGGAGGGGGCCCAGCCTGGCCCATAGCTGCTCCCAGGGCCCGGTGGACGCTGGCTCTGCCCGGGCCAGCAGCGGGGCAGGGCTTAATGTTGGTAAGATGGCAGCAGCCATGGCCCAGCCCAGGCCAGGGTTTAATGTTGGTAAGAGGGCAGCAGCCATGGCCCAGCCCAGGCCAGGGTTTAATGTTGGTAAGATAGCAGCAGCCATGGCCCAGCCCAGCCTCAGCTGGGGCCCCACAGCCTCCCCTCCCCCAGGCCAGGAGGGGGAAGAACTTCTCTCTGCAAAGGCTGGAAAGCAAGAGAGATTTTGTTTGGGGTTGTTTGTTTTTAACATGTGTGTTCACAGAGGTATGTTCAGCTTTCTCAGTGGTTTAACAGGTTGTCAGTTCTCAAAACTAATCACTGATTGGTTTTTGTCAGACATGGAGGAGACTCTTAACAGCTCCTCTCAGAAAAATAATTTCTGTGAGTGGCTTCTTCCCTCCTCACCAAATGTCAAATGTGCAAAACCAGCACATCATTTTGCACAGATTTCTATCATATAGAATATTAACCTCTGATTGATTACATTTGAGTGAAAATATCTCACTCTAAATAAAACTCAAGAAACTTACACTTCAACAAAATCAAGGTAAACCCTCAGTTAGTTCTAAGACTTTGTTACTGCATTCACCATAAAGTGGTGCCTCAGGGGCTGATGATATAAAATGCAAGCTGGCACGCTTGAATTTTTTTCTTCTCAATTTGTCCACCTGTGGGAGTCCCAGTGTTATTGCTTTTCCTTGGAAGTGGTTAAAGGTTGTAAGTATTACGAGCTTAGCTTGTCTGAAGTCTGTTCTAAAACTACTGTTGTGCCAAATTTGCATGCACTCATGTTTGACTAATTCCAGAGTTATTGCTACAGAAAGCAGTGAAGCATTGCTGATGTTATAGGAAATATCAATTATATATATATATATATATATATATATGTGAGAGTATATATATATATACACATTTTGGCATATTGGTAGCACTGAACAAGAGAACAAGAGTCCAACAGGGAACAAATTGCAATGTCTGCTGCTGGCTTGATTTGCATTCCACCTTTCTTGCTTGGTTCTCGAGTTCATCAGCATTCCTGGTGCCTCATCAGAAGTGTGTTAAGTATTTAGAGTACACAGTTCATAAAACAGGCTTGAAAATACTCCACTGGAGTTGCTAGATTACAGCAGTTGCTGACAGAGCTTTTGAGGACAAAACATTTTGAAGCGATTGGTATGTACACGTACACACATACACATCCCATACTATTGGAGCAATCAAAGCTCCCAGTATTTCAGAGCACATTAGAAGCATAGCATTGGAGCTATGTCATGATTTTATCCAACTGCTTTGAAGCCATTAACATATTTATCCTTAGCCTGTGAGCTTAGACAGCAGAATTTAAACTATACACAAATCCTACATTGCATGTTGCAGTAATGTACAGGCCAACAACAAATTAACTTATCTGCCTGTGTAGGTAGTGTAGAAATAAAAGCTACCCTGGTCTCAAAACCAGGACAGCTATGTTGGCCAAAGCAACTCCAAACCAAAAGTTTGGTGTTGCTGGCTGGGGCATGGGGTATCTGTAGATGAATCCAAGGCCACTGTGTTGCATTGCCCCAGGGAGCAGTGGTGGTGATGTGGGGGATTTAGCATTGTTCCTACTACCTTCAGATCTGAGGTTCAAAATAATTTCCATAGACACAATGCTTGAGCCACTTCTTGAAATGCATCCCTCCTCTCTATTGGCCTTTCTTGGAAACTCTCCCACCTCCTGCACAACTCTGCTCTGTTATTGTGGCCTTAGCAGTATGGAATACATAAAGGCACAGTAGGAAAAGGAATTGATCCCATTACTGTGTTCTCTCACAGCTGGGTGAGACTGAGAAAAAGAAAACACAGGCTGAGAACCATAAACAATGCAGTGGATTTCTATGGGTTCTGTGTACAGAGCTGATTTTTACCAGAAGAGCGCTGAAATGATCATCTTTGCTTTAGGGCAAAAAAATCTTTGCTTGTGGGAATGTGAGCCTGCACAGTTTTGGGTCATTGGCAGGATAGCACAATTCAACAGTAGTGCTGACTTATTGCTGTATTTAGTGATGCACAGACATTTCTAGAGTGCCCATCAGCAGGATGCTGAAGAGGGAACCTCTCACTTAGCATTTCAGTCTGAGGCTGGTCCTGACAGGAAGGATACTTCTAAGATTATTTTGAATGAACAAGTGATTAAGGAAAAATTCTAACACTTCACTATGCAACCAAGGCTGGCAAAGTGAAAACAGTAATTTAGTAGGCTTCAGTTTTATCCATATCTTTCCTTTCTGCACTACCATATTGCTCAAAAAAAAAAGAGGAAATATAAAAACCAGCTCTTTCTAAAAGGTTGCAGGCCCACTAGATAAGGCATAACAAGGCTGAGGGCTGAGATCAAGTTATCTCAACAGGTTACTGTATGTCAGCTGATCCACAATAATTCTGTGTGCACATGGTCTTAATCTAAGACATATGAAAAATAATGTGACAAAGACAAATGAAAAATAATGTTATCTTGCAGTGGGGGAGGTGTGCAGTGAGTCAGATTCCTGCATGATAATGCAAGGGCTTAGAAAACCCCCTATCTACATAGAAAGGTTCTTATTGCCTTATCATGTTTTGTTTCATGGTTCTCTAGGGCTGTGCACAATGGGTTTGCATTTCATATAATGTTTGACAGGATGTCCAGAAGTCAAACTTAAATATGGATATAATAATCAGGAAGTCTTCAATCTGAAACACAGATTTGCTTCCTTGTTTTATGGAGGGGTTACAGAGATGCCCAGAGGTGCTGGGGAAGTGTGGAAAAAATTAAGAGTATCCTTTAAAAATGGAGGTTTTTTATGGTTTCAGATAAACAAATGCCTTACAAATGAACACAAAAGAATCACTGTAATATGTTACCAGCTTTTAGGGCGCAATTTGCTCTTGCTTCTGCATGCTTGGTGTCTGTGCACAGTATTTCTGTACAAACATAGGGAAGTCAGGAAAACTTGGGGTTTTTCACTAGAAGTTATATATCTATAAAGAAGGGCTGAAAGTCTGCTTTCAAGTCTGCAAAGCATTCATTTCACTTGCCAATACCTGGCCATTTGCAAATGGTAACTTGGCTGCAGCCTCACATGCTCTCGCTTTGGGAAAATCTGCTATGTGCCGTGTGTACCACTTCTTTTTACCCCCACCACCTCTATTCACTTTAAAACTGTTTTGTTTCCTTTGTCATTTTTTAAAATGTCTAAAATGATATATGTATATGCATATATATAGAAAATAAGAAAACTGGTATATAAAGTTTAGGTTATAGTATAATTATAGTATAATAATAGTATAATTATAAATCATGGTAAAATTAGTCAGAATTATTTAATCCTCAGAGCCTTTGATTTCTTGAAAGTATTATGAAAAGTTGCATACACCATGCTGGTTTTTTGCATTTCAAAACTTAGTAAAAGGGGAGATTGGTTTAAAGCAGGACAATGTTACATTTCTTTGTATATATTTCTGTGTAAAGAGAGGAAGCATATGATGAAACAGGTGAAACAAAGAAGCTACTGCATCCATGGGAAAAAATATGGGTGACATTTATTCTGAGCCTAGTTGAAGCAGCTGAAATTTAGAAGAGCTACAGTTACCTTTCCAAGATAAGTGGGAAATCGCTATGTAACTCACACCAGAGGCAAAAGAAGATGAGTGTGAATTGATAAGGTGGACCCCTTATTGACACTTTATAGACATGGATAAGCAGGACCAGCAAATGGAGAAATACTAAAACAATCCACAAGGGAAAAACAGAGGAATGTTTAGATCATTATTCAATCAACTGGGACAACAAAAAAATATTTTTCAGACTCATTCTACAAATCTCATCAGGGAACAGTCCTTTAGTTGTTTCAAAAAACATCATAGCTGAGGAGCTGATAGTGTCGTGCCAAAATATTGAAGGAACTGCAGAGGTGTTCAGCAGCTGCTCAGCTGCATAACTGCAGTATGCAAGCACTGTTGGAAAACAAAGATTTTTAAAAAGAGAATAAAATAAAGTGGACGAACTCTTGAGTTCTTTGCTTGGGGGATTTCCAGAGACAAGGAGCTGCAGAATATGTTTATTGCAGGAAGCAGTGCCAGGGGAGTAAGACAAAGAGAGAGCAGACACGAGAGTTCTGCTAGAGAGGTGAAACTGGTTCTGGAAGATTTGATGTGAATGACCGAGACATACAAAGTAGACTATTTTGTTGTGTTTCATCTGGTCATGTAAAAACTTCATGAAGTTTTTTAAATTTAAAGAAGGATATACTAGCTCCAGGAACATGAAATTTCACGTAGAATTAATAATTATTGTGAATAAGTCCCTAATCTTATACTGTGCAGTGGTTTTTTTTTTTCCTCAGTGTAACAAATGCCCTTACTGAAGAGTAGAATTGATTTTATAGGAGAAAAAAAAAAAACATTACAAAGCCCTTAAGTTAACTTTAATAGATATTAAAAGACTTTATTAAAATGCAGGTGTCCCGTTAGGGAGAACATTTTGATAATTAAAAGTCAATAAAAATGAAAACATGCTGATATGACAATCATTTGGAAAATCTGCCTTGGTCCCAGGTATTGGCATGCATGGGAAGTTCCCTTAGCCCTAAGAGCACTCAAACACAGGAGTTTATAAGCAAATCCCAGCAAAAAAAAATGAATCTTTGGCCTTAATGATAACAATACCAGGTCCCTTTGTCAGCAAATCCCTTTTCCTGTTCTCTGGCTCCGAACAGGGAAGTCCTTGTTAATCAGCCAGTGTGATCTTGGCTTAATGATTCAGAACCACTACAATGTGATGCCAAAAATCTCTCCAAGAGAAAAAAAAAATCTCTTTCTTTGTTATAATTTGTGAAGTATGAATGAGGTTTGGAAAAAAAAAAAATAGCAGTACTGGTACTTGGCTTTTATGGCCAGAAAATTCTTTTATCTCAAGTGGCACTGAAAGGCTTTCTGTTTTGAAAGTCTAAAAGGAAAATTTTTGTTTAATCCTCATGGAGGTGAGGGAGAGGACAAAGACAGAAACCTTGAGCTTTCCTCCATCTTCCCCCATCCTCATCTTGATCTGAATCTCTTGGAAAAGGAGAGAGCTCAATTTGGTGAAGTAACTCAGTTGGAATATCAATTATCCTTCAAAAACATTTCCCAGACTTCCTAAGCTGTCAGAAGGTTTGTCCCTGCCACACACCAACAGAAGTTACATCTGAGGAGGGAAGATGTTGTTAGAAATCTTCGCCTGTATGACACTGTCTCAATTTCTTCTAAAACAACTCTTAATTAGTTCTTTTTCTTCTTCCTCTTTTTTTTTTTCTTTTTTTCTTTTTTTAAACTATGCAGCACCAGGGAAAAATTGGAGTTAAATTTAATGTTGGGACGGATGACATCGCCATCGAAGAGATGAACGCCATCATTAACGATGGGAAGTACCACGTGGTTCGCTTCACAAGGAGTGGTGGCAATGCCACCCTACAGGTGGACAACTGGCCCGTCATCGAGCGTTACCCAGCAGGTAAGGCCTCACACAAACACTTGGCACTAAGAGGGTGGGGGATGCCTGGAGTTTGCCTCATTTTGCTCCTTTCCTAATGCAATATCAGCTCCTTTGAAGTGTTTTAGTAGCTGCAGAAGTAGTTAAAAGAATCCTGAGCAATACGGTTTATGATGATGGCATTTCCTAAGTGAGTTTAAAAGCCCAAATTCAAGTTATTACTGGAAGTGGAAAAATGCAGTTATTGAGGCATGAAGTAGTAGTTTTGTTTCTTGCTATCATTTGTTTTTATTGCATTTTTGGTTTAGGCGGGGGAAAAAAAAGGCTTTGACAAAAGCTACACAGTTTAAAGTGACTCACAAGTCTATCCCCAAGTGATGGGGTGAAGCATTTATTGAGGAAAAGGTTGTCTGTGTTCTTTTGATTACAAGATTACAGCAATCTGAAGCTTATAAATTTAGCAGAAGTCTTCCAGCAGACACAAGCCAAACGACATTGCAGTTATCAATTGTACAGCCAGTCACCCAAACTGAGGTGCCTTAACTTCAAATGCAAACTACAAGATATTATTTATGCAGATGATGCTGGTTACTTGAAGAGGACCACTAGTATGATGGCAGAGCTGCCTTGAGCAGGCCCATATTTAATTTTATGCAAATGCCACATGCTGAGGATTACTATGCTACTAATTTTATTCATTTCTAAAGGCAACAGGTTTTTTAGATATGCAATCCCTTTCTTATTGAGTAGGATTACTGAGTCATTAATGGTAACTTATGCATCTGCTTGCTATCTCCTAACAGTTGCTCTGTGTGTTTATATTAAGCAAAAGGCAGCAAATCTAGAGGTGTAAATGAAGGCAAATATGCAAACCAGAATGCCTATTGCGTAAATGACAGTTCTGATTTCCCAGTTTAAAAGTAGAAAATTCTTCATTTTGGGGGGTGAAGTGCAGCAGGAGGGTGTGTTTCACTAGTAAGGAATTAATAAGCCATTCCCCGGACTAATTATTAGCATTCAGGATGGGGCTTTTTGTTATTGTTGTTGCCATTTCGGTTGTAGTCCAGCTATTCACTTGACTTTCTAAAAAATAAAAATAATTTCTAGAAAATCCATACATGAAATATAACCCTTCAGATAATTTCTTGGAAATAATTCAGAATATATGAAATAATGAAAGTATGTATTGGGAAAGAAACTATGTATAGCAGAAGTAGTTAAAAAACCCACCTGTGCGCTAATGTGCTATGAATGAATGACAGCTCTGGCAACTGGAGCCATTAGCAGTTTCTAAGTTAGACACATCTATGAGAGGTGATAAATTCTTGAGGGAAAGGGGGACACTGAAATACACTCATTGATCATTCAGATATTCCTGTTTCCCCTGTGACCCTCCGGCTTTCTAATTTTGCAGTATTTGGTAAATGGCTGCTGAAATAAGGTGTAAGCTGAGAAAGACTTGTCATCATTTGTGTTCAAGACCTATTCAGCACAAAGGGAAAACTAGGCTTGAGGTGGTTTTTTGTTTCTTTTGGTTTTTACCTAAATGATGAGCATGAATTCACCACCTCCAAGTTCAGGAGTGATGCATCCCAACAAAGAGGAAGTCAGGCAAACATGCCAGGAGGTCTGTGTGGATGAAGAGCGAGCTCCTGGACAGGCTCAAACACAAAAAGAAGCCTTGAATTCTGAAGCTAGTGGCACATAGAATTTGTTTATACTGAACAAATATCAATTTAGAATCCTTGGGATGGGATTGATGGAGTGGAAGAAGGTTGGATGTTTTCTTTGAAAAAAGAAAACAAATAATTAGATCTTCTTGAGCTTCCATGAGTAATCTATGTGCAGGCTGCATTTCAAGGCATTTTTGGTTGCTTCATTAGCTGTGGTACTGAATCCCTTGGCTTGTTTTATTGCTGGATCTTCTAAGACTGCTGTTGGCCTGTAACTTTCTTTGACTTTCCCATAGCAATATTTTATGCCTCCTGTATGCCATAGTATTGCTTTTGGCTGCTATCCTCCCCGTTTTCACCTTACATCTCTTCTTCCTTCTCAGACAGAGACCATCTAGCCACACCCTTCTCTTCTCTTTCTATGCTGCCCTATCAAGTTTGCCAATCTTGTTGTTTTGGGTTTTTTTAATTAATAATAAAACCCAGATTAGGCAGCTTAATTAGTAAAGTTGCTTTACTTACATATGCTGGATTTTTTTTTTCAAAGATAAAATTAAATAATCAGTTGGTTGTCTAAAGTGTACCAACTGATCAGGTCTTTATGAGGAAAGATTTTTCTCAGAATTACACTTCAGGGTGGGATGCCTGATTACAAGACATTGGCTTGTTTGTGTTTGGTGTCTTAAAATACTAGATGAAAATTTTCTGAGAGAAGTTTCTGGTCAGACACTCGGGATTTTCCAGTTTCATTGCCTGTGTATTTTTCATCCAGCCCCATGTAACTGCTGTGGATAAGGATGCCCAGGGCCCAGTAACAGCTGGTACCTTGCAAAAAAATATCACATGACAACACTTCACAGAGCTTCCATGGTGGGTTTATGTGTTTTACCCAAGAGCTGCATAAAATGCTGAAGAGTGATCCTGGAAGATGAATATAGTGTAGTGTGTCTCTTCTGTGACATCATTCTTGATCCCACTAGATTTGAGCTTGCTCTGGGCCAATGCACCTTCAGTTTATATCTGAGTGTGTGTGAAATGAGAGAGCTGTAAAAGGAAAAGAGGCAGGGGTCAGTGGCAGAGGATGATTGTCCTAGTTAAGGTGGATGGTTGCTTTTTGAAATATAGTTGGGAAAAATGTGTTTTAGTCCTAGACAAATGTGAAGATTTCAGTATCCTGAAATGGCTGCGTGATTTTCAGAAGCAGAGGTTTAGATTTACATATGGATGTTCTTCCAGACTACCATCAAAGTAATTTTTTTACTCTGAAGTTTCTTTCTTGTCACTTCTCTGAATAAAATGCTGGTGCTATGAGAATGTACATTTTGATTTCTGCCCTTTATTAAATGTTGATCCTGTTTTCCCCATTTCTTGTGTTTGTGGCTGGTGCATAGCCCGGTGACTGAGTAGCACACTGTAGATTTTTCTACATCTTAATGGTTGATTAAGATGCCCATATCTTCACTTAATTTATTTATTCCATTTGTCATAATTAAATTTAGTGTTATGTCTCTTTGCTGAATTATCACCATCCCTCTGCACCTTCTCGAATTTTAGTATTTCATCTTGACCTCTTTTTCAGATAGTGAATTCACATTAACTTATCTGGATGCAGCCTAATTTATGATCATATTAAACAGGAATGAGAAAGCTGCTCACTGTGCAGTCAGAACTGCTAATAAATAAACTATCCCCATTTCCATGCAGACCCTTTCTACTCCTTGTGGCTTATCTTGTCTGCTTCACTGTCTAGTTTTAATTGCCCTTCCCAATGGTCTGGCTGCTGTTGTGGTGATGGGACTGCTCCATAGTAGCGACTCCAGCTGCTTCTGTGAAGAGGCTGCTCTTGTAATGTCAGTTAGGTAATAATTCTACACTGAAGTGTAAGTTTCCTAAGGATGTATAAAACAAAGAACTTGTTAATTTGTGTCAAATTGAACTAAGAATTATGGTCAAATTTTAAAAAATAAATAAAAAAAGGAAATTTAGTAACATCAAAATATTAATTTCAGTATTTTCTGAATAAAATGTTCTGACTTTTCATGTCAAGATTGCCCAGTGTTTATAGGGGCTTAGATAATCTGAGAACAAAGCATTTAATTTAATTTGAAACAACATTTTCTTCCTTACCTGAAAGAAAATGTGTTTCAAATAAGATCAAATAGAGAGGACGAAAAAAAAAACCCAAATCTTTATCATAATAGTGCTCATAACCATATCTATTTATCATAAAAAACATTTTTCTTAATTATCTGATTTTTGTTCCTTGGTAGTGAAGTGTGTACATTTTACTAGTCAGACAAAGTATATCAAAACAAGGTAGAGGACATTTTAAAGCCACAATAACCACCACTTATTGTGAAAGAATTTCAGAATCACTTTTCTGACACTGACTCTATGCTTTCTGTGGTCAAACGCAGTTTCCCCAATGACGATTCTTTTAAAAGATACAGCACAACTAATCATTTTAACAGTGAGGATTTTCTCTTCATTACTTCCATCATAAATCAGCCTGATGTAGAATTTTGTATCTAGAAAATGACCTATTAGATATGGTTTCAAAGCAGTTCAGTCTGCTGAGAATGCTCAGCATTCGTGGGACCCTGCAGCAGTTTGGAAGGTACTGTCTGATGTAGGCAAATATCTAAAATTATTCCCTCCTAGTCATCCCTGGATCTCTGCTTAGCCTTAGAAAAGCTTTGTTGCAGCTGTCCTCACATACCCCATGGGTCAGGACATGTCAGGGATGAGTCTGACAGACCAAGATCTGACAATATGAGAAGGTCACTCACACTGCTTGCAGAAAAGAGCTTGTCCAAAACATTGCCAGGCTACTGGAACAGATGTATCTCTGTGATTGGGAATTATAAATCACGATGGAGCACAGACACCAAAGAAGAACCTGTATGCGAGACCATGGATGTTGGCAGAAGAGCAAACTGACATTATGCTAAGTGCTAGTGCCTCTGCTATATGGCAATCACCAGCTCTAAGGGCTTTGGTATAACATAGAATAATTCTGTGATAGGTTTTGGTTTGGGGTTTTTTTTTGGTTAGTCGGTTTGGGGTTTTCTTGGTGGTTTGGTTTTGATTAAAGAGCTGAGATCACATGTGTTGTCTTTAGGGACTCTCTCTGGATCTGTGGGATAAAGGTTGTTCCTGCAGAACATCCATGGGCTAGGGGAAGGGGACACATCATTTAAATGCTTCTCTTGGTCCCTATATTCTAGAAAGTAGAAAAAGTGTCTGTCATCTTTTCATGGGATACACGTGACTTTAAGATAAATGTTAGGAGTCAGCTATTACCATGTATCCTATTTAGGGTAAATAGCATCCATTTGTCTTGGGTTTTTCTGTGTTCAGACTGACTATAAAATTAACAGGAGACATTTGTGTCAGTACATTTGTTTCTCCAGGAATGGTTTAGCATTTCCCAAGCAATCCATGTACTTTCCTAACTTGCTTACTATTGGCTTAGAAATAGCTTCCAAATTCAAGCCCCTATGGCCACTTCTGAAGAGGATCAAAGATGTTTTTCAGGTGTAAGTGTAGTGGTAGGGAGACATTTCAAGCACTTTCACAAATGTGTCTTTGAATATTCTAATAAAAGGGACAGTTAGCCCGTTATCACCACATCCATGCAAAATGATAATGGTCAAGGTGATGTAGAAATCTAAAAAGAAAATGATCACTCAGTGTTTGCCTTGCCTTGTGCCACACAGCAAATTTTCAAACCTCTCTGGCCACTGCTGTTTGGACACAGGACTTTCCGGGTGTTTCACAGGAAAATAACAAAAGCTTCTGACTTCTATTTATTTGTCCAGTAACACATTGCCTGTACCTTTTTTCTCACTGGGCTCCTCTGGATAAAAGAATCCATCATGATTCTCTCTCATGTGTGTGTTCCTTTGCTATTTTGACTCCTACAGTCAGATCTGTCATCCCTCAATCCTGATGGTAAGACATAGAGGATATGAGGAACACCACTGTCTGACAAGCTCCAAAGCTTACAGATGTGGAGGAATCTCTCATTACTTGTTCCCAAAGACAAAGTAAAAACTGCCTTTATTCCCAGGAAGCAAGTTCAATTGAAAAGACTTAAGTTCTGTTCACAACAATTAAGCTTATGTGAAACACAGACTGTCCCATGTCTCTTGGTTTGGATGTCATTTCCTGCTGTGAAATTTCCTGCATTTCCTGCAGTGAAATAAGGACATCTCATAAGGTTTTACTTCCCTTGGAGATAACAGTGTTTGGAAAAATCATGAGGATTTCTCAGGAGCTCTCCATCTGGGAATACATAGAAGATGAATGTGCAAATAAACACTTTATGTATAAATTTATGCCGTATGTATAAAATCAGGCTTTAGAAGTGGAAGATGTGGGTCTAAAATATTTAGTCTATGGAATTAGTAAGAAGAGAATGGGAAAAATACCAGCTAAGTCAGTAGTCGTTTTGTGACCAAGTAAAGTCTCACCCTCCCTGATTTGGAAAGCAAAACTCATCAGTATTATTTATGACCCTCCATGTGTCCATGGAGTCACATCTTCCTGGGGTTCTGTTTATGCTGAGGTTTCCATCTGGGATGGTCTGCTGGTACCTGTTACAGTTAAACCTACTCAGCTTTTGTAGGAGATAATGGGGAATAAATATGAATGAGTTAACATACTTGGGGTTTTTGATTTGAAAAAAGTCTTTGATGAAGTTCCATGTGAAAATATTCAGGAAGAATTTACTCAGCCCTGGTGGTAAAGGTCGAGTTCTTTGATGGATCAGACTCTATCTTAAGGAGAACAGAGTCACGGATTCCCACCTAATGAAAATCAAAGGAGTAAATAAATTGATTTTCAATGGAAGTATGATAATTTAAAGCTTGTTATATTATATATTAAATAACATTATTTTTTTTATATAAAAGTGAGAAACCATACATACAGGCTTTAAGAGAGATGAATTCAAGATTACTACAGAAGAAAAAGATTAGTGAATGAAGAATTTAAAAAAAATATACTTCCTTTGACCGCAATGAAAAAACAAGATGGAAAAATGAAAGATATAAAAATCTAAAAAGGTATTTTGAAATAAAAGCGTTTAATAATCTCAATTTTTTTACATTTTTGAAATTCAGAAATTATTGGTTTTGTGCAATTTATTTTCATTTTTTTCTAGAATGAAAGATTTTGCAAAATCTTCATTGGCTTAAACAACATTTTAATCAAACAAAGCATTTTTCACTCTTATCTCAGAGTTAAAAAAACAACTGGCTCTGTTGGACATGCATCGTAGCAGTAAAAGTAAAGTTAATCTATGAAAGATAATGCACATACGTGAGATAATCTGAATTTTCATAGAAAATATTTTTAATTGATTGCAATGGCTCAAGACAAAGGTTTAATGCTGTACACAGCTCATAGATTATTTTCATTATCAGTCAAAAAACAAGTTCTGAGAATGTTTAGAATGCAAAAGAAAAAATTAATGGAACTATATTTAAATCAATGGTCCACTTTCCCTGTAATGGAATAATGGTTTGGATGGCTTTTTTTTTCCATTCCCATTTCCTTTTTTTTTTCCCTATGTGTATTTAAAAGTAAGGTCAGTGATAGAAGATCTTAAGAAATCAGAAATTAAAATGTAGTCAGTCAAGTCTGCTTCTTTGCATAAATTGTTTCTCTTAGATGGTAACTTAGAAAAAACATCCTACTCTTAAGAAATTTTCTTTTGCTTTCATTGCAAGCACTTTGCAGTTCATCCACTTTGTTCTTACATGCCTTTTTCAGAATAGTTTTCTTATTTCTCACTTCATCATAATAACCTTTCTTCAATGCTTTTTTGTTTTGAATTTGGTTTTCAACTGCACATATGTTTGAAAATGGACAGTAGTGCGAACACTAGGACCTCAAGTAATGCAGATATTCATTCTAAATTTTAAGACCTTAATTTTCTTTTTCATACCTCAGAACTGGAAAGCTCAATGTCATTCTGCCGCTGACTACCTGCTGAATGTCTTTCCTCATGATTTCTCTATCAGAGTATCCCAATTTAGGGCAAGAAATGGTGTGACTGGTCATATCTTAAGTGTGTGACTGCACTTTGTTGTATAAGCTTTGGTGTCACTTCTGTTAATTCAGAAGGGCTCTGTTCCCCTTGACTGATGTTTGCAGCCTCTTCAGTATTACCACCATGTCTACTTTCATGTCATCTACAGATTTCATTGTGTGGATGGCACTTTACACTGAGATCAGTGAAGAAAATACAAAAGATGATTTATTGTGGAACTCAGCTTGGATACTTTCTTAGGAGTTCCACCGAGGTAGTTTTTCTGGGGGAAAACCATTGTTTTTCATTGCAGTCATCTCTGCAGTGGCTTCTCTGTGGTAGCTCCTATGGCACAATTTAATGCAGTTTGGGAATTCACTATGATATTCCTCTTGTTAACTCCATGTAGAACTCAGCATTAAGTTTATCACGTTTCCATGACTAAAACACATGTAGGTCTTCCACTCATTCAGCTAGATGGCATCAGCTCCCCAAAATACATCGAGGGCTTTGGTACATCTGACCCACCAACTATTTCTTGAGGCTCTTTATTTTTCAAATATAGTTAATATTGCGGGGAACATAAGGGCCAGAATATGGTACTGTTGACACATTGGCAGGTCTGAATGTGACAAGCAAGGACTGCTTATCATCTGTGTGAATGATTCACTAAGAAGCTGAAGAAGACACTGAATGAAGTGGGAGTTGCAGAGAAAAGACAGCTCCAGTGCTGGCTCCTAGAAGGAGATGCATCCTGGGAAGATGGGAGCCTCAAGTGTGATGCAAGAAAAGCAGCCCTTGAATTCCGAACCTGTCAGTAGCTGCAGCAGCTATCAGTCTCTACATGAGACAGAGGAAGGAGGAGAGAAAAAAAACCTTTTTCAATGCTGTCCTTTGATGATTTGGGGTTTTTTTTTTCAGCTCTTTACCATACAATTTTTACACTCCTGTATTTTTTCCACAGTTAATCCATGATTTGCTACATGACATCATATCAAATGCTTTACTGAAATTTAGATAAATTGAGATATACTTCATTTCCTTCATCTAGAAAATTATTTAGCTTATCAAACACAGCTGTTAAACTAGCCTAGCATGATTTGTTTTACCTGATTTTCCAATTGCTTTCATGTCTTTACTTATTTATTTTAAAATTTGTTCTCAAGCAGCATGTATGGCTAGGGTCATACTAAATACTTCAAGTGAGTAGTTTTTAAATTCTTCTCATGTAAAGCTATTACATTATCTGTTCTCTACTACAAGAAATAACATGTCTCTTTATCCCAGAACTTAAAAATTTAAAACCAGGAGTTTTTAAATCCAGCTATCCAATGATTAGCTGGATTTAAAAACTCCTGGTTTTAAATTTTTAAGTTCTGGGATAAAGATTATCTTTCTCACTTTCTTCTCACTTCATGCACGTTCAGTAAGGATATGTACATTGTTTTTTTTCTGAGCTGTGGAGATCTACATTAGACAAATTTCTGTTAGTCAATTCAATCTGCTCCCTTGGATTGCCATCAGCCTTCCTATAAAGTAATTCTTGACTCTTTGATCTCTGTTTATAGAACCTTAGAATTTAGTTTGAATTTAGTTTACTTAGTTTACTTTAGGCTTTTGAATTTAGTTTACTTTCTTTGGGAGGTTTTTGGGCTTAAGTTCTGGCAAATTTTCTTGAGTATTTATTTATTTTTCTGATTCTGAAAGGTACTGCTTCCTTTACTGAGCAAGTCTGGAGTTTTACCCTCCTGTAACACAGCCTGTGATAGCGTAGTTGTTCATTCTAGCAGGTCTCACCTGATATATTTTAACCTTGTGGGTGCAAACGAAAAAAAAAATATATATATATAGATATATATAATTATTTTAATATTTTATATTTCCAAGTGTAATTCCTGGCTGAATCCAGCCCCTTATACTGATTGCATAATCTGTTTTTGTTCTTTTTAAATCAAGAATCTGATTTACAGGCTTATTTTTAGTTGTCTCCTCATATTAATTTAAGTCAACTCCTGATCATTCAATCAAAAAATGTTTCCTACAATTACCTTTTAAATGATGTCTCCAATACTTAGCCAAAGCAAAGATAAAATTGTGTTATTTTTTGTTGGTTTTGTCTGGACAAAATCCTCAATGAAGATTTCCTATTGTAGGAAGCTGATATCTATCTATATTCATGTTATTATGTCTAGTTATAATATGAATAAAAAGGCATTATACCAGAGTGTAAAACAATGGCATGGAGAACTAAAAATAAGACAAGGTTTTAAAACTCAATTCAGTAAGTTCTCCAGAATAAAGATGGAAGAAAGTATTCTGGAAGAAGCAGGAATCAAAATACATGAAAAATTCATCTAAGTTACTGAGACACAAACCAGCAGTTAAGTGATGGATGTAACTAGGCCAGTGTGCTACCTTGCCTTTGTAATTGCACAACTGATTTCTTGCATGTTTTTCTCATTTCATACAGCTCTGACTGCTCTTTGGTTATGATTGAATGAATTTGTCAGCATGCACCCAGGTCTCACTTTCTGTATAATTTTACTGTTGATGTGAAAGACTGATGTTAACAAAAACGGAAATTTATTTTCTTGTTCTCTTTGGATGAGCCTCTGTTGCAGTTTACCTAAAGTCAAGGATATTTTTTCTTTTTTTTAAAAAAGCTGCCCTTTGAGATATTATGAAATTGTCCTATCTTGCTGCTGTCTTTAAATAAAAAACCTAGATGATACCCAAACAAAGCACTACAGTAAGTCTCTTTTCAAAGAGTGGTTTCAGTAAAATTTCCCAAATCAGCTTTTTAATTTGACAGCTTATCAGGTCTTTCTGTCAGATAATGCAATATAATAATGCTTCTCTGAGTCTGGAGACAGATTTTTTTCCCCTTTATTTTTCATCTTGGATATCTTGGTGAAATACAAAGGCTCATCCCTTCTTAGGCTTGTTAGATCCTGTAATTAAATTCAAATCTTGATAAAATGTGTGGCATAGTTGTCATTACTTGATCACAGAAGGTATAACACCTTTCAGTTAAATACGGCAAGATGGCACAATTGAAGGAGAAAGAAAATGTCAAATGAGCAGTGATTCAGAAAAACATTTTTAAAATATTGAAAGAAACAGAGATGTGCTCTTTTCATGTTTTTTGGCAGAGGATGGGCTTATACCCATTTACAGGGTGATATGGAAATGGAATTTCTGAAGACAGCAAGCTCCAAGGATTCAAGTTAGAGGGATAAAATGGGAATGAAAACAGACCTAAGAATGAGACATGGCAAATCTGTCACAGCTGGTCCCTTTCACCCCTTCAGGAAAGCCCTTATCTTTTAACATTTCCCAAAAGTCAGATGACAAAAGATGAAATACTGCCTATACTTAGAGGCTCTTTTATGAACTTGTATTTGTCTTGACATAGGTTTTCTGTGTAACCTGCAGCATCATACTTACCCAATCTATTAGGGTTGTTAGAAATGGAGGATTAACATCTTGTAGGTTAAGAAGAGAACAACTTACTCAAACTCTTCCCCAAGGAATTTTAGCAGCATAGTTTCCTTAACAATATAATGCTGGTATCTCTGATGGGATCCATGATTTAAAAGAAATTTGTCATTCTTTTTTTTTCCCAGGGGCTGGACTGTGTTGTCAGTGCAGAGATTTGAACAGATTCCTTTCTTTCTCTTTCCTTCCAGCCCCCAGTGGGTGTCTAACCCAGTCATTACACAGGACTTTATATAATGTGTCACTCACTGAACCAAGCCAGTAATTTGCTCACCCCAGTGAAATGATTTCTGTGTAGCACTTAAGTTGGTATGTTTGTGACAGTGCCCCTTTCCTGAGACACCTCACTGGATGAGCACACACATGGCTCTGCTCTAAGGCTGCCACTGAAGTTCCCAGAGGCTGGTTGAGCATGCAAGAGCAGAGTACAATGCTGTGTGCTTCTTCTGCAATGCACTCTATTTCCATTATCTTCTGGGGCAAGCCTGGAGTCAATCTGCAGTGGGAGCCTTTCTCAGGACAGAACAAATCAATGCAGTGTTGAGCCTTACAACCAGACAATCTATCATATGGAAAACAAAATTAATTTCTCTGCAATGTTATTGTGTTCTCAGAAGATGAGGCGCTTTTTTTTATTTGGGGCACATTCGTGGGCATGTGTCCCCAATATATTTTACTGATGGCATGAGGTGTGACAGCAGTATAGTACTTTATGTCTGCAGGATAAGAACTTCCATTAAACTAACTAATTCAGAAAAAGTCACTATAATTCATACTGCAGCAGGGAAAACAGCAACTTGCTCTGTCGTAGATATATTTTCCAGAGAGCGAACTGCATTAAGCAGGTATCCAGAAGGACACAAATCATTGCTGTCTGGAACATATAAGCATGCACATTCTTTAGACTCTCTTTCTCCCCTTTGTGCCCTGTGAACATGGGAGAGTCCTGTTGGTTAAAAAACAAACAGAAAACATCTTGCAACTGCAGCGTCCACACTGTCAGAATATTTTTTTTCTTTAATACTTTGGATTTGAGATTAATGGCACCTTAGTTGCAACAAATTCTACTGTTGCATTATATCATGCATATACAATTAAGTTCAGAGCGTTCCAGGAGTGTTCAAAGAGCTGCCTTGACCCTAGAAAGGTATAGGTAAGCCAGAGGATAGTTTTATTCTTTTTCAGTTTATCCTACCTGTCAAAAAAGAAAACCTTGTATAATTTATATAACCTAGAACTCTTATGGGCTTCACAAGGGGCAGATTATGTAGTTAGTATACAGCATTTCAAAAATTTGAAGCAGAAATTGAATATCCCTCAGTGTATCAGGAGCATGAAACATTGTAAAGGGCATCATAATTTTCTGCACCCCTTATATGCAGAAGTTAACTGAATTAAAGGCAGTGAAATTATGCTTTTAAAAATTAACTGAGATGTAAATGGTTTATTTTCCTCAGTGAACTATTTCTAAGGAGTTAAATAGCTTTTCTGGTGCAGCATTTGGTTTAGTGGACATTAAAAAATGAATGAAACACACTATCATCAAGGTGAAGTATATATAAAGACAATTTTGTTTTTCCAGTTTACAGATCTGATGGGCTTTAATAGAGGAGAGGTTTAAATTTTTTAAACGACAGTTTACACAATAGGGAGAGAATAATAAATACGCCCTTTGCAAAAGAACAAATGGTGCTAAAAATATAACTATAGCTGGATACAGGGCTAAATCTTGAAAGCATACTCTCATTTTCAGAGCACAGCAGTTGCCTCATAGCAATTTTCAACCAAAGGATTTTTTAGCATCTCACTTTAGGGTCCCAGTCCTGGAGCTCTTCTCATGGAAATTCAAGTGAGTTTTTGTCCGAACTAAACTACAAACTCAGTTATGGCTGCACTATCAGTTCCAGAAAGCTGTGGTAGGATATGGTACATATGAAGGATTTGGGCAGAGAGGTTTCAGACTCAGTTTCAGCATTCCTCCTTCCCTTATTAAGTTCTCTGGGGTTCATGGCTATCATGTGTGTAAAAATCATCCTTTTAGAGCCAGATTACAGTCAGAGAGGAACAACATGGCGGTGTTGCAGTGGAGGGCGGTGTGGCACTGCCACACTTTGGGGAGCCTGCACATCACAGCCATACATCTCATTTTCAATCCCAAAGTTAGTGGATATTCCTCATCCAAGTGGTTAGCAGTGAATATAGTTAATTTTTCATTAGTTAGCCTGAGGTACTCAGTTCAGTATTGCATGCAACTGATGGTTCTCAGTGAGGGGCACTCACTGACTTGAACACCCCCAAACACTGGGGTTCTCTACTGGCTCTAAAAAGCTTATGGCAATGTAGACAGTGTCCTGGAGAAACAGAAGTCCAAGAAGACACTTGTGGGGATCTCATCTTCCAGGCTGCTCCATATGAAGCATCACATGAGGCTGTGAAAAAGGAGTTTATGGAAATGGCCTTGTGGGCACAAAAGGCTAAAGCCTTAAGAATTGGGGAGGATTTCAGCACCTTTTGCAGCACTTTGAAACAAGCTCTGGAACAGGTATCTAATCTGTACCTGGGGTCTGTGGTTCTATGGAAGAAAACAATTTGGTGTATGTGTGTAATGAGATCCCTGGAGAGGCACAATCTTCAGTGATTTATACTGTCAAAAAGAAAACCATGCAGTGACTTGATGGAGTCTAAGTGCTTTCAAGAGGAAAAAACAGTAGATGCTTACAGTGCTCTTTATTTGTTCCTAGAAAGCTGTAACAAGAGCTAAGAAATTCATGGAAGAAATGAGCACAGAATTTCAACAGTGAGCGTTGGTATTCACTTCTGAGAGATTTACCTCATGATGTGTCATCACATCAGGAGAAGGTGGTTTCCTGGAAGGCTCATTGATCTGGTTATAGGTTATAAATTAATCAAAGAATAGTTTCATGGCTGAATACCTGGTTTAGTGGGTAAATAGTCATATCCTTTGATGTGCAGTTGACATTAGTCCTATGTCTTAGGAGTGGGCTATCAATATAAGAATAATGCTACGGTACTACTGTGCTTATAATGCAGATATAGCAATCACTTTCCAGGAATTAAAGTCAGAGTAGGGGAAAAAAAAAGTTTCCAGGTATCATTTCTATATCCAGAAACATTATTGTGTTAATCAACAGCTATGCCATTCCTTAAATATGTCAGACCTATTGCATCAAACTGAGAATGTGCTTGCAAAAGAGCAGAAATAGAATACTGGAAATATTACTTAAATCCTAGTGCATCATTTATCTTTCTCAGCTTTGTATATTTATACATCCATAAATCCTGACAAATTCCTGTAAGGAATGATTCTTAGTTAACTGCTTGCTTATCCATTCTATCTGATAGCTCACAGTTTGTTGCATGTAATTTTTGCAGTAGCTGACTTTAGTTAAAGAGCATTCCATGGAGTAAGCCTGTGTGCAGCTTTTCCAGCTGAGCTGGAGAGATGAGCCATGCTGCAGGAGTGTGTCAAAAATAATCTGCTGCCTGTACACTTCCCTTATCTGTCATAGTTCTGTGAATGCGAACACCATGGGTGTTCTGTGCAGAAAACAAAATGGGATGTTACTCCAATCCTTGTCAGAATCCTGTTTTAGCCTTGCACTTTATTGGTGGCAACAATCCACCCTGTCAGTTAGACATATTTTAGTGTTAATTTAATATACTTCAGCCTCAGCGGTGAAACTTTGTTTCTAAGTTTTAGTTCTGCTTTAGAAGAAGTGGCAAATCTGTGACCATATGAATAAAAGCAAGACAGGAGGCAGCTTCCTTTTCCCATCTAATCTATTGAGCCCATGCCAGTACTTTCATAGGTGATGATTGGACAGTAGATTGATGGACTGATGTAGTCCTTCCTGCTCAGAGGCCAGAATTTCGTCTTGTAATATACTGATTAAACTGGAATGTATTAATATTTTATTAGTAAGTCATCTGCCCATTTTAGCTTTTAGTGTATTATCTGCTTTGAATTAGATGCTTATTTAATACTTCACCTTGCTCAGTACCATCATTTAGAAATAAAAATAATCTAAATAGCATATTACATTATATTTAATAATGCATTAGTGCTTCATGTTAGAGAAGCTGCAAGAGTTCATAAAGCTGGAAAGATGATAATAGCCTTATTTAATTTCAACATGGTGGGTTTCAGTATGTTTTTAAAAGGTCAAGTGGTTCCCTGAGAAAAAGTAGATGTGTAAATTGTGCTAGCAAAGCTATTTTATTTCTAAAGTTGATCTTTTTCCCATTTAACATTTTGTAAGTGTTTCAAAGTAGAAGTCAGGTCTACACTGTGGGTATTGCATGAGCAAATGGGTTTTTGTAAAATAAAATGAAAGATTAAACACACTGACAGTTGAATAGTAATTATCTATTTCCTTGCAAATTCATACATGCTTAAATAGTTCAATATTGATTGTTTCTCCATTCCGGTGTTTCAACTCAGATTTGCTCTGAAAATCAAGCCAATAAATTTAGACCTACATGAAAGTTAGCTACCAGCTTTGCACTGCCTATCCAAAATGTGGCCTTGTTGGCTTTTAAAACCAAGCAGCTCCTCATATGAAAGTGTGTTCTGGGCAAGAGCTTAAAGCATAGGGATGGCGTGGTTTAGCTGGCGCAGGATCCACATGTGTTAGAACTGGCTTTGGAGTCACTGGCTTTCTCTTCTGGAGGCCCAAGGCTACCTTGAGACCATCTGTCATCTGAAAACGTCCCAGGGGAGATCATCTCAAAGACATCTTCAGGCCATGATTTAGGAAGGGCACCAGAGAACTGCTTCCGTGCTTAATGCCCAGTGTATCTTTACGGACGTTTGAAGAATAAGGTGTACTAAAATGGGCTTTCCATGGGTGTGGTTTGTGCCAACACTGACACACCTTGGACTCTCCATGGATGTAGTTTGTGCCAACACTGACAGCCATTCTGCTTATTCCCCACACAGGGTCTTTACTCAGCAGCGGGTCTTTGTCCCATTTTTAAACAGAGACTATGAGAAGTCACAAAGCAGAGATAACAGGAGAGTGATAAATGTGTTATAGTAACCAGACATTCCCTTCCCTGAGAATTTCCTAAACTATGCAAGAAGAAAAATACAGAAGAGTTTTGAATACAGAAATTCAGAATATCTGAGCACTGAACTTTTTGATTCTCTTCAAAATTGCCATCTCAAAACAAAATCAAATGTTTCACAACAATTCTTAGTATTCTTGGCTTTACTACACCAAAAAAAAAGAGAAAACATAATCAATCACAAGGGGAAAAACCTTAGCTAACTGTAAATGTCTTGCAGATTATTAGAAAATTACCTGCATTTTAAAAAAATTTAAAATAACATAGGTTACAGGAGACTTATTAGTGATCTTTTAAAAAAGATATTATAAATAGGAAATCTGATTATTTCAATTTGTAACAGATAAAATTAAACCTCTGCTGGGAGTCTACTCATAGCCATTACGCTTTTCTATGGTGGTCTTCTTGTTATAGTTCTGCAGTCCTAAAGCACTCTACTTTTATCTCAGTGAGCCATCTGTTTCTATTATTTACAGTTTCTGCTGCTGTGTCTTGCCAAAAGCATTAAAACCCCCTATATGTGCAAGTTTAAACCTTTCCATTTGAAATAGATTATTCTTTTATAGTAAAATGTCTGCAAGGCTAAAATATACAAATTGAAGTGCCACTTCTAGACAGAACTGAAAGTCTTGAGCTTGCTTTGGCTAAGGGCTAGAGGTTTCCAGGGGGTTTTTTGGTTTTTTTGGGGGGTTTTTTTGTTTGTTTGTGTTTGTTTTTGTTTGGTTTCTTTTTAATCTCTTAAATGACATTTTATGTCTATATAGGCACATTTGGTTTTTTCTGCTTGGTAAAATCTGGTCCAAATAATTATCTCTATTTTGTTTCTGTTGGCTTGTGTGTAATTATGCTTGTCCCTAGGAGAACAAGATGATACAGCCTGGGCAGGTGCAGCAAGTGTGACAAAGCACCTGTATGTCCCAGGACTTTGGGACATAGGGGTTAACTCCATCATCTTCATGTTTTGTGAAAGAACATGAAGTCAACATTTTTAAAATTTACAGCTGCGATGAAGTTAGCTTGTGTGCTGTTGGTGAAGGTTGATGCTGAGTAATTTGGATTTCTTACAGTGTTTATGAATCTGGTAATGTAATGATCATGACTTTATCTGTACCCTGTACTGCCCCTGAACAGTCTGCTAAAGCAGTCCAATTGCAGCAGATTTGGAGATCACAACTGAAGGCCAATACTCTATTTTCTCTTATCACCCACCTAACCAAGAGCAGAAGGTAACTCGAGAAGATTTTTCCAATTGTTTCAGATAACTTTTCATGTTGCAAATTGTCCACAAATAACTTATGGGAAAAATAGATTTTCCCAAAGCCTTTCACTGACTACAATAAAATGCAAGGATATGAGCAATCACCTTTTGACAGTTTGTCCTTATTCTGATCTCGGAACTTATGTGGTGATTAAACTTAATTAGGAGACTTACCACACAGTTAATAAGTCCTTTCTTATTGATGGCTTCTACCTGAATACTGCATATTCATGGAGTTATGGCCCAGTGGGAATTTAAAATGAGAGCTGAGCACAGTGTTTCCCATTTGCCATTGTTCATTTATATAATGTATTGTTTCTGTCAAGAGACATTCTGTATAGTGCCTCTCTTCTAGCATGAAATGAAGATCATCCAGATTGCTACCTGGGCAAAAGTCAGTAGAACACCCTTAGTAGCTGCCATCTCAGATCTAGCTAATTTTGAATGCAATAGACTTGAAACATTCTCCATTTTGCAGTTGTTGAAAATCTACTGAATAAGAAACTGCTTACAGTCAACTTCTGGTTAAATTTATATAGAAAAGGTAACCTTAAATGCTGTAACATTATGATTTAGAAACAGTTCAAAGTCCTTTTACCTTGGAGAACTACAAAATGTCACTCCTGGGGTAATGTGGGGCATGGTACCATGCTTACAACAATTCATTCCTCTTCAATGATTTCTATCAATTGTCCTGTGTATTTTAGCAGCAGCCCTATAATATTAGTTCCTTTAATACTACACGGGCAGTACAAAGGATCTTTGTAAAACTCCAGATAACAAAATATGACCTTTAATTTATCAGATAAGTCTAATGCTTTCTTATCTGCTTCTTGTTGCTTTTCATCTTCTCTTGCTTGTTTTTGATATAATACAGCAATCTCTCAAAATAAGCCATCCAGCACTGCACAAACTGAGACAGATACTGCATTATAGTGAGGAAGTGAGAGTCAGGAAGAGCGCACTCTTCATTTAATTACCAATTAATCCAGTGAAAAATAATCAAAAACAAACCAGGGCAGAAGGCAGTCGATTTTTAAATGAAGGTTCAACTCCCCCTGAGACATTAATGAGGGTTTGAAGTTTAATCCTGTAGAAAGTTGTAAAAATATTATTTGCTTTGTTTAATACGCATGAAATAAGGAGCTTACAGGTGAATATAAGATGTTTTGGTATAGTCTGTAGGACAAATGGGCATCTTTCAATAGATATGGTAATTGTTTTCTTAAAGGCAAAGCTAAGTTTTCCTTTGTTTCTAGCAGTGTTGTAAGCCCCTAGTGAGAAATTTTACTCAGCTATGAAGACTGCATAAAGACTGTATTCTGTGGACAAATAGTCTCTTTGGATGCTTAATATTCATTATAAGAAATTTGGGAGTTCCTGTAGGGTTAAAGGGTCATATTATATTATGGTCATTTAGTATGAACTTGCCAGGCTTGACTCTTCAAAGTTTGGAGAAGTTGTACTTCATGGTGGTTTCTCTCTTTCTAGGCTAAATTGTCCTGAGATGGTAAGGCATTGAAGAGCTGCACTCTTACATATTTGCTACAAGTTCTTTCTCTAACTTAAGAGTTTCTTTGCCCTTTTGTCTTCTCACTGAGCTGACAGTAAGGTTTGTTCAAAATGTTCACATTCTGCAACTCTGTGTGTACCTTCCCTCCAAGCACTGGAGGAGTCCCAAATCAGCCTTCTGGGTATGTAACTCCTCATACAACATCTTCAAGACTGACCACTGTATCCTCCTGTGTTTCTCCCCACATTCTGTAACAAGTTCAGCTGATGTCTTTCAGCAACAGAAAAGGACGTATACCTTCATCTGATCCATCCAGAGCTCACTCCTGGATCAAGCACTGGCTAGACAAGTCTGTAAGCACTCAGCAAAAATACAGGTCAGAGCAGTGGCCCCCACTAACACAGTAACTTCCTAAGGTGAACTTGGACTTCTTCTCTACCCCATGCAATCCAGTCTCAAGAATGTGTGGACAATAATGGAAATAGATTATATGAAAGAACTTTAGTATGGGCCATTACTGAGATTGTGATTTCATTTCCTTGCCATGAGAGACAGCTTGTGGACTGTTTGCCCCCGTGTCTCACCCAGAGCTGCTATGGCTGTCATGCCATGCAACTGACATTTCAGTCAGATTTCATCCCTAACTGCATCTGGAGGAATAATGTGGGTCTCTGTCTTCCTCTTGAAGATGTCAGGGGAGCCATGATTCAGAAAGAGCGGTATCAAGTTCATGATGAGCAAAACTAAGGGAGAGAGAGTAGTTTATAAATGGAGATAGACCTTGGTTTCACCACTTTATTTCCTAACAGATCACTGAGACTAACAATGTGAATTTGTATTCTGTTAAAAGGTTTGTTTCAAAGAAAATATTCTCTAGTCTAGGTTGCTCTTCACAGACTCACGATTTTCAACCTTCTTACTTATTCCCTTTCAAGGATGCTGCTATTTCACATCAATAACTGACACCTTTATTTCAGAGCACAAAATAGAATTACACTCCAGCCTTGACAATATAATAAATCAGGAGGGATAAAACACATATTAGTGAAGTTCACATAGTTGGTTTGTCCCAGCTGACCTATAGATATAAAGGTATGATTAAAGTTTTTTTGGACTGCTTCTTCTCAGTTGTGACACAAGATTTAACTCTGACTCAAAGATTTGACCTTTGCTGCTCTTCTCTGCTTACCTTGATTCTGTGGAATTATTGTTATTCCCTTGAAGCCTTTCTGCCAGCATGGAATTAACACCCTCTTGTGACAAAATATTGTGTATTTGGCAGAAGAATGAAGCCATCTAGAATTCAATCAGGTTAGACAATGTCATGGTACACATCCTGAGTGAATCATTTCTCCCCAGCTTTTTTAATCAAAGAAATCTTGGCCATATTACCTGGAAGAGTAATGCTGGATAGTCACATAGCTGTCTACAATTAAAGTTTAGGCACATCAGGGTTTTTTTTATGAATTACGATTTAAAGGATGCCTGCCAGAGCACTTAATCTTTCAGATGGGTAACAGACTAAAATCTCAAAGCCACAGGTTTATTTAGAGTATGAAAAAATTTACTAACCTTCTTGGAAGTGTTTTTACTGAAGAAGTTCCTTGTGGTTCACCATATTGGAAAAACAAGCATAAATAAAGGAAGGTAGAAAAACGTGAACTGAATACTCCTGAGGAAAACAATCTGTGGTATTTATGATTTCTCCACTGGGGATGAGATTATAAAATGAGGGAAATGCATACAGTTTTACTGGGTCTATCCAGATTTGTTGTAGCAGAGTGTATTACCCAAACCTGCTCTTTGGGAAGAAGCAGTTATTGAAATTATGTGTGTTTTTCATTATGTAGTAAATAGGACTTGTTTCTTTTAATGGAGTTCCTGTTATTTTCAATTCTACGTATAATTTTTTTTCATGTAGTTGTTATGTGTCTACTGGTTTCATCATTACTAAATCCATGTCTTCTCCTTGAAACTAAATCCAGATAAGTTCCACACCATTTCCATTTATATTATACACTAGAAGAATTTAAGCTAATGTAATAGTGTCAAATTGAGATGTATTTCACAGTGCACTTTTCCCCTGATGAGGAATGGGCTGATGTAATCAGCAATTATTTTTTGTGTGACCTTTACAAATCAAATTGTTATTTCCTTGCTTTTCATTTGAATTTTGCTCCCAGTGGCATAGGACTGCTGCAGCTAGTAAAAAACATAATTTATTGTTAGAATCACATTATAATAGTCTCAAAAAACACACATATTGTATGTTTTAATGAAATAATTCAAAGAAATGTATAAGCTGGCCAAGATTAAAATTTATGCTTTTAGTTCAAGAGGAGTTTCCACAATCACCACAGAGATACTCTGGAGCAGCTGCAGAGTAGTGAGTGGACCTTGCCTCGGACAGATATCATGTTAGTCATGGAATTACAACAGAGAGTTGCAATAACACTAAGGATCCAGTCTGGTGGCTGCAGGATATCCTCTTACCACATGTTCCTGATTTACACCTACTGGGTGAATAAACAACACAGTTTAATGCCTTCCCAATATAGGCAGTTGTGGACACTTTGCCATGACTGCCTGGTTCTTTTGGGATCTAGAGAGCGTTTGTTCATGAAAGGCATCCAGTGAGTAACTGTGCGTGGAGTTGATGAGTGAAGGATGATCTCTATCCATGAGACTTATTTCCATTATGTTAATGCAGTCCTTATGCCCACATACCTCTTCTGAACAACTCAGCCTTTCTTATAAAAGACATAGAAGATTTCACCCACTCCCCCATTTTTTAAAAAAGTATAGATAACCAAAAAAAAAAAAATAAAAAAGCTACGCAACACTAACTAAAATTCATTATTCATTTACTGTAAGTTAAGGAAACCTTTTAGAAATAGGATGTCCTCTCACTTATTCAGTGACTCAACTGATAATGCCTCAATAAAAACTGTCAAAACATCTTATTGAAAAGCTGAATGTGTTAAAAGTAACTGACTTTCAGAAAATATAAATTATTAGCTCACTGGTTTAGGTATATGTGTATACACACATATTTTGAGGGAAGATACAAATCCAGAACAGAAACATGTAGGATCATACAATTTTTTTGTTCTTGTTTTTCCTGTTCCTGTGCTGGTCACATGACATTTCTTAAGGGTTTTTTTCTGGTATTTCTCAGATTTCCATTTAGTCCCAGGAAGTTTGCTGTAATAAAAGGAGGCCAGGATGAAGAGAAGCAATTTTAAAGATCATAACAGGAAAAACAAAAGTAAAACTTTCTGTATTCTCACATCATCATAGTAGTTGTGTTGTGATGTGTTTAATCCTAAATTTTCACTTACTTGGAGAAGTACAAAAGGAAAAGTTTCAGTAAAATGTTTGATGTTCAGTTTCAGTTCTGTTTTATGGAAAATATATCTAAACTGAGAACAGAGAGAAACGTACATAAAAACAAAATGTATATATTTTATATATATGCATATATGTCCATGTATATTTTAATATGACATACACTTAGATATTCACATAGTATATTTACTCAGAGAAATTGTGGAACCACCTTCTGTGGTTGTCCGAAGAAGTTGTGGATGCCCCATCATTGGAAGGGCTCAAGGTCAGGTCAAATGTGCTTTGAGCAACCTGATCTAATGAAAGGTGTCTTTACTCATAGCAGGGGGGTGGGAATAGATGATCTTCAAATGTCTTATCCAACCCAAACCATTTTATGATTCAATATTGGAAAGAGAATGAACAGGAAAAGGCCATCTCCCGGAAGCAAATAGGTCAGCTTCTAGCATGGTGAATGACGTCCATGCTAAAGCAAGTGAGGGATGCATGAAACATGGAAAATAACAGTTCTCAGCACTGCAGAATAAATATCTGCATAAAACCACCATGGTTTCATTTGCAGTTTTGGGGAGCTACTGTACTGATTCTTCCCCGAAAACCTGTTATGGCTTGTAATTTTGTGACAAACCAGGACACTGATCTCCTGAATTTGGATAATATTTCTGTTTGACAATTAGCAATAGGATCCATCTAGCTCAAGAACATATCCTTCTGAGCACTATGTGGGATTACTGCAGCGTGTGCTTACCTTTCCACTGCAGACACAGGATTTGGTTGAGCAATTGGTTTGGTCGGTTTTTAAGTCAAAGAAAATATGCACATTTGAGCTAATAAGATTGACTTTGTACTTTGACATGATTTATGAATGACTCCTTTTTACTCATCTTGCTCTCCTTATCTCTCAGATTCTTTACTGATATGAACCAATACAATGAAAGAAAAAGATATTGTTGGTCTAAAACTCTGCTGCCACCAAAAGCCTCTACATTGAAGGAAATATTTAGGTTTGCCATTCTCCTAAGTAGCTTTCTGAGCAGTATTCTGAGAGATCATATCACTCAAACACAAAAAACTATAATTACAAATAAATATTTAGTGCTTCGCTAATTATCCCTCATCTGCTATTTTTCTGACTGTACCAGCCTTATTTTATCTCACTGTTTTAGTTAGAGAAGTCAAAGATCTCTGCACTGGCTGAGAATAGATACAGTTGGCAAATATGACAAGTTTGTCCTTTGCATTGCTGGGTTCTGGTTAGTTCTTAATTTATGAAACCCCACCACAGATGGCCTCTTGCTAAATTTCAAGACACTTCCATGTTTCAGAACCAGGCTACCTTTCAGCAAGTCACTTTTGTCAAAGCCTTGGTGTTCCTTCAAGACATTGTCAAGGAGTCCTAAGAAAACGTACAAACTATGAATGCCCTGTTCTGTTCTGCACCATGTATTTGAATCTCTGGATTTTATTTAAATGAAACAAAGAAATGTGTATTTTTTCTGCTTAGGAATAAGTTACAACAGGACTATTATTAGACAGAAGAACTAAGTGTGCTTTAGATGGTGATTAAGAGTTGCGTTCTTCTTCTTTAAATTACTAACCTGGAGTGAGAGGTTGGATGTCTTTTGAAAAATTAAACCTGTTTCACCTGAATATGTTTAACTAGTTAATAAGAAACATCAAAAAAGACAAAACCCTGAGGTCAACTATCATTTTTTTGTAAAGCCATTCGTTGATGTTTAAATTTGGTTTTTGGGTCTGTCTATAACATAAGTTTAATAACCTAGCTCAAATGCAGATTTCTAATTTTCAATTAACATAGGAATAATTTTGTTTGCTAAAATAAAATAAATGAATGAATGAAAAGTCTGAACCATGAAATGTTCTAGGTAGCACTTTTTAAAATTCCAAATTTCAAACAATCATGTGGCAACTGTATAGCTCAAGCTTTAAGTATTAACTTTTAACCTTTGACCTTACAGATTTTAACCAATGAAATGTCTCTTTAAACTTTAAAGGAAACAATGATAACGAGCGCCTGGCGATTGCTAGACAGCGAATTCCATATCGACTTGGTCGAGTAGTTGATGAATGGCTACTCGACAAAGGTAAAAAACATTGATTAAAACTTCAAATAAAAAAATAATTTGAACATAACCAAGTAGTGCTTCATTGTAACACTAATAAACATAAAAATAAATTTCAGTAAAACTAAATTAAAACAAATTTTAAAAAGTAAAATATAGCGTAATATTTGCATACCTTGTATAATAATTTCTATACATTTCTAGAAGTACCAGCTGTTTAATAATCTTACCCTGTTAACTTAAGGTTAAAGGGACTGTTAAATATAATCCACTAACTCAATCTATGAAGGTACTCATAGCAAACATTAACCAAAAATTATAAATCATTCATAGATTATATTATATGTTCCAGCATCTAAATTATTAACTAAAAATATGTAGTTATGATATCTTCATTATGGTCCTGAAAAAAAATTTGTTTAAACTGTAGGTATCTTAAATAGTGGGCAATATGAATTGCCAATCAAAATGAAGTCCCTTTAACGTTTGCAACCTTCTAAGGGGATTTTGGAACAAACACTAATTAAAACAGAACTTAAAGTTGTGTGCATGCTTTTTGTCAGCAGAAACCAAATAGTCACTAAAGTGACTATTCTATTTACTAAGAGTGGTACTGTTGCTGAGGATTTCTCTGTTTAATGGAAATGTGCCATGATTTCTCCATCGGTATGTGTATCATTTCTAAAGCCGCTTTTACATCTAAAATATTTTATTTTAATTGATAGCCTTGCTGAAAGCCAATCAGACATATAGTTTTGAATCTGCCTCTGAGATGCTCAGTGTGAACCATGTGTTTCTTTTCAGTGTGTATGTTGAAGGGAAATAAAACATTTAAATACAAAAAGGAAATATTTAATTAAAAAACATAAATATTCACTTATCTAGAGATGCAATGGATTACTGCATAAATTCTTCAAAATTCACTTGACCTAGTGACTTGATGGCATATATATAAACCTTGTCTGTGTGTATATACATATTTCTATATGTCTATACATACATCAACTCACTTGTACATACAGCTATAGGCTCTTTGCTGCATTACGTGGAAAAAAACCTTTTTAATGTTGGTCGACTTGAAGAAAAAGTTATCTTAAGGAATTAGAAAACCTGGCATTCTTGAGACACACCAAAAAGTTAACACTACTTTCAAGTAAAAGGGAGAGGGGTATATCTTGTAGTGCCAAACACATTTGCAAATACATTTGATTGGCCTTTTAGCAAAAAACATATAAATCCAAAAACGTTGTAAATTAAGAAAAATGCAAACGCTCTCAAAATTTATGCATTTCATGGACACCTCATTAAAAAGCAATGAATTATGAGTCAAATACTTTTCTTATAGTTTATTGCTCTCATTTGTCACCCCATGACAATCTGTTATCACTTGTGTAGAGTACAGCGTTCACAGTCAACATTTTTGCATGTATATAATATTATCTTCACAGGGCGTCAGCTCACAATCTTCAATAGCCAAGCAACCATAAAAATTGGAGGCAAGGAACGTGGCCACCCTTTCCAAGGCCAGCTCTCTGGTCTTTACTACAATGGCTTGAAAGTTCTGAATATGGCAGCAGAAAATGATGCCAACATCGTGATAGAAGGAAATGTGAGACTTGTTGGTGAAGTGCCTTCCTCTATGACAACCGAGTCCACAGCCACTGCGATGCAGTCAGAGATGTCCACTTCAGTCATGGAAACAACTACCACATTGGCCACGAGCACTGCCAGAAGAGGAAAGGCTCCGACCAAAGAACCCATTGGTCAGGTTAGTCAGTTTCCTCACCTTTTGCAAATATCTTTGCACTTCTGAGCGCGGCTTCCTTTGTCGCATTCCCTCTGCAGATGAAATTGTTCCTGTTAAAGAAATGCATGAGTTATTGTTTAAAGTTCTGTACCATACAGGGCTCATGGATGTGATGTTCATCAGCATTTTGAGGGAAAGTAAGGGCTTTGCTTTTCTTCTAAATTAGGCAAACTTACCAGTTCAGATTGTTCTGGTCCTGAGTTATACTGCTCTGTCATCCATCTTCATAGTGGTGCATATTTTTAAGTACCCTTTTTTCCTTTGATGGCTTACATCGATTACTTTCAGTGTAGGAATGCAGTATGTCTGGAATTAGAGAGAATGAAATGGTGACTTTATCCATGAGAAAGAGAAAAGAGACCCAGTTTTAAGAGAGAACAGGAAGGAGGTGTGAAGACAAAAAGTTGCAAGAGGCTGGAAGAGAGGGAATTAGCACTTCCTCTAGTCCCACGATTGATCATCTTCTCTGGCAGTACTCCTCAGAAGAGGCAGTGGTAGCAGAGGGAATTAAGAGCACTCTGCACCATGGGAGACTCAGCATCCAAGTCATAGGCTGTTGTTTACTGTTTGTTGAGGTTATTTGCATCTCACGAATTTGGTGATACATTTAGTTGTTTCAGGTTTTGTCAGGATCTCTGTATAATATGTGGGGAAAATTAATTATTGGGAAAGGAGGGGAGAAAAAAAGGTGAGTGAATTAAGTACCTTCATCTTGTGGATACCCTGAGCAGTCAGACATTGTGCTTTAAAAAACCTAAAACTTATCAAGATGCTCCTGTAGTGGGGAAGATTCTTTTATATTTATTCTTTTTTTTAAAGGAAAAACAACAACAACAAAACAAACAAACAAAAAACAGACAAAACAAACAAACAAAAAACCCCTCAACCAAACCAAGAAAAAAAAAAAAGTACACTGCTAAAAGCTTTTCTTGTTCATTTGGTTCACAAACTTGTTTGTGTGCCCACTGTGCCATCAAGCCATGACAGACAGCTACAGTCCTGAGATCCAGAAGTAGGACAAGGAACACAGAAAGCATCATGAGGGAGGGACAGGATGTGCTGAATAAGGTTCATTTTCTTAAGAATGAAGCGCATGCAAATTAGACAGAGGCTAAAGTCAGGTTGCCTGTTTTCTGTGTGAAAACTCAAGTCACAGTGTGAATTGGGGCATCAGACTTGACACTTCAGGTTTTCTGTCTGTAATATCTTTGTATGCTTTATACTATGGATCAAAAACTACAGTAAAGTAAAAGTTAAAATCTTTATTTAACAAACTTGAAGTAGTACATTTAAGGTAAAAATGATCCTTAAAAAAAAGCATTTTGACTTGCAGGTTGCAGGGGGTTTTAATAATTATTGACATAAGTGACAGAGTTTTAATAAATAGCAATACATTTTCTTTGTTCTTAATTCTGTTTTAAATAGTATCTTGCACTCTATTATCCAACTAGTCTGACCTCAGTATTTTGCAGCAGCAAAATTTAAGACTTCATTAAATTTACCGAAGGAAGATACGTCTCTACAAGTGTAGAACACTCTCACGGTGTGGAATAATTTGAGCTAAATTAATGCTACTAAATAAAAATTAAACAAAGTTAAGCTGTTCTGTAAGTTCCCAGCATACTGTTGGCCTCTGCCACTGTCTCATGTAACTCCCAGGCACAATTTTGGAGGAAGAATGTCACAGGGACCATTCTCAGTTGGCACCTTGCATGATCTGTAGGCAGTGGGAATTTACAGGTATAATTGCTTTGCCAGTTGACCTCAGTTTCTGGGAGTATTCCCCAGTATAATTTGCACACTATTTGCATGTTTAGCCACTAAGACTCTTTTTGAGGTGTTCCAATGGGATATTTTTGGAAGAAAATTTTCTTAAGCTAACAGCTCTGGTGAGGTGTAAATTTTTCTGAAGAGCGGAAACAAAACGATTAGGCCAAAATGATCTTCCCAAGCTGATCTGTTTCTAGGATGTGGTGCCTGAAATAAGATATGTTCCTTATTGATTCTATCAGAATGTCCACTCAATTTTTTAGAGAAGCTCGCTGCCACTGGGGCTGAGTGGCCTCAAGGCAGTTCCTCATCCCTTTTTGGCTGAAGTGGCTATGCCAAAATACCATGAGCTCTTTGATACCCCACCATGAGGAGCTTCCAGCAGGCTCCAGGAGCACCAAAAGGAGCAGAGCATGGCTCCAAACCAAGTTTTGAGGGTGAGGGTTTTGATCTGCTTCTCTCATCTGTTAGCCTGGCTGGAGCCAGGACTTCATGCATCCTTTGGGAAACTCCTGATTTAGGAGCCTGAAAGCAACATTTGTGAGGAAGGCATTCCATGGTAACATCACTGCAGCACTTGGGCCATCTTGATTGTATAAATGACCCCTTCTTGACTCCATCTATGTCTGAATGTCCTGCCTGGTAGAATCTCTGTGTGTCACTTCATACACTTAATTAGTCAGGGACTGCCCTGGAACACACTTTGCTATCAGGCCCATGATTTGAATTTGAGAGATTGATAACCTCCCAAAGTCAGAGATTAAATTTGTCTGTAGGATGCTATACTATTCATGCAACAAAGATGTAGGAAGCTGCTGAAGCACCTTAGAGACATAATTTCTTCTCTTTATTCATACTGACACCTGGAAAGGCTGACCTGGAACAGAGTCTAGATAGAGTGAAAGGAATAAAATAGGTATTTATTGAAAAGATACACCTTGGGTAGTGCAACACCCCGGCCAGGGCTACACCCAAATCAAATCCAAGATGGATTCCAATCACGAGTTTTTACACTTTTATAAGTTTTGGTTTATCTACATATTGGGGTCAACTGTCCAACCACAGCCCCAGGCCATGAAATCTCAGCCCCTGGCTTGCCCCCTTTCCCTCGCTGTCGTTTTTGCTTTGTGGGTAACGGGTGTCTTTGATTTTTGAGCTGGAAGGGATTGTTTTGTCTAACTACCCTTTGAAGAGAACTTACTAACACCTAAAATGAAGTTTCAGAGTTACATACCAAGCAGCAGAGAATCCGAAAAATATAAAAGCTGAAACCCAAGGCATCAATACCTGGTTCTTATTCTACCTGCATGTAATAATTCCTGAGTTTGTGAGCCATATGGCTCCCATGGGTCTGTCCTGCAGGGTGCTGAGTCATCGTTTTCCACCTTGATGTCACTGGAGATAAAGGCACGCACCATCTCATGGAAAAAAATCTACCTTTGATTTCTTCCTTCTCTTTCATTTTTGCCCCTTACTTTTTTTTCCCCTGATTTTTGCTTATGTATAACCTCTGCAATGGTGTCCACTACACTGACATACAGTAATGCACAAGAAGAAAAGTTACCTCTCCAGTATTAATTAGGTTACTGAGGAAAATATCCAGCTGAACAGCAATTGCTAATGAAAAAACCTTACATTACTGCAAACTGGTACAGGGCTGAAATAGAATAGAAGCAAATGATCTAATCAGTCAGAGATTGTTTGCTCCATTTGCAGAAGTAGTGAATTCAATTAAAGATTGCAATACTTAAAGAAGATCATTTAAATCTCTATTTATAGGAAAGGTTCTTTTAAAATACCTACAATGTTTAATTGACGGAGTCTCTGCTCCCTCACAGATATTGACAAAAGCAATATACGATGGAAAATACACATGGGACTTCAAGAAAGTATGTTGAATACTATTCTGCATGATTTTAGATGAAGGAGGTCTTAGTGCATCTGAGAAAGAAATGCTTTGTGCTGAAGACTCTAAATGAAGGTTTTCCCAGCTTGGAAATGTTTTAACAATGGATGTTTTGGTGATGACAGACATCTTAATTATTGCACTGGGAAATGTAAATTTTTCAAAGGGGAGAAAGGTACTCAGAGCTTATTGAATATCAATAGTAGGTGAATTCCTGATTTTCCTTAGTGCCTTAAATCCTCCCCCCTACTCCCCATTGATTATAATGGCATTCAAGCTGTCAGCCTCCATGCAAGGCACTGTGTAAACACAGAGGAAGTAAAAGTCCTTGCCTCCAGTATCTCATAGAATAAACAAAAGTATCAGGTAAGGAGGAGGGAAAAAATAGGAAATCAGGAGGTGGGAGGAAGAGGGAAATAAAGTAAGCATTGTGTTGTTTCAGTGTTGACAAGTGTGCAGATTTGCAGCCATTGTGGGAGGGACTCTTTACTGCGCTGTGGTTTTTTATCCAGGCTTTTCAGACAGCTGTAGGATCACCACAGAGCTACAGCAGATTCTGGATCAGGCAATTTAAGGACTGGGCTGCCTGGTCAAGCAGTTGGTGCAAGATTGGCACCAGCTCTGCGGGAAGCCCTGGCCACTGGCATGGGAGTTGAGGATTGCAGGGGAGCTCCTTTGCTTCCCCCACAATGCCTGGGAGGAGGTTCAATATTTTGGATACCTTTATGAGCATGGAAAGAAATCCCCAGCTTAATTTTTGCAAGAACAGGACTTGTGCAAAATGAAAATATGTGTTGCTAACTTTTAGGGAGCCTTAAGTATGCACTTGGACTCAGAAATCATGAATTTGGTCTAAGAATTTTTTTGAAGTTATGCAGCAAAATGATACAGTTAAATTCTTCCTTCTTTTTGTCTTTTATTTTTAACACTTTTAAAAAGTCTAATTTGCAAGTTTTTCTATTCAGTCGTGAAGGTGATAAACATCTTTTAAAACTGAAAATAAAGATTCTCATGTTGTAGAACTCCAGGAGCTGAGATGTTAGGCTAAACACTGAGTACTGCAAGGTTTGCAATAAAAATTGCAAGAGTTGGCAGAAGCCTGAAAGGCTTCAAAAGGACTTAGAGAATGGGTTTTACTTGAATTAGGAAAGCCCAATCAGGCCTTTAGTATCTCTTTGGCACAGCTTTGAGAATCTGTATTAACTGGAAAACATAAATGAAGTGATAGTAAATCAAGAATAATATGCTCATTTCTCATCCCTTTCTAAGGATTTGATTATGACAGCCTATCCACAGAGCAGCCTCTACTCTCATGCACTGGAAACTGTTTCTGAAAATTGTCTGCAAAATAGCTTTTTTTAATTTTACCATAATGTATTCTGGCAGTCCTCTTTGTTCTCGTCAGGGTGGGTTCTTATCAATAACACTAAGCCACTTAGCCAGCAATTGCTATATACTGTGAGATGATTACATGTTTGGGAACAATAGGCACTGATTTTTGGTCAGGCAGAACTAAATCAATGAGCTGAAATTTGGTCAGTTGCCCTGGAGGGCATATATTAGGTGAAGGGTATGTTTCCTTATATATATTGAAGCAGCATATTTAAATACCATTCATTGTAACAGGGACAATGACAGGCTTGGCTCAGAGACTTCACCTGCCAAATAAAAAGAAGCACTGGAGAAAACAGGGGTGTTATCCATTGAAAGAGTTCAATTTCAAGAACAGTAGTTGAACACATGACCTCTACACAGGACAGCAAATGTGAACATGTTTTATGGATACACATAAAACATTATCATTAAATGAATGAAGATAACATTAATAGGAGGATGAGTTTTTTCCACCCATTTAGGTTTAAAAATATTTCCTGTTTCTATTCACATTTCCTGTTTCTATGGTGTTGTGTTCTTTTCATATATCTGCCTCCACTTCTTTCTCTGGATGGTCACACCAGCTTGTCCATAGTTCATCAGCCCCAGTAAGCCAAGCTCCTCCCCAGGGCTCTGATGAATCACAAGGATTTGACTCAACAGATGCTCACTAGTGTAAAGTGAATCCCACAGCTTCCAGTATCCCAGTGCTCAGCACTCATACATGTCCCTTAGATGACAGATCCTGGGAAATTTGAGTATTCAGGACAAATCTCATTTGCAGTAGCATCTCTGTGCAAAATGGTAGTTGCAAAGTGCACACATTTCAATTGCAGGTTGACTGAAATTTACACAGGTGCATGAAACCCATGCACTTCTCCTAGGTTTGTTTCGTTTAAAATATAATATTAATAATTTTATGATTCTTCTAGTGATTTTTTGACAATTTTATTAATTGTTTTAAAACACAATTGCCAACATCACTGACACTCAAGGTGTCAAAAAAGTGAAAAGAGGATACAGTGAACATTAAACTTCTCTATCTTTGTTTTAATATTTGCTACCTGATCACATTTGATTTTCCCATCCTACTGCAAAATATTTGCATATTGAATATTGGCTTTTCAGCTGGAGTACTGAAGTTGTGCAAATAGGGTGGCTTTAGAAAATCAATATTCAGTGCAATTGCCTCTTGAATTGGTTCATTGGTTTGTTGTTTCCAAGTATTACTTACATGGTTTTCTGATCTCATGGTTGTCTGTCTGTCCCTCTTAATAAATATTGCATTCCTTGACCAATTCAGTCAAATCTGGTTCAGCATAAAGATTTCAAGGATATTAAGCTTCCAGAGAACCTAAATTGTTTCAGTTCTGGTGCCCATTCCGGTCTTCTATTGCATATTCCAGAGCCAGGTCTTCCCCTGCTTTGTGTTTAAAAGGCAAAGATGAAAAACTGTATGTGTGTACTTAGGATGAGTTTCTCAAAAGCTCCTCAGACTCATTAATGTTTCTATATTCCATCAGTGTTTTTGAAAATCTTATCCTATGACACTTTTACATATAAATACTCCAACAGTATCCTTAATTGTGCCAAGCTCAGAGGATAAGATTTACTATTAAGTTGTTGGCATTTTTTGGAGAGGAATGGTTCATAGAGGCTCTTTGGAGCACAGTGGAGCACCAAAGGCAAATCCTAACCAGTTGCATGGAAAACTACAGGCACAGAAACAACTGAACATGATCAACAATGCTACTTAATTCCTACTGCACTGCACAATCCAGAAAAGACTTCTGGCTTGTCTTTGGCTCTGTTGTGGATTAACTTCAAGAGGCACCATCCACATGGGATGGGTTTTCAGCCCCTCCAAAAGGAAGCCAAACCATGGAATTTTTGTTCAGTCAGTGAGATATATCTAAAACCTTGAGCACTGCTTTGAAATGATTCCCTATGGTGTGTACACATTGGGGAGAAAATCTGCTTGTAAATGAAATTACAGCAGTGCTAGTAATCCAAAGAATGGCAAGATGCTTGTATGAATTGCTGATTAATTAGTTGCAAATAAAATTTCTTTTTAGTTCTATTTGAGAGAAAAGGATCTCAGGCCACTTGCTGCTTTAATTTTGTTGTTCTTTCATGTTTAAATGAACAAGTTAATTTATTACAATTTGCTTTATTATTTTTTTTTAGCCCAGATTGGTTTTATCCAGTCTCAAATTCTGACACATTACCATTTTTAAAAATGGTGAAATTTAGTAGAGTAAACATCATCTTGGTACCAATGTTTTTTCATAGCATGCTGCCTTTCTTTATTCCTAGTAAGTTGCACATGTTATGTTAGAACAGTAATATTTCTAAACCATCCCTTTGCATAACATGGGACAACATCAAACTCTTCCTGAGTGAAGTCGCACCCAAATTTAGGCAGTGATTTGTTGTTGGAGAAATATCTCCCTCGCAGTTACAGCTCTTTTATCAATCTCTTTTCTTAGGAAGGCTCCTCACATGAAGCAACTCTTGGTTCTCTCTCATACTCTGTGCCTTCCACTGTTCCTTCTCAGTGCCTGCCAGCACACTAAACATTAAGATTACACAGAAATGGGATTGTTTCACCCAGGTGGAACAAGAGGTTGTTGCTGAGCTGGTGACCCTTAACTGTACCATCACATGACTGTAATGCATTTTTCTGCATTTGGGGTGGCTGAAGAAGGTGGGGTGTGTTACAGTCACTGATTCTCAGCAGTCTTGAAGGATAGAAATCCTTGTCTTGTGTCTCAGAGCTTCTGTTCTCCCATGAAAAGAAAGTGAGAGTCGTTCAGTCCCCTTATCATTTCCTGGAGCCGTGCTAAGCCTGAAGATCTTGTTAACCACTTCCTTTGGTGCATTTTTATGATTGAAGCACTGTACGTTTTACAAGCTTGGCTCACACAATTTCCTTTCAGAAAGCATGAAATAATACATTCTATTTCTGTTGTGTGTGATTCCTGAGAGCTGAGGGAAAGAAAAGCAAATTGACTCAGGGTGTGACCTCCTTCTCTCAGTGGTAAGAGTCCAGAGCAAGCACCCTGCCCTGAAAAAGCTTCAAAGTGCTGCCACGCTTGCAGCCCCCCCAGTGCAGTGCAGCAGTGTCAGTCCTGCTGCTGCAGCCACCCAGTGGACTCCAAGTGTTTCCACGGCACATGGAGCCGCTGGGAGATGAATTTTCTTTCCATATCTAATTAATCAGGCCAATTGCTGCAAGTTGCAGTGTTCAACCTGCTTTTATGTGTGGCTGGCAAGAACCTGACTACAACAGTCTGTTGTGTGATACTTTGTTGAACATCCAGCATGTATCAGAGCTCTTCAAAATGTAGGTGATACAACTGTATTATGTACTGAAAATTTCCTCTAAATACAACCGTGACAGCAATGTGAGAAACCTTTCTGCTCACTTACAGTTATTAAGACCAAATCTTCATTCACAGGCACTGCTTCATAGATTGAAGATCATTTTCTTTAATCAAACAATTATTGGGACTTTCAGTAAATAAATTACTATAGAAGGTTTCTGCAAGACCCTTTCCCCCCCTCCCACGTGGGTAGTATCAACATCCTACGTCTGTCTTGAATAACTCAATAAGTATTTTGTGATTTATGGATTTATTTAATTTAATCTATTAGCTAAACTTGTCTTTAAATATTTGTTTTAATTTAGTAATCAACAGTTGATTCAAACAGCTGAAACTTATGTTTTGTTTATATGCTGGCATTACTTCAGAGTTAGATACTTCCTAATAGTTATGTCTTGATGCTCTTTGCCTAGAACATCTGCAGTTCTGTTATGAATAATTTTGCATGCAGTGTTCATTTCTTTGCATAGTTTTTCTTTCATTTAGTGAATCTCTGTTGAAAGGTCTCTTTTTTTTGCCATATAGTTTCACAAGTGCACACATATATTTATACACACACACACACACACAGACACACACATTTTTAAAAGGCAGATTAAGTTATTAGATTGAAACTTTTTTAACGTGAAGTATAACAATAAAGCCTCCAAACAGACTTAAGGAAGAAAGCTGTGAAACTTGCCAGTTTCTCCAAAGAGGAAACATTTATGATGGGCAGGGGCATCTGCATTAAGGAAGAGAAGAACTGAAATTTTTCCTTGGATCCAACTATACCACTCTCTCCTAGAAGTGCATAGGAACATGGGGTGAGAAATAGGAACCATTTTCTTAAAGTCCACTCCAGACGATCTGATGACATATTTGCCAACTGAACAGAAATCAAATAGGTTTGTGTTATGACCTAGAGGAAATTATACCATCTTCCTCCAGTTCCTCTCCATTAATAAATAACCAAGCACTTCCCTGCTGTGAGATGATGGGCTGAGGATCAAATCCATTCCTGGCTTTGATGTGTTCAGATACATCATCACTATGGATTATGTCTGTATCTAAAAACACAGTGGTGCAAGTACCAGGTTTTGGGAGAACATGTAGCAGGTAGAAGTAGAAGTAGTTCTGGAACAAGAAGAAACCGTGGAGGAGGAAGCCCAAGTGAAGAGATTCCATGGCGCTGACATTACCTCAGATTTTGGAGGAAAGAGGCTCACAGGGGGAACAAAACACTTGAAGGTGCAATATCATCTTTCTAGGTCTTTAAATCCAGCCACATACTAAATGTTTGGGGCTTTGTGGGTGGATCCTGTCGAGAAGAAAGACTGAATTGGTAGACAGGGCTTTTGAAAAGGCCATCAGCTTGCAGGTTTTTCTCAGCTCCCAGCATAACACTATAAATATACCGAAGATTCTGACATTTTCATGAATGAAAAATAAAAAGGATAAGGTCAGAACAAATGGCCTTATACATATCTCAAATGACAATTGCATATTATTTTCAGGATTTTAAAGCAGGACATCATTATCTGTGCTGAATGATGCTGTGAGGCTGCTGGGAACAGCACGAGTGAGGTTCTGGTGTCCATGCAGCCGTAGCTGATTCTGCTGACTAACAGATCATTTGCTTTTCTCTTCCTATCCAGATTCTCTTGTGATTTTCACAAATGTGCTAGCATTAATAAATTCCAAAGAGAAATATTCCCCCTTCTTTATGTCTATTTCAGATCATATTTTGGAAAAAAAGAGTGTAGATCCTGTCTCCATATTTCACAAGGCCAAAAATTCACTAAATTTAAGTGTCTGGGAATTTTACTGAATGCTTTAGGGACATCCATCTAGACTTAATGCATTCAGGAAAGCTGATAATTCCTTACATTAATACGAAGACTTAGCTGCTTAATTCCAGGCTTCCAGGGGTATTGAATATGGCAGTCTGAATACATTTTCTGTAGGTGTGATGGACTTGGTAATTAACTGATCTAATCCATGCCAAAGGATTATCAATACCTTCATATCCCACAGTAGAGGATGGCAGTGGTAGCTAGATATGTGTTGCGTTCTAAAAATTAAGTATTTGCATATGTATTTGAGTGTATAAACATACACATTTTTTCACTACATTTTTATGGTGAGGTGATATCTAATTGCAACTAGGATAGCATCAACATTTAAAATATTTCCCTGATAATGACATTAACATTTCTTGTCCATGGGGTGGGTGGTAGTAGCTTGTGTCACCATACACAGGAATAGTCTTAGAAATAATATTTTCTAAAGGGGTCAAAGTGGCCAAATATTATAGTTAAATGAGGCATAAAGGCAGTTGTAGTATTTTCCTTATGAAATGGTTAAAAACCATATGCAGGAGAGAAGGAGTTAGGATGTAGGTATTGTCTTCCCCAATGATTGATGGAAGAATCATTTTTGATGACTCAAAATAGTTTTTCAATTTTTATCAGCAGGATACTGAGAATGAAAGAAAAGAAAAACTTCTGTTCAAATCTATTTCTGTGTGATTTTTAAAAAAATTATTATTCCTTATTTTTAAGTACAGGCAAATTTAAAAAAAGAAAAGAAAATATATATTCAAAATGAAAATCCAAATAAAACCAGTGTTTGAAGGTGTTTTGTGTGTATTATATTCATTGAATTAGACATAAATCTGTAAATGGCTGAGATCAGCCCTATATTTTCAGTCAGCAGATTTTGCAAATCTGTTGAGGCAGTGCCTCCTCTGCAATCTTAACTGACTTTAGTATTCAAACTTTTGCAATAGTTTTGTAGTGTTGAGTCCACACAAAAATAGAGAACATTATCTATGTTTTTAGTGTTATACAGGTAAGCCTCTAAAGAAAATCCTACAATTAATTTAATCCTACACTTAACATTTTTGTATAATAAATATATTTATATATTAATAATAGCTATCAGCTTGCTTAGTCTGTGAATAGATTGAAGTGCTTTTCTTTTCCATAAGAGGGAGGTAACAGATGTCTGACATGATAATTCCACCATATGGCAATTCCATCTTCTTTCTAGTGCAGTATTAAAATAATAATGATGAACACTGAGCAACATTGTTAATCTTAGTAGGTGGAAGTTTCAGCATTGTTAAGAAGCAACAAGGTTTGATTTTAGCTTAGTGTTGAACATCAGACAAGGTGTACTGTTGTTTTCCCTCTATAGTCCTGGGTTGGTTATAAAATGAGCTGGATAACTCAACAAGAATGGTTTTGTAATACAGTATGCCTTCTTTCTATCTTTTTCCCCTTCTGTTCTGAATATATAGCTGTTCATATTTCAGATCATACTCGGGGTTTAAGCACATTTTCCACAGAATTACTTGCAGATTTTGCTCATGCTGTTCAGGTGACTAGCAAACCAAACAAATGGCACGTTTTCTTTTTGGCAAGGCAAGGTCATCAGTAAAAAACTATACTCACATGACCTAGGTAGATGGAGCCAAAGGGAGAAAAAAAAAAGGAAAAATAGATAAGTATTAAAGGAAGTGTATTCAGGTGTTTCAGTCAGGTAACAAGGAGAGTCCATATGCCCATGGGAGAAAACAGGAATGTAGAGTAAAACTCCTCACTGGCATTCCGTGTCAAAGAAGAGAAAAATGAAGTGGCAGGAGTGAAAGTCACAGTGTGAGCAGAGTTTTATTTAGAAATACTTACAGTATGACAGAACTGTAATGGTGCATTTCCTGAGTATTGGCTGTAATCATTGAAATTGCTTTATTTTTTTCAGTAGCGTAAAAGGAAATTTTCTAAAATCTATTGCTGATGAATAAGGCACATGAGATTTTTCAGATTATACATGTGGGGCCTCAGTATGCAGAGGAATTTCAGTTCAGGATAGTATTTAAATATATGTGTTTTCTTTAAACATGTTCTTAAGTAAATGCTGCAATTGGAAGGGATTTAAACATGTCCTTTTCAAGTCCTGTCTTGAATCAAGTAGCTTCTTGAACTTAGAAATAATAATGTCTGTTCTGGTGCCATCTTTAAGCTAAAGGTAAAATCTCAATCAGTTCTCATTCATTCCCTACAGAAGAAGGAGTTCTGTTTTCTTTCATCTTTCTAATTAAGATGTGCCATGAGGTGTGATTCTGACATATGAGCCACCGTTCTGTAACAGTGAAAATTTGAAATTAATGAAATGTTTTATTTCTGTCCAAGTAGACCATCTGTGAATTACATTCTACAAAATCTCACTCACAGGTGATAGGGCATGTAAAGTGTACTCTGATTTGCTCATTTTAAATAGTTCATTAATTATCAATGTCAGCATTCTCTTAATTGTGGTTCTTTTCTGGATCACCAGCAGAGCATTTACTGGTGATCTTTAGAGAAGATAGCTCATTACTCTGTAGCTCTCCTTCTTTTTTTCCCACTTGCTTTACCGCACTACTGACAGTTAAAAATACATGAATAATTGACAGACTGTTTTCCTACATACTCTGCTGTCATATTTTACTCAAGAGCCTGTATTTAACTTCCTGTGGGAGAGAAGTGATCTGTGGAATCTTGAATAGAAGGTATTTAAGGGCTGTGAGGCCTTTTTTTGTAAAGATGAAGTTTGGACAATGAAGGCACTGAGAAGTTAGATAGGAGTAATTAATCTTCTCAGAATATCCCATAGTTATAACAGTTTTGGTGAAACTTAAGAAGATACAGGGTGCTAGCGAATAAAACATGAATACACATAACCATAAACAAAAGCAGAGCTCATATATGTCAATATTATGGCATAATATAAATTTTACTATAACTTTCTCCAGTACAAACTTTGATGTCTCTCTCCAAGTTTCCATCCCTGACTTTGACAAAGAAGAGCTGGGATAAATGTGGATGATGCTACTAACAATGTCAGTCCTTTTCTGCCTAGGCTGGCAGCAAAGCTCTCATTTAATGCTGCTTTTCACTTGTGCTCCAGGAACTGGAGTGCAAACCTCCATTGAAAGCACAGAAAGTTGCAGCAGATGTTGCATGGAATAATCTGCAGCCACTTTTGACCAAGAGGAAACTGCAAATAGTGGACTATAGAGGAAACTCCTTGGGCTGTGCTGACAAGTTTCTTAGTATCGTCAAAGCACCTACATTTTTGTTTCTCTGAGAGGATTTATTTCTCAAAGAAGGACAAAAAGCTATTAGTACCATTGAAAGCAGCCAAATAGTTAAATCGTAATTTTCTAATTTTTTTTTTTAAAGTTACAAACGAATATGCTCTGAGAGTTGGATCAGGAATATGTATTATCCTGGCACCAGACATGGACAGAAAGTAAATGGTAACAGATCCTTGACTTTAGCAAATAAACAATGCTGTTTGATAAGTGTTTCATATACCAAGCCAAATTCTCAGTCACTGTGGTACAATTCTATTGACTTCAGTTACGGGCATCAGTGTAGCTGAGAGGAGAACACGACTTACAAAATTCTAATTTTATTGTGCTTAAAAAAAGGAGAATGCAGGAGCTCTTGGGATGAGAATTTCAAATGAAAAATAGGCAAAGAGACAGTGAACCACCTCAGTATTCAGCCCATCCTTAATCACCAGCTATGCAGGTAGACCCCAATATTGTGTGCTATGGCATCTGCAAATGATCAAAGATTTAGGCCCAAAATCAGTGTTCATTTATACAGGTCAAATTAAAAGCAACAGATCTGTGCTGGGATAAGATTCTCTTTTCCTGAATACTATCCTACCATCTCAGGGAGTGCATTTAATTTGCATTTAATTTGCTGAACACATTTTCTGATTCAGATTTTGTCAGTACTTGAACATTGCTTGAAGTCACACGGGACTTGACACAGTTGCCTACACAGAGGCATCTAATGCCAATTTGGCTGCTTTTGTGGCAACAAGAGGACCCTCCCTCGAAATTTTCTGGGTTTTTTTCTCAGACGAGGATCATACTCCTAGCAACATAATGGCAATAACACTAATATTTAACTTCTAACACCTCCTTTACAATCAGTGTGTCTCTTTGGCTTTTGCTAGGGAGAAGGGATTGCTCTGCTCATTCTGCCAAAGTGACCAGTTCAAATTCGGCAATCAGTAGAGACAGGGCAAGGGAAAGCTTGGGTCCCAGGTGAGTTTTACCGTATATAATAAGTCAGCAAATGGTTACAGATTTACAACATACACAGCCCCGAACCACTGTGTTAATCAGGCTTTTCTTTTTTTTTTTTTTTTTAAATCATATAGCTGAACAGAAGAAAGTATTTCAGGTTAAGTGTGCATTCCTAGATTTTCAAGCAAACAGGTTTTTTTCTTCCCTCATATGAAGAGGGTAAAAAAGGTAATTGTATTTGTTATGGTGATAGAGAATTTGTGCTGGTTTCAACCAGCTGCTGAAATCAGTGATAAGAGGCACTGGCCTCCCCCACTACTGCTGGATAAAGAGCTGTTGCTGAGTCTATTTCTCAAGCTTAAGCCAAATTGCTTTGAAAGCTTGTGAAATTCAATTTGCAAGAGAATGGAGGATCCTCTCCATGTAATTTCAAAATGTGAAAAATAGTAATTGCTTTCACCTCATTCAGACTATCTATGTACGTAAAATGGCCGCAATCCTTCGGGTCCCAGCCTCCTCTGCCACTGGAGTCAGGAAGACGTTGAAGCCACACCAAAGTGTGGGAGATGCTGGACCCCACATCTTTTTGTCACATCCTTTCCCTTCAGTGAGCAGGCACATCTGCTGCATAGCTGTGCCTTTCTATCTGCTCAAGGCACTGCTTTGTATCTGGACAAATTATACAAAAAAGAGTTTGTTATGATAACTCTCTCTTTAATTGAGCATGTTTGTGTTTGTTTCTTCAACGTGGAGGATAATTCTGTATATGAATAGTCTGGCTTGATCTCAGATTTATAAGGTGTTTAGATTTCTTCTGTTCAGTAGAGAGAAAACATAAGTATTAGTGGATTTTTTACAAGTCTCCTGTTAGGAGCCATCCTTGATCCTATGGCTGGCTTGCCTGCTGGTAATCTTTCTCAGTGCTTGAAGAGCTGACAAAAGCATCTGGGTCTCCCTGGCAGTAATTAGGGCAAGCTAACTGCCAGCTGTGCTGGAAAGTAGCTCTGAGTTTTGATGAAATGCAAGTGCAAACTGCAAGCTGGCTGGTTACCCATGCATTGTTTCTGGTATGCAGGTCTATACCTTTACAGAGAGGAACCACTGCAGTCCGTTGTGTTTAACTGAGACTATTATCTCATGGGATTTTTTTTAACTCAAAAATTCCACTGAACTCTGGTGTTGAGAACACCAAGCTCAGAGTGAGGCGTTGTTTTTTTTTTTCCTTCTCTTGCACAGCTGTAAATGTAGAATTGCCTTTACAAATTAATCAAAAGCTTCAGTTTTCAAACACTGAACTTCAAAAAGCTAATGGAGGAACCTTCCTCTACCCCAAAAAAGACGAAGAACAGCAGTTCTCTTGATGTCAAGTCATTGGGTATTAAGTATTGATGGAGTTTCCTCCAAAGTAAAACAAACATGCATAAGCCGGTAGGTGGAAAAAAGATACCCTCAGTTTGCAATCTAGTAATTTTGTGTCCAGTAATCCTACCTCCCCTAAAAACAGGAACAGGAGAAGGGATGCTTAGGGTATCTTTTACCAACACTCACAGCATCCACTGTGCATTTGTGCTCTCAGGATTAAACAACTTTGTTTGCCATGGAGATGATTTGTAAGCTAAGGGTGTAAGTGGTGTATTGTGAATGACCACATGCCCAGCAAAAAGGTGTGGGGAGCAGCAGCTAGTTATGAAAATTTATCTATTTGGATTTGGATAATTTTATTTGTTGTGTGTTTGTTGTGGTTTTTTTCTGTTTGTTTGGGTGGGATTTTTTTGTTTTGTTTTTGGGGTTTTGTTTTGTTTTGTTTTGTTTTCTTGGTTTTTTTTTTCCGTTGGAGAGAGTAATGGTTTAATTTGTGAGCAAAATCCTGCCCAGCTCCTCTTAACTTAGGGCAAAGTAGTCCTAGGGTCTGAAGATGCCCTGAGATCCTGCTTTGTCTACAGTTCTGTCTCTGTGACAGATGTTTATTGGTCTTGACACTCCTTTCTTTGATATTCATTACAGTGCCATTACAAGGATTCTGTTCTTCTTATAAAAGCTAAAGCAGCATCTTCTGATTTAACAGATAAGAAACAGAAATCCAGCATTATAAAATAAGAGATGTCGTTTTCAGTAAATCACTTGAAGGCTTTTTTTTTTTTTAATCTTTGTCTTATTTTATGACTTCAGGATTATCAGATGATCTTCCTGCATTTCTTCTCATGTTGTATCATCATCATTTCCTCAATCTCTGCAGGAAGCAGAGCATCCCCTCCCTCATCATAAGTATTAGTGCTCCTCTGTAGACTGACTGAGAGCAGGTGCTATTAAGACCCGCAGTTATTTTTTTCTTTTCTTTTCAGAGGTAATTGTCAACAAATGCTGATTTATTTATTTTTAAGATCATAAATGCATTTGCCACAGCACTGCACCTTTGCTGTCACTCATGCTCAGTTCCACCATGGTGTGCCCTGAATCTGTTTTGTGACATGACACAATTATATCTCAGGGAGATTTGCTCTTCCCTTCCCTATGTAGTATGATTAATTTATATGCAGTTAATACATGCTTGGAATGAAATAAGTTTTTCATCCTTCTGCCTTTCTTCATGTTTTTGTGCTCAGTGGGTTTTTTTGTTTGTTTGTTTGTTTGTTTTTTCTGAGAGGAAGGTTTTCACAAAGCTGTTTTGGCATTTATTTTCACTGAGAAGCTTAGTTAAATAATTGAAACAGCCGAAAAATGGTTTAGAAAAGGGGCAAAATGTATTTTCTTGTTTTGCTTTATGAACAGCAGAGTTTGAATACCAATGCAGACACTACAATAAATTAGATTATCTCAGTTCAGTATTCTGCACCACAGTTCCAATCCCCATCATTGTCCCAATCCTCATATCTATGAGACAGAAAGATTAAGTAATAATGAAGACATGTCACTGCACCTGCTTTCACAGTATCAGGCTACACAGAGTAAATTCATCCATAGTTTTGTTTGTCCCCCTCTGGCGTTATCTGTTGTTCCCAGCTCCCAGATGAGGGCTCGATCTAGATCCCCACAGACTCTAAAAGCACATTTCTAATCATTGCCTGTTCACATTTGCCTACAGATTTTGAAAACAAGCTCCTTTTAAAGGTCTCTCTACATAAAGTAAACACTAAGCATCTGAGTTGATGTGTAGTTTCATTTGTTAGCATACCACTAAACTGTAACACTGGTTAAATGTTGAACATCTGGCACATAAGGCAGTTTAGTGGCTCTGATGCTGTGGCTGGCATGGGTGTTTTTTCAGAGGGTATTTTGGAAAGGGTAAGAGCTCACCATAACAAGGTTTTCAGCTGTGTGTAGCCTCTGAGTCCTCCAGAGCCACCCCACAACAGCTTATGTCCTACCCTGTCCAGGTTGTTTTGCAGCTTCTGGGCTTGCCTGGGACATCCAGCTCAGCACAGCCCTTACCTCTTACTGGCACAGCTTTGACTTCCCTAACAACTTCTGAGGATACATGAGACGAACATATGATGGGATATGTGACAACAGAGGAAATAAACCCAGGAAAAGGCTGCAAGTCCAGAAAAAAGGATCAATTTCCTTACATTGCTCTGCCCTCTGAATAAATTACAGCCATGTCAAAGCTGTGTTGTGCTTTAGCACTGGCATGGCCTTTGGCTTTCAGTCTCTTTCTTTATTCCAGCTTTTTTTTTCTCTTCTCTAAATTCTTCCTCCTTTATCAGTAAGCATTATATTTTTTTACATGCTTTTTTTCTGTTTCACTGTTATGCACTGTGATGATGTTCCCCTTTACTGTCCTCTGGCTGTTTTGATTTTGGCTGGTTTTGTTGTTTTGGATTTTTTTTTTTTAATATCAAATAGCTCCTTGTTGTTAAGTTCATGTGCCATCAACCTCACTGAGAGAGTCTGAGTACCATTGCAGCCATGTAATTGACTGGATATCATTTCACTGAAAGGTCACAGTGTGCTTTAGAGGGTTTTTTCCCTTGTCATAGCAGCATTTTGGATAGGATGTTTTGCTTCATGCAATTCCAGACCCTTAGTTTGAACTTAAAGTTTTTCTTACTCTGTAAAGGAAACTATATTCCATATTAAGCCTAATTTATTGTACTCAACAGCTGCTGTTATGATGCATCAGAAATGGCCTGTCACGATTGATATGTTTACACTGAACCACAGCATCTTAAATGATTTCCCCATGTACTTCTGTCCTCATCTGCTCAGGCCTTAAGCTTTGGGAAACCCAGACAAGTGAAATGAGGAGATAGGGAGTAGGAGGGAAGAATCCTACAGACCCTGTAGCTCTTCCTGACTTGGCTGATACTTTTACTAATACGAGGAAAGCTCTGCAGATGAAAAGCAGGGCAGGATGGGCCTGGAGATTAAAATTCTGTTTGAGTGCTGAAAACAACTCATGTCTCCTGTTGTCCTGCAGTGGACTAGACACGAAGTTATCCTTCGGCTTGGTGCTGATTCCTGCAATGGCAGCAGTGAGGATGTTTCCTGCTGTTTCCAAAAAAAGGACCAAATATCAGCCTTTCTCTATACGTCAGTAGTCCAAGCATTACATTTGTTGTTGGTTCTTCTGCAGCAAGTCCTTGTCCCTTTAGGTGATGTAACAAAAATGTGAATAACAGAAGTATTTCTAAAGATAAGTGCTATTAAAAACTAGGCGCAACCCTTGTAGTGTTGCCATAACTATAACTTCCTCATTTTACAACCCAGAGTTCATACTCTCAGGTTCTACTCTGCAGACCAGAGAGCTAGAAATTAATATTTTTAAAACTTGAAATGAAATTATGATATATGCATTTGCAAAGGCTGGAGTGTAGAGAACAGTGACAGATACCATTAAGACCTGAAGGTCTTACAGTGAAAACTGGCCACATGTATATGTGCCAGAAAAGAATAAACCTAGGGTTTCATAGGAGTGTCACCTTAACATTTTATTAATACACTAATTTATTAGCAATATACACTAGTGTATTAATAAACTTCAGAAATGGCTGGTACTTTAATCTAGAATAGTTATTGTAATAGAAGGCTTCCCAGGTAATTTTTATTGCTCTCCTGTGGGGCTGAAGGTGTTCTGATACAATGGAGTTTGCATATTCAACACAATTTAAGACCTATGAGAAGGTCATTTGTTAAAGACAAATGGTGAGTCTGAACAGCTCTGCTTTATAGCTTGTCTTTGGACATAAATGGAAGCTTCAAAAGAATAATAATGCCCAAGCTGGTAAATAATATATGTCATCCTTGCTAATCTAGAAAAACGGTGCATGCCACTTCAGTCTGTAGATATTAACTCACTTCATTGTCTGAACAGAGACCTTTGTAAATCATTTGCCTCATTTAATAGATTATGAATCAATTGCTGTGAATTGGGGAGTTTTGTGACTTCTGTTTTATTGGATGTAATCTTTCTCCTGTCATGGGTGTTCCAGGGAATCAGGTTGTTATGACCCACTGTAGATAGCAGAGATGTTATTCCCTTGCAGGAAAACTTCTCCTGCAGGCTGTAAATTGAAGTTGAGAACTAAATTTATTCTGCCTAATTCTTCACGCTGAATGGCTGAACTTCGAACCGGTCCCATAGCATCAACTTCGGTATAAATTTGACAACTATGCATTTCCAGTATTTATGAGTTGTATAATTTAGTATAAAATATTGCAGTTGTTTTTCTGCATGTACTGTGCTTTAAATAGTTCAAGTATTTTATTAACTATCAAGTAGTTTGTATTCCAATTGGTGTTTTGAGGTTTGTCCAACATATTTTATGGTTGTATTGTACTCAGTTTGAGTGTTTGTACATTGTCGGTGCTCAATCTTTTTAATAACATTTTTGATATTTGATATTATTTAATTTTTCTGGGCTATGGTTTTCAGACAACACCAAGAGGTGCCTTCTCTTATCAAACAAGAGTGCATTATAATAATAATCAGATTGAGAAATGAGAAAAACCTGAATTTAGCAACCCCAGGCATTTAAATATCTTCACCTTTAAATAATGCCTTACAATTTTTGCAGATGCCAGAGAAGTCCAGTGAGTTTAAATATCAAGAAGAGTGCAGTACTTTTATTTTTTTACAGATTTGGGGTTGTCATTTATTTTTCCAGTTGAGTAGATGCCCTTATATTTACAGCACAAAATGCAGATGGAAAATCAACATCTTTTTTTTTAATGTGGCTAGCTCAGTTCGATTTATATTAATGTATATTGATATTAATGGTTGTGGACACTGAAAGTGTTTTCATATGAGAGGTTGCAAAGAGCCACTGTGACTCAAGCCTGATTTCCAGTGCCTCCTATGCCTGTTTCTTGGAAAGTAGATACTCTTAGGATCATGTGGGATCAGATTCTGACTCTGTTGAATCACAGTGCTGTAAATTTGTGTAGCTGTGTGTGTAGGCATCCAGAATAAAACTGCATGGGAAAAATGCAAGTGGAAACTTTGGTCAGTCCCCTTAGTTATGTGGAGTGATAAACTAGTCATTGAAAGTCCTTTTAGCCACTTTACAAGATAGTTGTGAAGGCTTCTTTTTGAACTTCCCTTCTCTGACTTCTGCTATATATTTCTTCTTTCAGGATCAAGCATTTTTTTCTGTCTCTGGCCTCTCTTTGATAAGTCTGTTCCTCTAACCAGCTGTGTCAGGCTTCAGAGATACTCTTAGAAACACCTGTCCTGTGGTATAGAAGCTTGACAGTCATTCAATTTATATCTTTTGCTAGTAATTCAGGAGTTCAAGTGTAGGGTCAAATCCAACACGTTTTTTCATTTTTTTTCTAGTGTTGCTGCCAATCAATGTTAAAATAGAAACATTCTCCAAGAGGATCAAAATTAGTGCCCAGAGAGGCATGTTAATTGTGCAGAAAGCTGAGACATGAACCTTTAAACTTCTCTCGCCATCCTTCTCCTGTGTCCAGCTACTAAACCTTTCCATTTCTGGGCATATTTTGCTCTTTACGTTTTCTTCCCATTGGACTCAACAGTGCAGTGTATTTCTCCCAGTAGCTCCTACCCCAAGGCATAAACCCAGCTAATGAGTAATATTGTCTCTGTCCTTTGCTCTGCCTCTCAAATGGTCTCTTTTTATCCCACATGGATGAGAAGAGGTGCCTTCACACAGGACTTACTTTGTTTTGGTTCACAACCAGTAATGAGATTTTGAGTTCTGGAGATAGTAAAGAAGTGGCCTGGGGGCAAAGCCATCAATGTGTTGATGCCATGGCTGGGTCAGCAGGTGATCAGAGCTGCCCTGTAGTCCGTCCACATGAAACACAAGATCTGTAGTCCCTCAAGTGTGCAGGAGGGCAGATGCTCTCCACTGACAATTAACCACAAAGCATAGACCTCATTTTAGAGTGTCCTGTCCCTCAGCTGGGAGATAGATCTAATTTTTAGGCCTCTGTGTCAGTGATGCTTAAAAGGTTTTGTGAACATATAAAATAAATCCATTTGGGATTTTGAGGTCTGATTGGTGTTTTTTTCTCTTCAAATATCCTGGGGCTAGTATTCCCTTTGATGCCTTAAATTGTAACCATATAGATTCAGTTTTAGTCTCCACATGAAGTAAATAGGATGGAAGTAGGATTAGTTGAGCAGGAAGTCTTTTTAAGTAAGCTTAAAGGAAAGACTGCTTCCCACTTTTTTGTCTGAGAGGAAAGGTTGGTAGAAGTTTTGGAAGATTGTCCTGAAATGCTTCACTCATTTTCTCTATCTGGATGAGAAGGAGAACTCTATCACATATCATAAGATGTCTTGTGATTGTCTTCCCATTATAAAATAATGTAATAAAATAACACTGAAAATGAATCAGAAAATGAAAAATTTGACACTGTACAGGAAAAAGGGCTCTTAATGTTTAATAGCTACCACTAAAGACCCTAATTCAGGCTACCAGTTCTGATGCTTTTGTAAGTAAAAAGAGGTGTAAAACATTGTTTAAAACATATGTGCTGTGAGGCTGGGGTGTCCTTTGTGTTTCATGACTGATAAGGTGTTGTCCCTAAATAAATCCTGCAATTCTAGCTGCAGTGACACAAATAATAGAACATGAAGGTATGAAAGAAAATGGCCAATTTGAGTGATAGGAAAAGAAGCTACACTTCATTTTGTCTTCGAAAATAAGGCACAGTGAAGATATGATTGCCTTTCTTGAAAGGTTGTATAGTATTTCCACCATATAAACCTCTCCCTGCTTACATTTTTTGAATGACTCAATGACTTGTGCACATTGTGCAGTGTATTTTTCATTTTTGAGAGGTGTGTTAAGTAATGGTTCTGTAAAATTTTAAATGGTGTCATCAGATTCTGATTTGTTTGCAAATTATGTATTGATGCGTAAGGGAGGCAACACCAGGCAGAACAGTGATCCTGAGAAGGACTGCAGCTCACAGAAGTAGTTGTCATTTTGTTTCTCTAATGCTCCATTTTTAATAGGCAAGCATTCCAGCATCAGGCACTTAGAAGAAATTTATTCTTCTATGTTTGAAAAATAATATGAGCCTAAGTTACACTTACTGGACCTCTCCTACCGGTTATCATGCTTTAGCTGTCTGAATGCTATTTATTCTTCAAAATTATTTCCAGCCTTTAGCCTAATGAAAGAAAAAGTATGCTTGTTTCTTTATAGCAAATATGCGAGTAGCAAACAGATTAAAAACACATTTACAGACAAAATATATCTTGACTACACAAGAAAGTCAGATTGACAAATGCCATTGTCTTCTTGTGTTCATTTCAAGTGGGCTTTAGGTAATGCCTGTGTGGTTGTAATCTCTGTGAGGTTACTTTATTAATCAGAACACATGTTTTGAAGTGGCAGTCAAAAAGATGAGGGCTTGGGGTTAAAAGACTTTGAGGCATAATAATTCTTAATCAAAATCTCATTTGGGAAAAAAATGGCACCTGGATTAAGTACAACACCGTGAGTCTTTCAGGGAGTATACAGCAGCCTGTCTTGACAGTGATTTATGCTCTTTTCTGCCTGCCATGCCCAAGTATATTATCTACGTTGACATGCATATGTACACACATCAAGGAATGTCTCAGCACCTGCTACAATGCCTGCACTGGATTTATCCTTGTTGATACTTTGGAATATTGGTCGAGAACGAAGGACGTGGTCCCTTGACACATACCAGCGAGATGTGGCATGGCACGATTTCAGCACAAGCTGGGCATATATTTAGACTCAGCAGCAGAAGTAATTAAGAGTGGAGTTTGATTGTCATCTGGCCTTGCAGTTGTTCTTTCCATGTGAGTCTGGCAACCTGTAACCTCACAAGTCAACAAGAAACCACCCAGTTCCCGTATTCTTTGACATTGCAGGGATTATTTCTGTGTAGACATGAAACAAGCACTCTGTGGGAAAAATATTACAATAATAGATGTGACTCCTGAAATCGTGACAAGTGCAGAATAATTTTGATTGTTCAGAAAATCTCATGCATACATTTTCCTAAATTATAAGTGTGCTGCACTATTTGAAAAATACATAGCCTAAGTATTGCTTCCTTAAGGACTATGAAAAGGTCACTATATAATTTACTCGAAAATTATAACCTTCCAATAGGTTTTGAACCATCCTGTAAATTTAACTAGAAATACAGCATTCTGGTTTGGTGTTTTCTAAGGCACCACTGAAACAAAACAAAAAATATCCAAAAATTAAATTTGGTAGAATAATCTTTATATAAGTGTCAGGTATCACTGCAACTATATTAGATGGGATTTAGTAATAGAAATTATTTATGCACTAGTTTTGCACTAGTTTTTGTTTTGTCTTAATCTCCTCTCTCCTGTCTACTCTCAATGCAGAGGCAATTTTTTCAACCTTGTTCTTTCACTACATGCCCTTGTAAAAACTCCCTCTCCACCTTTCTTGTAGGTTCCATTTAGGTAGTGAAAAGCCACCATAAGATGTCCCTGGAGCCTTCTCTTCTCCAGGCTGAATAATCCCTATTTTCTCCGCCTTTTCTCATAGGAGAGGTGCTCCAGCCCTCTGGTCATCTTTGGGGCCCTCCTCTGGATGTCCAACAGGCTGATGTTCTTTTAATGTTGCAGGCCCCAGAGCTGGACACAGGAGGGGTCTCACCAGACAGAATCACCAGCAGAGCGGCAGAATCCTCTCCCTCACCCTGCTGGCCACCCTGCTTTGGATGCAGTCCAGGATCTGGCTGGCTTTCTGGGCTGCAAGTGCACTTTGCTGGGTCACACCAAGCTTCTCATCAACCAACATCCCAAGTTCTTCTCCTCAGGGCTGCTCTCAATCCATTCTCCACCCAGCCTGTATTTCTGCTTAGGATTGCCCTAACCCATAGGCAGGACCTTGCATTTGGCCTTGTTGAACTTCATGAGGTTTGCCTGGCCCCAGCTTTCAAGTCTATCCAGACCCCTCTGGATGGCATCCTTTCCCTCCAGCCTGTTGACTTTACCACACAGCTTGGTGTCATCAGCAAACTTGCTGAGGGTGTGCTCGATCCCCCTGTCCATGTCATTGACAAAGATGATAAACAAACTGTGGGCAATAATTTCATCTTTTTTAAAAAGCAACTCAAAGCTCCTCTACTTGACAAAAGCTTTTGTGCACCTAAATTGATTTTTCTTTGAAATCTTGGTGGCAGAGTTCTCGAGCTTGCAGTTTTCCCTGTCAAACCAGACACAAAGTTAAGCTGTGTCTGAGTAATTTCAACAATTCTCCACAAAGGAGGCTGTTTTTTCTAGATTGCATATGAACCTCCTGTCACTGAAGAGTTTATTCAGAATTTCCTTCTGATGGTATAATGTAGCTTAGTAACTTTGTTCAATTTTCTGAGTTTATATGCAAGTAGTCAGGTTCCAACCCTGCAACAGTGCACCAGAAAGACAAGATTTTACACAGGTCCTATTCCCTGCCTTGTTCAGGGGAATCATCAAGTTATTCTCATCAAAATATTGCATGGAACATTTAATGGAATATGTGTTATAATTATGAATTTGACCAGGACATATTAAGGAAAAACATTAGTATTTTATCAAGTGAGTGGATCATACTTCAGAAGATGAGTGAGGTTGTTTTCAGGAATAATTTGTAGAAGTGAAGAGTTCAGCCTTGATTTATGAAATGCACAAGACACATTACAAAACAAATTTGAAGGGTGGTATCTTAAAGTGATGAGGACATCTGGGAGAGGTTCAGCAGTGAAAGAAACAGTGGCTAAAAATCACAAATGGGCTGATCTTTGGTCAAAGATGTGTATTAACAGGAAGACTATGAAATTTGCATCTGATTCTGGTTCAGATTTAAGTATCCCTGCGGCAAACCCTCAAATCACAGGCACACTTCTGTGGTAATTTTTTTGCACTATACTCTGCCATATAGTGAATACCTCCAAAATAGGTATCTGGGGGAAAAGCAGAGGTGTGAATACATCGGTGTTTACAGTGTTCAAGGTCCAGATTATTTCAATACAGTGAAGAGGCCTGACTCCATCAGAACATCCTTTGGATCTTAGAAAGAAGTAAACTGCAACAGTTTATAAGTGAAATGGTTTTTTTATCACTATAACTGTATTATTTAGCAAAACATAGATGTTGCAAAGATTATATGTAAGTAAATAAGCCAATTTATTCAGGATTTTAGTGAAACTTTTATGCCAAAACAATCTGAAGCTTCTCTTCTTCAAAAATAACTGTAGGTTAGGGGATACAGAGACGACAGAATACTTTCAGAGAAGACACCTCGTGTTTTTGCATTATCCACTGATTAAACAAAATGAAATGTGTCCATTTTCCTCTGATTACATAGAACACCTTACAGAAACATGGAGAGTGTGTGTGTCTGTGTCTGATTGTGAAACAGACTTTTCTCAATGTTTCATCTCCCTGACCTGCTGTGAAGAGGTGGGTGAACAGAACACATTCAAAATGCGTTTAGTGAACACAAACAAATGGACTTGAAGACACAGTCAGCTGCGCATGACATTGTCTCTCTGATTGTGCTCTGGCTAAAGAAGAGGGTTGTTCTCTGCAGTGGAAAAGACAACGATGAGAAATGTGAGTTTGTACACTGTGAAAAAGAAAACCCAAACCAAACAGATGAGGTAATGTTTTGCAAGAATTTGAAAAGCAAAGGGACATGGGAAAATAAAAAGCTTTAGTAGCATAATGTATCTGGCATTGTCTTTCTCTGTGTTTGCTCTCACCCACACAACAGACCACTTCTTAATTTTTCCATATGTGTTTCCTTTGTATTCTTCATTAATGGTCCTATTTTTCATTATCAGTTGTATACTTCTGGATTTTTTCCTGTCCTGAAAAATTTTGCTTGATTGTTGTCTGTATCCTTCCTCCCTTTTGCTTAGCTTATTTAATCATTACTATTTTTCCCCCTCCAAACCTATTCCACTTTTTTTTTTTCCTGAAGCAACACATTTCTCAAACTGCCATTTCTCCTTGAACTTTACTAGCATCTTTGCAACTGCTATATCCCCATGGGCCTGTTGTTCTCTTGCAGCAATAAAAGCCTACATTTCAAAGCAAGTTTAAGTCAGTATATGTAGACGTGGGATACTTCTGCCAATGCTACGAGTAGCTGTCCTTTTGAATGGACTTTTTTTTTATATGGTGCATGCAAGTGTGGGTACAGGAGGCTTTATTGCTCTGGGCACATCATGTGTGCCATGAGCTAGTCCATACCAGCAACCTAACAGTGCCAATGGAAGTCTCTGTTCATCTGGTGCTGAACCACTCACTCATCTAAGCCAAAACTCCAGCCTCGTTGGGCTATTGATTTGGTAAGCCCTTCTGTGATTGCCACAGAAAGGGAGGAAGGATCTCAGAGAGGTCTGATGTGTGGTTTTCTGGTGAAAGTAAATTCATATGGAACCTGTCTTCTTGTGTATTTGTATGTATTATCCATATATTTCTGCTTTAAGAGGGCTTCCAATCTGCAGTGCCGTTTTTTGCCGAAAACTGTATAACCTCTTTCCTTCTTTCCTTTGTTTGCTTTTATTTCTTTTACCCTATTAAAAAAAAATATAGGAGGAAGGAGAGAAAGAAGTTGAGAACAGAGGAGTCTAAAACTTTTGAGTGAAAAAATATAAAATATTCACTTAAAAGAATCACAAAGATCATCCTTTGTCTCACTGTAAAGTTAGGGCTTTATATGAGTTTTCTTGTGATTTAGTCACCTGTCATAGAGGAACCAGATTTGCTTAGAGCTTTTGTTTGGGGGAGGTGATTTTCCTTTAGTATTAAAAAAAGACAACCCTCAAGGCTTCTAATTATGGCAAGAAGGAAGGGCATTGGGTACCATTTGTTGTTGATGTCATAGGTGGAATGACATGTCTTAGACCTGGGATAGGTCAGCTAATTTTAGACTATTGAGTCACCATTCAATCACTTGGTGATGGCAGTGGTCTACCCTGAGATAAAAACATGGTGTGGTCTTTGCAAAGCAAGATGTAGAAATCACCTCTGAGAAAGGTGCTTTCTTCTTTGTAGCAAAGAATGTGTTACATCTGTCAAATTTCAGCACAGGGACTATAATTGGGTGAGGTATTTCTTGGATTTCAGCTCTGAAAGTGTTCACGAGAAGCCTCTGCTTGTAAGAGGAAAAGATGCATGAACATAACCCCATATGCCACTATAAAATTACCATCTTTTTGCTTCTTAGACTGAAATAAGCCTGTTTTGTAGGCTTTTGTGATAGGAATTTCTTTGGAGACCAGGATGTTTAACCACACATACACTTAATAGCTGCATACCTTTGCAAATAGCTCACCTTATTCCTCAAGAGCTTACTGGTTTATAGTGCCTCTTATACAACTCTCCTCCTATGGTCCAGCTATCCATGTTTGGCTATTTCATTTGTAAAATGTTTCATTTCTGAATGTTATATTCAATGCTTCTAAAAGAACCTTATTTTTGTCACAAAAGTTACGGGTTTTCATGTAATAAACCAACAACGACAGTACTGTGGATTTGTGTAGCCCTTTCCTAAGAGAAGACTTCTGATGTCAAAAAGGGCATGATCATTTTATCATATGCTGGGTTTTATCTTCATAGCCTGTCCTTGTCAGAGGATAAATGATCTTGGAATGATCATCTTGTGCTTGAAAGGTCATAGTTCCCAGAAATTTATGAGGTCATGATCTTTAGTGTTGTCTCATTCATCAATCTCAATGAAATTATGGCAAGAAGTTTTCTGGCCAAAATGGGCCAGAAATGGACCATTGGCTCATCTTACTGCATGTCTTGACTGGAATCGAATTGCTGAATATCTCCAGAGCTTCTGGAACAAACTGCATGGTCCCTTTGGAACTAAATGTTTCTAGGGTCAGGGTGTAACTGCTGGAATTAACTCTTCTAAAAGTACCTGAGCATGGATGGTCTTTAATAAGCAGAAATTGTTTCCCGGAAGGCAAGAAGAGAGAAGTTTGTCTGCCAATGCTTACACTTCCAAAAGCAAAAGCCCTTAGTCAGAAGTTGCTTTTTTGGCTCTTTGTGTGAGCACATGCTTAAGGCATCTGTGTGGAGTGGTTTGCCAGTAGGCTTTTAGCCACAGTACATTCTCTCAGGAACGGCTCTGGGGCATAAAAAATTTTGGTATTTTCAAAACAATTAACCAGAACAGGAAGAGGTTTTTATTAGTTCTGTGATGCATTTATTTGGATTGGAGAGCTGAGGAGAGGCTGGCAAACACTAGGCAGACATCTCTAAGAAATGATAAAAAGCGTTTTTGCAATCAATTCAAGATGGTTTAAAAATTTCATCCTTCAGTTCCCTCCTTGTTTCTAGCTACTAAATCCCATGAAAAAGACATATCTGCTCCACCAGTTCAGATATTCATAGCCCTTGATAAATTAACAGACTGGTTATTGAGAAAAATAAAATTACATTTCTGAATTGGATTTATGATTCTTAAGCAAATGTAACTGCCACATTCTGTGCAGAAAACACATTTACACATTTAAAAGCCTGAAAATAGCAATAATCCTGTTCAGGAGCTACTTTCCTATATAGATTTGAGGATTCATTAATAACTTCTAAATTGTTATTAGAATTGTTTTATTACAACATTTAATTTGCTTGAACTGACTACGTCTTTCTCAAAATTGTTTTAATTACAGAAATAAATGACAAAGCTTAGTGGAGATGCTTATATGACATTGCAGTCATTTTCTGTGTGCCAACTGGAAACTCATTTTTAACAGATGGAACTTACCAGTCTGCAAAGAAGAAACACAAGGCCTTAAAACTTTACTTTATTTGCCTGAAAATAAATTAATATGGTATCATATACACTATTTCTTCTTGGCTTGTGCACTATTAATCAATTATGTGTTACAGCTGCAGAAAAAACCCCAAAGAGTTGTTCATTTTACTGAGGATGCATTTTGCTATTAGGATCAATTTTGTATGTCAACAAGACGTAGCACTGTGGGTTAGAATAACGGTATGACTCCAAATATTTCCTTTTATCTGTGGGGACTGAGACATTTATCATTCTTCCTTCTGGTGTTATGGACAGTATTGTTGCAGATTATTTTGGCATCTTCTTCCTCTCCTTTTTTTTGCTAGCATTCTGCCTGACTGTTCTTGTAGCTCTTGATTTCTTTATAAATCAGTAGGTATAACCTTCTCCCAGATTCTGATTCAGGATAAAGGCTGTAGGTAGCTACAAGATGAAGCCAGGACTTCAGATGCAACCCACCAGGAATAGAAAACCAGCATTTTGCTTCTAGTTGATGAGCTGGTTGATTGCAAGTCTTGTCTCTTCTTTTGAGACTCGCTAATGAACAGCAGCAAAAATGTAGCCCAGGAGTAGCTCAGAAAGCCCTGATTAGGTATGAAAGAAAGAAAGCAGGCATCTCTAGTATGGAGAAAATTAGTGTGGAGCTGGATGACCCTGTGGACTGGGGTAGGAGTAGAGAGAAGAATGCATCGGGATCCTGTGCAAAATCACATCCTTCGGAATAACAATGTATTGAGCAACAAGTTAATTGTTCATTAGTTAGAAATTAAAAAGGAGCAAAGGCATGGGGAGTTCTAAATAACAGGATGAGAAAGCTGTGGTGGTGTGGCCATGGAAAAGAAAATTGTACTGCTGGCCTCTCTCAAGGGAGGGAGAACTGCCACAGATCCTGTCCTACAAGATTAAAAAAAGTCAATTTCTGCACCAGCCAGCCACCCCAGGTTTATGTGGCACTTGCAGGCACACCAGTACTCTACATCCACTGGAAATGTGTGTCTTTATCCCACTGTATTTCAGAAACACACAATATTAAGATAGTTACTGTAGAGTGTAAGAATTGCTGGGAGTTTACATCTTGCTTGTCTGATATGATTTTGTTCACATTTCAGTCCTCTACAAGAACACAGTTTGTTTTACCACAGCAAAACCTGGAGTGCTGCATCCACCTCTAGGGTCCCCAGCACAGAAAAGACATGGACCAGTTGGAGTGAGTCCAGAGGAGGGATACTAAACTGATTAGAGGGATGAAGCAACTCCCCTACAAGGAAAGGCTGAGAGAGCCAGGATAATTTGGCCTGGAAAGAAGAAGGATTCAGGGTGACCTAATTGCTGCTTTCCAGTTGCTGAAGGGAGACTACAAGAAAGATGAAGAGGGCAATTCACAAGGGCATGTAGTGACAGGACAAGAGAGGATGGATTCAGACTGAAAGAGGGTAGGTTTAGATTAGACATTAAGAAAAAATTTTTTGCTGTGAGAGTGGTGAGGCACTGGAACAGGTTTCCCAGACAAGCTGTGGATGCTCCATCCCTGGAGGCGTTCAAGGCCAGGTTGGATGGGGCTCTGAGCAACCTGGTCTAGTGAAAGGTGTTCCTGCCCAGAGGGTTTGAACAAGATGATCTTTAAGGTCCCTTCCAACCCAAACCATTCTAGGATTCTATGAAAACAATGACTAAAAATAAAAATAAATTGATGAGTGAGGGGAGAAGACTATTTATGCCAAAGTATTGAAGTGCCCTGAGTGGAAACAGGCCCACAGACAAAATTAAGTTGGGATTAATAAGAGGGTGCTAAGAGAATTGTGTTGCAGTAGGAACAGCACAAAGCTTGGTGTCAAACAGTGAAAAGTGAATTGGTGTGGTTGGTTGCTAAAAAGGTCCTGTGCTGGTTGAGCTAAGGATGTAGTTGAGCCAAGAGGACTTCTCCAGCTCTGCCTTCCTAGGAAGAGGAGGCTAGGGCAGGGATCTGTTCCAACCCCTCCTGCTCAGAGGAAATGATCCTACTGAGAGGCAGACCCAAACAAGAATGACCTGGCATGGCATATGGCAAAATATCTAAAGAACATTTTACAAATAAATAAATGTTAGGCTAGTAACCAGTACTCAGAGACATTTTTCCTAGTGGAATTTTGACTTTGAAGGGCTGTTAAGGCTTTTCTTTGGACCTGTAAGATCCCAGGCTCTTCAGAGCTGACATTGTGCTTATACTTTGCACTAATAAAACATTTAGAAATAACTTCATAAATTAAATTAATTGGATCATCAGTCATGGACTCCATGGTAAAATAAGTTGAACGTGAAAAGTTTATCAATTAGAAACGTACTGACTTTCGACTTTTTATTATATATACACAAGCAATTGCATTTGTATACTGTTTTAGTTTTTTTTTTTCTGCTAAGCCTACTTCCATCCTTCCTTGTCTTATTTATTTGATGATTTATGCATTTGCTACAGAGGTATTTGTTAAATATTGACGAGTTTCTGATTTAAACTTGACTGTGATTTGAGCTGTAAATATTTCTTATGGACCTAAAAACTTAAATTTAACATTAGGCTGATTTTATTTATCTTTATTGTTTTAATGTTGTAGCAAGACCAAGCCAGGATAGACTTAGTTCATTAACAATGAATGAGGAAGTAGCACAGCTATGCTGTCAAGGAAATGAAAGTGCATATAAAATACATTCAGGACTATTTAATTAAGGGTTTTACTCTGCATTGTCCTACTTTTTATTCTGTAGTCTTCTTTAAAGCACAGAAAACGTTTTTGATTGACAAAGAATAATTATTCTGGTTGCTTTCAATTAAATAAGTATACACTGCTAAAATGCCAAATAAAATCCACTGATATTGTTTAAAAAAAAATATAGGGGGGTTCTCTGAACAGGTAACTCTCTGTTCCTGTAATCTGTGAATATATTAATATTGTGACAGGATGTTTCTGGTTCTTTATTGTTAGAGTTAAGGTGAAAAATCCACTTCTATAGAGGCATAAAGAAGGGCACTTTTACTGCAGCTGTGGAGCACCTGGCTTTGCTGCCCAAGAATGCTGCTGGTCCAGCAGAGCTGAGCTGATGCTTCTCCACAAAGCTTCCATGGAGAAAACTAAACCTGTTGGGGAGTCCTGAGGGAGGATAACACACTCCTTCCCTTCCTTTCTTTGAACAAAAAATCCCTTCCTGTGGCCATGGAGCTCTCCCTGGCTCAGGCAGAGGTGCAACCTCCAGCAGCCAGAGCTGACTGACCTCTAGGGCTTAGCTGGGCAAAGCAGCTGTGAATTTTACTGTAAATAAAAGAATGAAAACCAGATTTGTATTGCGCTTGTTTTGATTCTGCTACTTAAAACTAATCTCTGGTAGCTTTCCTATTTTCTTGAAAGCTGCTTTGTACTGAGTAGCCAGCCCTTGGTATTTGTTAGATTCTTTCTTTTTGCTGCATATTCCCTGCTGGCCTGCTCAGAAGCTTGTTAAATTATGAGGATTATTCAGAGCTGAGCTGGATAATAAAATGGTCTATTGATTAGTAGACTTCTAATTAGTTTTCTCTTAGCATGAAAGAGAAATAAGATTTGATAGTAAACAAAGCAGAAAACAAATAGGGTGTTTCCAACATGTAGGATGTACATGCTTGTGTGTGGCCTTGTACATGAGTATTGTAATTTCCAGTTTATCATCATGAGCTTATTTCACTGCTTACAGAACTGTGACCTGCACAAGCAAACTCTCTGACAGATAATAAGACAAAAAATACAACTCAATTTTTTTCTTCTAGTAGGTACTGGAAGAATGACATCATGATAAGCAATGTACTTTTGATTTTTTGTCTTGTCATAGTAACATAAAAGTTAAGGCTAATTTGTGTTTTAACTAGGTTTGTAGTGATAGAAATTAATATAAATCATGTGTCAAAGCTGTAGCTTGAATGGTGAACACCAGTAATTAGTGAAAACTTTCTAATTGCATCGCATGCCTCCATACTGATTCAATGTATAAAAATTACCTGTGGTCTTTTTAAAAAATAGTGTGGATTGGTGTATTCCACCTTCAAAAGATTTTCTCTAACAGTGCATGTTTTTAAGGTGTGTGTGCAGATCTACAAGCCTTGTGTAGGAGTAGAGCAGTGCTGACATCCTCTGCCCCTTCCTTCAGTCACACTGACTGGCGAGGTGAGACTGACACTGCTTGCAAAAGGGCTTCTCACTGAGCTTCCCAAAGAGGTAGGAAAGCAGTGGACAGACCACAGGATGTTTTGAAAAATAAGGACTGAAATCCTGGCAGAATTGCAGTTCATTTCTGTAGGAACAGGGTTTTTCACTAGCCCTTTAACACCTTCTCCATGATCCACAAAACCCTTGTGAATTTCTATGGGCTTTGCATGCTTGCCTTGTTTGGGCGGGGGAGAAGAGTTTGTATTTTTTTTCCTATCTCTTTCTTTAAACGAAATTCACTTCAGACAAAAAACAATTAATTACCCACACACCCCCAACTCTGTGTAGTTCTTGCCCATTGCAAAATGGCTGAGCCAAAAGAGTAATTTATTAAAGTGTGAAAATCATTTAATTCTCATTAAGTGTTCAAATTCCAGTTTTGTTGAGGATGATTTTGTTTTGTTTTGTTGGACCCTTTCAGGTATCAAGGGCTCAGTTTCATGTTTTTATGCCCTTTTAGAGAACATGAGTGTCTCATTCAGAAATTAAGTAGCTGAGTTGACTGTGGGCTGAGTTGACTGTGGTGTAATTTGCATGGTTCTTCTAGTTTTCCTCCCTGGTAAAAACTCTTCCCTTTTACACCTGCTGGGAGAGAGGCAGGTGAGCAGCCCTCTGCTCTTTAAAGGCAAATATTCTTGTCAGCCCATCAGTCCCCTCATTTCCCATCACCTGGAGGTTGATGTCATAGCAATATATCCTCTCCAAAATGTGAATTTCTTCATTAGTTTCACAGTCTTCCTCTAGGCCTGTAATTAGAGCCCTCCTGATACCCAGCACACAACTGCACCCATTAATTAGCTCTTCATTTGAAGATTTCTCTCTTGGTGTTCCCATCCTTGTCAGTTTACATCAGGTTCAGCTGCCTCCAGGTGTTCTTTGAATCTGTTATCCCAGTCAGGCATCCTTCCCACAAAAACCCCAGCCACAGGATCAAGGAAGCCCTGAGCATGACTGTGACCAGAGGAGAGTCACTCTCCTTTCACACAAGGAAGAACAGCTAACATCACACCCTGTGTGCTTCTGTGAGTGTCTGCATCACTACTCCACAGCTGCTTTAGTTTTCCGTGGAGCACTCAAAAGAGACACAGCCCAGGGTCTGCTGTTTACCTGACGGAACAGTCAAAACATCTTAAGAATAAAGCAGACACTCAGGCTCTGCGAGCTTCTCCACATTAGGGGATAATGGAAGCATTTACTAGCAGCCAAAGAAATTGTTTATTAGGATATGAAACCTTTAATTTAGAAGGAAGGCTTCATGTTCTCTTTTTTTTTCCCTTACACTCCCACTCTGCAAAATGTAGCAAGGCCAAAATTTAATGCATTCTTACATCTATTTCTGAGCTATGTGGGTGTCTCTCAAAAGGTATGATTTTGAAGTAGAACAAACAATATATTTGTAGCAATCTTCTTTGAACCAACAAGGTTTTAGAAACCCAAAGATCCAGATCAATCAAACCCAGTATATTACATTCTCCACTCTGTTGGGTTTAGATTTAAACTCTTTTATAGAAGTTGAAATTGCAAGAAGGATTCCCCAGCTGCTAAAAATGGCTCTGATGGAGCAGGACAAAATTACACCTAGAGAAAATACACTGGGAACTGAGACTTCATCTTTCTTTCTTTCTGCTCCCCTAACTACAGGTACAACAAGTTTGTCTTATAGTATGGATTTCATCATCCTGTATACATTTTGGTGTAGGGAGTTGCCCCACTTATCCATTCAGGAGGCTGACACAAGGGGATAAAACCTTTCCTGACCCTGCCAAAGGTGATGAGAGAATCTGAAAATTTGTGAAATACACAATCATATTGAAACATCAAATGTTGACAGAGTATGAAGTGGTATAAATAGCTTTATTTTTTACAGCATATCCTCGACTGCAGTTGCTCCCAGTTTATTTATTTGTGCACACACAGATGTGCTTTATGTACCCAGGAGGAAAGAACACAAAGACCTGCATTTTTAATTCTTTTCCTTGTTCTTATTTGGGGGAAGAAAACGTGATCTCTGACATGTTCTCTCGCAACAAAGAGCAAAATACAGATGTGGGCCTCTCTTCATGTAGCACTTCCCAGCTTCTGTTTTCACATTTACAACTTCATGTGCTTCTCCTGCAAAACACACATTGTTGCTATGCTGCTGCAGGTACTGGAGTTCATTCTCCTCTATTCTTTGAATCCTGTTGCTGTTTGCAGGAGGAGAAAAACCTTTAGGTAATTTTAAAGTTTTCTCTTAGCCGTGCCAAGCTTGACCCTGTTCCTCATCTGGATGCTGGGGTCTCACTGACACTGCTGAGCCTCTGGAGACATTTCAGGTTCCCTAATAAACCCCTGTGCCTGAAATGACACTCACTGAAATGAGAATAACACCTGTAATATCACTAAAATAACAAATCAAAGAGATTTGTTGACAGATTGTCAACAATCCATTGTTGCTCTATGGTTCCTTTGCCCCCCAACAAAAAAGTAGGGGCATCTCATGTGAATCATCTGTGGGGATTTATGGTTAGTTTATTTAGGACTTTATGACCTGTGCAGAGGGGCACTTGCTTCAAAAATCAAGGCAGATGATGTATTTGCAAGTCTTTTAGGCAGTGGACACTCATATGCAAATTAAGGCTGCCTCAATACTTCCTAGACTGAAACAGCGGGGTAAAACCCTATTTCCCAGCCAGCACAGCATAGGAAGGGTGAATACATTCTGCATGTGACACCTGGCATCCTTTGTGTAGCTACAGGGGAAAAATGGAAACTTGTGAATAATTAGACATTACCATCCCAGATTATTTTTAATTAGAAAATCATGGGCAACATACCTGAAAATTTCAGAATGCTGCTGTAGATTTGTCTTATCTGTGATTATTTTTTTTTCTTGCAGAAGGGTATCATGCATTGTTTCTTTGTGTCTGCTTTTGTGGCAATCTAGGAGAAAAAATTCTTCTTTGCTCTACAGGCATTCAGCTATAAACATGCTTCAACAAATGTTTAATTTTGCCATTTCAAGAATAGAGGTTTGCAGTTGTTCACTCTTAATCATCCTTGAAAAAGGTTTTGATACAAAGAGATGACTTCTTTCCCCTTCTTATATCTGTTTCTGTGTATCTTCCCATGCAATTTTACCCCTCTATCCTAGAAACGGCAATGAGTACTTACGACTAAACCAGATAGGGATGAGCAATCAAGTAGTGCTAATATTTCCACGGGTAAGAAACATAATTTATGAAGAAAATGGAGACAAAATAAAGGTGCTCTATATAATTAGGATAATAGCTGCATGTCATCATTTTCCCTGTGTATTATTATGACACCATTGATTCACCAGGTGTAGAAGGATTTGGAAAGGCCAGAAAAAAATGTTAGGGAATCACAGTAGGAGGTAAGAGGAAGCAGAGAATGAAAATATATGTGTGTCCAGAAAAAAAGAGTACATTTAATCTGTTTCTTGACAGTATAGAATTGGGGACTAAAGTCTGATGGCAGCTGTTAGTTCCAAACAGGTAGGATTGATCTAAATTATGGTTTCTTGAGAGACTAATTTTTTTTCCAGTGACAGTTTTTCTGCTTCCATTTGCTTAAAGAAGCAGGAGGATCCTGACCTTTTAAGCAGTGGAGGGCAGTTCTCTTGAAGATTTGAATCACTATTGAGCTTGTTTTCCTGTGATCCATGGGAATGGAGGCATCTGCAAGCTGGCCTGAGGGGTGCAGCCTGGCTGACAGCATGATGGGAGAGTTCAGAGCTCTGGGAAGGAGATTACAGACTTCCTGACAGAAGGGGGTAATTTTGTATTGGGGGTTAGGCTTCTTTTGGTTTGCTCCTTCTTGCCTATAGAAATTTTCCCATGGTTGCTGGGAAACACTGACTGCTGGTACTTACAGTTACTTGAGAGAACATGGGGTTGGCTGGGCCCAGGTAAAAGAGGGCGGAGGGCAGTTGCTGGCTCATTCGAGCTGTGGTTTTTGGGGGACACCTTCCTCACTTGGAAGCTGCTGGTACTTGGGTTAAGGAATATGCCATAACCCAGCCCAGAGCTGCTGCTTCTTCTTCTGTGGGGTGAGATTCTGCTCGTGAGAGCAGCCACTGACTCAGGACCTTATTAACACCTACCTCACTAAAAGAGGGACCTATCACCATTTGCTCGTGTTCCCGGGAATCCCGAGGCCTCTGTCCCTGCTCGGAGCCAGGCCGTGCTGCCCCAGCCCTGCCACTGCTCCCCTCTGGGTTTCTCTGCTCTGCAGCCCCACACCGCCTGCCCTGCTGGGACATCCACCAGTTCCAACTACTGCCATGGAGTTTCTGATACATCTCGTCCACCAGCCCAAGATCTTTTTCTCATTCCTGCTGTTGCAGCTCTGTGCTCTGCAGGGGCACCGGGACCGACTGCCCCAGGGGGTTTGTGAAGTGAAACCTCTCCTCCATCCTTCCCCGTCTCGGCCAAGAAGGCTGTCACGGGGTCCCTGATTCTGTTTGTTATTAATTATGTTGTTGTTGTTTTGCTTGCCTTTTTATGCATACTGGTAAAAAACTGCTATTCCTATCCTCATATCTTTGCCTGAGAGCCCCTTAAATTCAAAATTATAATAATTCGGAGGGAGAGGATTTACATTCTCCACTCCAAAGGAGGGTCCTGCCTTCCTCAGCAGATGCCTGTCTTTCAAACCAAGACATTTTGTCACAGATCAAATGCACTCAGTATTACAGAGATGACACGGAATGTTGACACCGACACTCATCTGAGTTTGGTAGTTTAGCATAATAGAGTACTGCAGGAGTCTCCAGGGCAAAGTGAAGATGTGACATTGATGAAATACCAAATACCATCCCAGTTCTCCCATTAAAACAGTTAAGGTTTCCTCCTCAATACTAGGTCTCTCTGGATAGGAATGACTTTGTGCACAAATAATTACAAAATTAAAACTCACTGTGACAGCAAACCCACATACACCTCAAAGTTGTTGAATATGTTTCCCAAGGACAATATTGAGGGATATGCAGGTGACAGGGCATCAGTGAAGGCCCACCTTGGCCATAAGAGCAATGTGATGAGATCTCAAGTCGAAGTGACAATTTAGTCCCTACGGGTGCACAGACATTTATATTTAAAACTCACATAACTTTCACATTCATTAAGCACGTTTGAAGTGGTGGATAGTATATAAAATATCTCATTCACATCTCAAGCAGCTTAATTTGTGCTTGCCCTTAGGCTGAAGTGTAAGAACTGATGGCTTCCACCTGTGCCTGAATTGCAGATGCAAATTTTTTTGATAAAATGGTATCTAAAAAAGACAATATAAAATAATTGTGGGCTTTTTTGCTCTTGAGTAGATTTTTTCCTAGACAAATTACAATCATTTTATAAAACTGCCTGTTCAGTGCACTAGCAAGGATTTTAATGATGATATGTCTGTACAGTTCCTGTCTAGTTAATGAAATATGTAGCATATTTAGATCTAAATCAAATCACAAGTTTGGCTTCTACTGTTCTCAGTTGTGTATGGTGGGTTTAACATAATTTTTTTGTCTATGTTTTCAAGCATAATGCTGTTTCTGTGTTTTAGTAACTATAGAGATTTGTCTTTGTCATATTTACTACAGTGTCCCTTGATGTGAAATATATGCTACCCAACTCATTTCCTATCCCTCACTGCATTGACAAGCAAGTTTACAAGTGATATTTTATATATATTTGGCAAAATACATATATTCAGCAAAACTGTCATGTATAGCTTGAGAGTGTGCAGTCAAGCAAATTCAGGTTCATTGCTTTTTTTGCATTTAGTTTTATTTTTTGTATATTTGGACTTCATTCAACAAAGCACTCAGGAGTTTACTTAAATGCAAAGTTGCAAGCACTTAAGTGTAAAGTCAGATCATTTCTAACTGCTTTACCACACTAAGCCCATAAGTGCCTTCATATCCTTTGGGTAAAATTTATCCTGGCCACGCTGCCTATTGTAGTTCCACATCACACCATAGCCCATCACACACAATATGCAGACAGCTGCATCTCCATGAATGGCAAAAAAAAACCCTGAACTTGGTTAGATGGAGGGTTGTTCTCCAACAGAAGGAATTCTCTTGCAAGCTGTTTTTTGCTGGACACCCAGAATCTGTAGGATATGGCTTTGTGACCTAGCACAGCTCAGGCAAGCTGTGCTCTACAGCATTTCCCCCAGCACTTCAAGGCAAGGCTTCTCAAACAGCATTCCATCCTCACAGACATCTGCTCAGCATTTGAGAGGAGCTGGGATCTGTCATCCATCTTTATACCATTCCTTTTATTGCTGCGTTAGTTAGTCCCCTGAATAACAGCATGCAGGACATATGACAGTCCATTACTGTTAATGGTGTTGTTGTAGAGTCATGGTTCTGAAAAATACTGCCTCAAGCAAAATATTATAGATAATTTACTACTGTCTTTCAGGAAGGCACATGCTGGGGTTAATGAAAGTTTGACTTAGTGAATGTGAAAGGACCACATTGCTTGATCCCCTTGAAATGGTATTTATTATTCTCATTTAGATAATATTCTTAATTAAAATAGGAGTGTTTTTCTTATTTGTTTTGCCCCCTAGATGAACTCCTTTCATTGAGGACACAGCTCAGGCAGGAGTTGTTGTCAGGCAACCCAGGGAAATGGATGCTGTTGCTAGAAGGGCAGTGAGAGCACAACTGCTGACCATGGCCATTGCCCTTCCTGTCCTCTGTCCTGGTCCCTGACCAGGCTTGAACAAACAAGGCTTGAAGGTTTGACCATTGTCACAAAACACTGGGCAAGGAAACACGTAATTATGGCCTGATGGTGTCCTCTGCCATCTTCCAGAAGGGAAAAGGTGCAGAGTCAAGGTTGGGGATTTCTAGGGTGTTCCTTGGAGGGTCAGGAATTGCTCTGAATGAAAAAGCTGAGAGATTTCCAACAGTGACAGCTATCAAAATACAATGTTCAGCTCCAGGGGACCTTTTAATTTTGCTGGCCCCCACTTAGAAAACAATATATGGAACAAGAGAGCACAGTGCTTTCTGCTCCATCCATCAGCACACTGCCTTAAAGTTTGCAAGCTTTAGGGCCAGGAGTCAGGTTCCATAAGGCAAGTGCAAGAGCCTCTGGGCGATGACTTTCCTCTAATTAGCACCACGTGGCACAGACAGACATTTAACAAATAGGAATGCCACTTCCAACAAGCAGTGCAGTGTTTCTTTCAGCATTAACTCTCTTGGTTGTGACTGAGCTGCAGCCAACTGAATGTACATGGAGCAGCCCTGCTGCTGTCCATGGGCTATTATTTTTCAGTTCACCGGGAAAGGAACACAGTAGACACCTATTAGGTTTATAATTTAATAACTGAATATTAAAAATCTAGGCACTACTATGCACATTTACTGAGCCTCACAACCTCCGGTTGAACCTGGCTCTGATTAGAGCAGGGAGGTGTTTTTCATGCAGAGTAGATCTTATCAATCCATTTCAATTTATTTTTCATGATGAATGGTATCAAGACACTGCCCATCAGCTTTACTTAGGACATTAGCTGTAAACGTGCAGACATGTCATTTATCAAAAGGTGTTGCAAGTTCAAAATGCCTTTTGAACAAGGCAACATGCTGCCACTAAAATGGGTGGGTGAGGGTATGTCAAGGCAAGTTTTTATCATCTCCAAGCTCCTGTCGGGGGAAATACAAAGTTGGTATCACCTGATTTTTTAATATCTCGCTTGTCTTTTTCCTCAGACATTCATTATTCAAAGTGGGTTTGAGGGCGCTTGCTATCTTACAACAATTGGGATTAATGAAAACTGCAAAGGAAGAAAAAAAAAAACAAAACAAAAAAACAAAAAAAAAAAAGAAAAAAATTCTCCCTGGGCCAAATGAAAATAAAATTGTGTTGCTGTAAAAGGAATCTGTTGGCTAGACGCTGTGGCTGGATTTTGGTGGGTTGGTGACTAGCTTGACAAATGTGTTCTCAGCAGTTGCTNGTAAGCACGCAGGGTAGCCAGGCAGACATGGATATGAGATGGCACTGTGAAAACTCGCAGGTAGCTTCTTCTCTCACAGCCGATGCAGCGCACAGGCGAAGCACTGCCGCATGCAGGGTTTAAGATACCTTTAGGCTGACAGCAAGNAAAAAAAAAAAGAAAAAAATTCTCCCTGGGCCAAATGAAAATAAAATTGTGTTGCTGTAAAAGGAATCTGTTGGCTAGACGCTGTGGCTGGATTTTGGTGGGTTGGTGACTAGCTTGACAAATGTGTTCTCAGCAGTTGCTTGGTCGCTTGGTCGCTTGGTCGCTTGGTCGCTTGGTCGAGGTCGCTCCAGCACCTGTGCAGCGCTGGGCGACTGCTCTGTGCGCGGCCAGGGGGACAGCAGATGTGCCTGGCGGGTTTCCACGCGGCATCCCGGCCGTGCCGTGCCAGGTGGGAAGCGACGCGGTGGGGCGGTGGGGACGCGGCTCCAGCACGAAGGCCCGCGATGCCATTCCGCAGCGTCTGTGGAATTCTGCCGGCTTAAGTCTGGGGTTGTTTTCTGGTTTTGTTTTCAAAGCGGTAACGCGACCGCGGTACCGGGGTCGGTGTCGCAGCGCTGCCTGCGGGTGTGGCAGGAGCCGCGCCGCTCCTCCCTCCGCTGCACGCATCCCTCCCTCCCCTCCCTCCCGCTCTCCCGCTCCGCGCGGTTCCGCAGCGCCGTGCGGCGTCCCCGGTGTCCCCGCGGCGGCGGCGGGCGCGGCCAGCGGCGGGCGGAGCGCCGGGCGCTGCTGATAGGCCGGGCGGATGCGCAGGCAATTTATCATCCCCGGCTCCCGCGGAGGCAGGCAGCGCGCCTGTCACCAGTATTGATTTCAGAGGATGGACTAAATTTCCTAGGATTTCCATTAAGAATTAAGCGGGGAGGAGGAGGAGGAGGAGGGGAGGGGGGAGAGAGAAAGCAAGGGAAGGAAGGGGGGGGAAAAAAATCCTAAAA